>CAXHSM010001186.1:768100-1108100 GCA_964019185.1 Maratus speculifer | reverse complement strand
AATTTAAGTTTTGGGAGTGGGGATTTGAAAACTGTCCGTTAATTAGAGGTGTCCGCTATTCGGGAGTGTCCGTTATGGAGGTTTTACTGTATCTAGAAAAACACATGTGGAATTATCCTGAAACTCTCAGTGTATAAACATAATAGTAGAGAGCATATATTTCCGTGAATATTTTTTTTTCCCGAAACTTTATAGGGGACTGTCAACAAATTGAAAAAGAATATCTTTTGGATAACCCTGTCAAAACTAATGTAGCTAAAGTGCTCAAACTGTATATTGCGATTAAGTGGCTTATTGTAATAAGCTGTGTTCATTTTTATGTCGATAGCATGCATACTCGTAGAGAAATTAAGGTTTTTATGAAAACAGTCCCAAACTTTTCGCTTATAATTTGCAGAGTTCTTAATATAAAATATTCTTTTCTGAAAATGTGACAAACAATATCGCACATAATACCCTGTAGTCAGAATTAAAAAATATTTAAAATGAGTAGGTATACTAAATAATTTTTCACTGCGCATGCGTCAACGATATCGAAATTGCATTTGCATATTATGTTGGCTAAATGTATAGAGCAACTTTTGTGAAAGTCTCAAAAACATAGTATGAAAATTCTGAAAATAATTGTCAATAGAATAAATTGAAAATCCGTTGTTCATAAAATGAAACAAATAAATGAGGGGTCTTATCCATAATGTAGTAGTACGTCCCGTATTGTGTATTCTATATTGACACTGATCAATGAATATATGGATACAACCCCTCTTGTTTTTGCTTCATTTTGGGAATAACGGATATTCAATTAATTTATGGACGGCTAACTTAAGAATAAATCAAGCAATGTAGGAAACATTAAATTATCTTAGTTTTTAAGGCCCCTGTCCTCGCTCGAGGAAACGCTCGCGAGCTAATATGCTATTCCTATGGGGAAGCATTTTTCTAATAACTCGTTCGCATTTTGATACATTTTTTGAATAATTTTTTTTGCATTCGATAGCTGAGGTGCATGCCGACAGCGCATCTTTTTTGCCTTTTCGATTTTGGTTGCAGATATATTCTTTAAAAAGCACTTTCAGTTTCGAAACCGGTTTTGAAAGTGAAACTAACTTTATAAAAAATATCTGCAACCAAAATCGAAAAAGTAAAAAAGATGCGCTGTCGGCATGCACCTCAGCTATCGAATGCAAAAAAAATTATTCAAAAAATGTCAAAATGCGAACGAGTTATTAGAAAAATGCTTCCCCATAGGAATAGCATATTAGCTCGCGAGCGTTTCCTCGAGCGAGGACAGGGGCCTTAAGAAGAGAAGTTCAAGTTTTAAATAACCCCTGAAAGAGGCAAGATTAGGTTTCGTTTTGGAAAAGCGTCTGCTTCGATGTCTTTTCCTTCTTACTTCATTTAGATTTCTGATTTTTTTAACTTTCGAAACCGGTTAGAAACAGTTCTGAAATTGAAACTATTCTAATATAAAAATCTATAACCCTATATACCCCGAAACAGATCATCCTCAGCTATTCTATGCAAAAAAAAAAATAAATTTTTTGATAGAACGTGCGATATTTGAAAATAACACTTATTATTATCATTCCGGTCTTTCTCAATGACTACTGTGGCCTTTTAAAAATTCCTTTTTTTTCGAATGCCTCAAACAAAGAACATCCCCCCCCCCCCCCCCAAAGAGACCAGATTAGTTTTCGTTTCGGAAACGCGTCTGCCTCGACGTAACTTTTCGTTGCGATTTCATTTTAAGAGGCGGTAGGGGGGAAAAAAGGGGGGGTGAGGTTTAGTGAGTGAGTTCACCGAGTTATAAGCTGTTTCGACCACGTGATCACCCGTTTTTCTCGTGCTTTTCGACAGGTTTTTGTGCCTTCGTCGGGAAATGGGCTCAAAAACGTTCATTTTGAAGGCTTGTTATGAAAGATCTTTTGAGTTTTTTAAAAAACAGAAAATTGAGTGCCATTGGACATTTCTGAATAACAATCTCTGCATGCATTGTCCGAACAAAAATAAATGAATGCATGTGTCACAAAGTTGCCCTTTTTGATTTAAGAACACCCTTAAAATATCCCTTTTCTTCGAATGCCTCAAACCAGTGTTCTCGCTGTCGCTCGCCAATGCGCCAAATTGCGACTCAATTCTTCATTTGGCGAATAAACAAGCAATTAGATTCGCCAAATTGCTAGTGCTCAATTTTTGCTTTTTCTTTTTTTCTTTTTCGTTTTTCATACATATGCATATATATATTTAATGTATACATATTTTTTATATTTGTAGCGGATACTTGAAATTAGATTAATAACAATTGTTGTCACAGTTGTAGAAACTTAGGTTATTTTAGAACATATTGAAAAAAAGAGGTTACATTAAAGGATTAAAGATATTTTTTGTGCTACATGGCGAATCTATTTTGCTAATACTTTTTTCATTTGGCGAATGTTTTTTATTTTTAATTCGCCAAATTACTAACGTTGATCAGATGTCAGCGAGAACACTGCCTCAAACAAACAAACATCCCCCCCAGAAAGAGACTAGATTAGTTTTCGTTTCGGAAACGCTTTTTGTTGTTATATTTCATTTAAAAAGAGACGCGGTGGGAAAAGTTCAATCGGTGCGTACACCTGTCGAGTGTACTTTCGAATTCGAGGGAAGGCCGTGTGATCGACTCCCAACACACATCTGATTTTTTCCACATTTTCACTTCCGGTCCCCCTTTCTTCTCTGCCCCCCTTTTTTTTTTTTACCTTTTTGAGGGGTAGGAAGTTACTATTACTACTACTACACTACTACGATTTTACTCTACTCTAGTACTCCAACTTACGTCACACGGATAGTAAATCGGGGTGTGTGAGAGGGGTGGGGTGCCTTCCGAAGACCGACTTTGAGATCGAGCGAAGTTTCGGGTTCCCATAGCGAAAGGGTTGAGCCCGTTAGGGGAAGGTGGCATGGATATCGAAAAGAGTGTTTAAGGGATCGAAACCGCTTTTTTTTTTTTCAATTTATGTTTATTGTTAAAAGTACCAAACTTTCAAAATCTGTTATTGCCGAAACGTCGAAATTATTTGGTTTCTGTCTGTCTGTCTGTTTCGCGATAACTAACGCAAAAAACATCCGATTGACTTGAAATTAAGTGGGTATGTTAGTGAGGCACTGCGATTAAGCTGTATAGTTTTTTGTTAGGTTTGATTCATTCGTTCGTAAATGAAATCTACTGTGGTATACTAAAAAAACAAAAATAATAGATCATGAATTTTTCAGAATATCCTAACATAACTAAATCTTTAATTTAACGGCTTTTGATGGCTTCAAATTTCTTATTCTTATAAATAATTACGTAATTCGAAAATTTTAAATTACAGTTTCCAGGAAGTTGAATATTACGCTAAGTGTGTTTTTTTTAAAAAAAGAAGTGAAAAGCTGACGTTGAGGCTCTTGATCTGCAGATTTACTAGTTTAGAAACTACATCACACGGTACAAAATCGTCTCGGCGGGTTTCGTGTTTCTGCCTTTAAAAATGAATCTGAAAATTTGGAGCATTTGAGAGTAAAAAATTATTTTTCGAAATACCCCCTTTAAAAATGAAAGTATTCGATTCGTGTTTCAGATTCGTCTGAAAGGTGTCAAAAGAATAGGGAACTTGCAATCAGCTGACAGCCATTGTATTTCAAGTGGAGGTCAGGATCGTTCCACCAATCAGAACCGTCTATTTCTAGTGTGTGACGTGAATTGCAAACGAAATTGAATCTAGAATGTGAACTTTGAGATGTTAAAATAATCCAATAGAGATGTTTATTTTTTCAAATGCATGTATTTGTAACAAAAATATTGTTTATCTGATTAAAGTACTACTAAGATGTTTTGAAATAAAATTGGTCGCCTTTTAAACATTTCAACAATAAACACCAATTTTGAGATCGATTCATTTTGCTCGCGAATGGATTTTTAGTTTCTGAAAAACATTTTTTTTTTTTTTTAAATCTTTCCGAATTATTATTATGATGTAAATAGGATATTAAGTTCTATCTTACATTAAGTTTAACTCTGTTGCCTATATTTCTTAATATTATAGAAGGGGGGGGGGGAATGTATTGTTGTGCTAACTATTTTCAAGTGGTCCTTGGCTGGCAAGATTTTTGAAGATGATGTCGCGTTCAGTGGATCTGTTTTAAAAAGGTCTTCTTCATCCGACTGAAATGAAAGACCGACCGACTAAAAACCCGGCTCCTCAAATACTAGCATCATTTCATAAGATAATAAGTAACAATCATTTTTTAGCTATGTGCCCGTCCAATCTGTATAGCGTAACGCGATAACTCATGATAAAAGCATCCGATTCACTTGAAATTTTTGGATATTAGGATTAGGCGCTTCCCCGATTGGTTTTGAGAGTTCATACGATAAGTATGAAGAAGGGGGACTTAATTTATACAAGGGGGTTTTTCATGCACAATTCTCAGGTATAGGATCATTCTGATGAGGCACCTCCATGATTAGCATTAGGTGTTCATTGGATAAATGTTAAGAAGAAGAACGGCCGCTATTGCCACTCCCCTTAATTTATGCACAATTATCAGTTTTCGTTCAAATCTTACATATAGGATAATTGGATAATTTTGGTGAGGTGCTTCCGTGATTAGTATTGGGTGTTCATTGGATAAGTTTAAAGCGGGAGAATGATCCCCCTCCTCCCCTTAATTTAGATTAATGGGTTTTTCATGCAAAATTTACAGATTTGCTTCAAATTTTGGATATAGGTTCATTCTGAAAAGTATAAAGTGGGGGGGGGGGGTAGGGGGAACTACCTGTCATAATTTATGTGAATCGTTTTTCATGCAGAATTAACCGATTTGTTTCAATTTTTTTGATAGAGGTTCATAGTGGTCAGAAGCTTTGTTCATTAGTTGTGGTGTTCTTTTGTTAAGTATACAGGGCGGTATTGCCGATTACTTTCTCCTTAAGTTAGCTAAATAGAGTTTTATGCAAAGTTATTTGATTTGCTTTAAATTTTGGATGTAGGTTTTTTCTGAACAGGTTTGAATGATTAATGGTTAAGTATAAAGGATGGAACGGGTGACAACGCTTCTTAAATTACATAAATTTTGCAGAATTATTAGACTTGCTTCGAATTTTGATTACAGGTTTATTGTATGATAATATGATTTTGGAGGAAATAGGGCCTACATTAATTTGTTTTTCGATTATCATATAAGGCTATAATAGTGTGCATAGGCCTTTGAGCTCTGTGCCATCAGTTTAACTGATCAATATATTTTTATATTATATTATTTAGCATCTTTATTAAGAAAAAACGGTATTTTATGCTCTGCTGCATTTTAATTTTAGAAATTTTATTTCAGCTCATTAACTAAGAATTTCCTCGGAATTTTTTTATTTCTGGTAACAATTAATTTTATTTGTTTACAATTCTGTTGTTGCCACTTTAAAAAAAAATCATAATATATTCTTTTAAGGAGCAGTTTTGAGATATTTTGGCGAAATAATGAAAATAAGTTTGCTTTAATTAATCATGGTTCTGTCGATAATTACTAACTCCATGATTTATTTTTTCTTCTGAAAATATTTTCAGAAGTGTTTTACTTTTTATTCGCAAAAATGCGTCCATGATGGAAAAACATGTAAAATAAATTAATTAAAATAATAATCTTTTTAAGGGTGTTCTTCAATCAAAAAGGGCAACTTTGTGAAATAAGTTTATTTTTATTCGGAAATGCATGATACTAGCACGTATTATTATTCAGAAATCATCGAATCACATTCAATTTTCTGTTTTTTAAAAATACGCCGGTGATATTTCAGAGAAAGAGGACGTTTTGAACAGCATTTTGCGACGAAAATGAGAAAATCGCGTGATCACGTGATCAAAATAGCTCACAATGATCCTAAAATGGAAAACTGGGTCCGCTTCTAGAGTCAAAAGAAGTGAATGTGTTAAAACGTTTTGCGTTTATTGAACAGAAACACCCTTAAGGATATTAAAATTGTGCAAATTTATCAATACAAAGTAGAACCCGTCAAATTTAAGAAGGAACAGTTACATTGACTTATAATAAACCTACAAAATTAGTGCATTTTATATATTGGTACGTCTAACTCTTAAACAAACGATATTGATCGTCAAATTAACAAATTACTATTTCTATAAAACGCAGTTGTAGAAATTGTTAAAATTAAATTTTAATCGTACATGTAAGCACTAAAAAATAATAAAGATCTGTTATTATGATAAAATTATCAATTAAGGTTCTTATGCTAGCATTCCAAAATGATAAGAAAAAAAAGCAAAATTTATTACACTTTGACTCAATTATAGAATTTTTTTCCCCGTGAAATATCCTGTAAAAATTAATATTTCGTAAACAAATTAAGATGCAGCTTTGAAACAAATTTCATTTAAAACTACTTTTTTTTTTCTCTACACGATGGTGTAAAAATTGAAAATGTGCGATATTTGGAAGTTTAAAAACTTTTAGTAGCAAAAATTGCAATACCAAAATTTCATTTCAAATTTGAAAGTGTTGCCATTCGCAAAATGACGTATACGTTACGCACAGATGCCTTTATAATATAGGTCCTACTAAATGTAATTTGTGTAGCCTGGTAGAGGCAGGGCCATCGCTAAGACTTTTTATTGGCGGGGGAGAAGACCTTAAATTGCCAAGTCAAATTTTCATATTTGCCAACTCGTTTTATAATTTTGCCAAGTTACTACACTTAGAAAATGTAATACAGTTCTTATGTGTAAAAAGTTAAATAATATTCCCAATTAGAGTTGTAACTTTTGCAAATTCTATCAAAAATAGAAAATGTATTACAGTTTTTATTAAAATTTTAATTAAATTTGACAAAAAAGTTTTAAAATTTGCCAAGTGTAACAACATTTGTGAATGTTTGGGGGGGGAGGCTCCCCCCCCCCCTTAGCGAGGCCCCTGGGTAGAGGACTCGCTTCGTTCATCCTAATAAATAATTTATTTTTAATTGTCCGGTCTGCTCTGCCTTGATCCGTCCCAAAATAGCAGGGGATGTCGATGACAGATGGCAGCACCACGAAATGTTTCGGACCCGCCGTAAATATACGCCATTCTTTTCGAAAGAATACTTTCTGCGCCTGCCCGCGAAGGCTAAATGAAAAAGTAGAAGGTGAAGTAGGTTAATATAATTAAAACACGCTTCAAACAATGCTTTCCCGTATAACATTATTTAGCGGAATACATTTGTGTGGCCCTGTAATTTAATAATAAATATTATCTGCATCACAGATTGTGAAAAATGTATTTTTTACTACATATTTCATAGATTCATGTCAATTCTATTTTATGTTCAAATGAGTGTAACACCATTAAAATGCATTTGAAACATTTTTTCCCATTGATCGTAATGTAACAGAATACTTTTGACTGTCCCTGTAATGGATCTATCCATCCGATTTTCATAACATTTGAAATGACTCGACAAAATTATGTAATAATTATGTATTTTAAACGATTCTGTTGGGTAGTTTTTACGTTGTTATATGCGGACGGACTGAGCGGCAACAATAGGTGCTACGTATTTACATAATTACGAACGCACCTAAAAACAGAAGTATTGCATTTCTAGACATTAAAGGTCCTGTCCCTGCCCGAGAAGACACTCGCGAGTTGATGCTAATCCTATGGGTAGGCATTTTTCTAAGAACTCATTATGTCACTTTTGAATTTGTTTTTTGCATTGGATAGCTCTCAAGATTCTTCTTGATTCATTTTCCGATTTGGGTCGTAGATATTTTCAACAAAGTTGCTTTCACTTTCAGAACCGGTTCCGAAAGTGAAAGTAACTTTGTTGAAAATACTTAAACTTTTTAAAACATTTTAGCAATTAGTACATTTTTAAAGACTTGTGCATAAGATGCAATTTGAGAGACTGTTGCAGGCCGCATCAAGACAAAAAGATTTTTGTGCATGGCCGCCTAGACTGGGGGCTGAACATTTCGGCCCGTGCACACCTAAAAAACTGAAGCTCGGAACAAAAAATAAACAAACAAATAACATAATTATAATTTAACGACTATTTTGAAAAGGATATTTTCAATTACACAAAATCTCCATTTAAATTACTAATAATAATAGACATCATTTTTAGGATGCATTCAAGATCAATATTTCTAGTCAAATGATTGGAAAAAAGCCCAGTCGATACCAGTACAACTTTAGCTGTTGCATCCTCCTATTGGTACGTACGACATGGACATTAAGGCTGCTCCGCTCAACACTCACAAAATCATTTTTTATGAGAATGATATGAAATTGGAAGGCATTTCACTATGGAAGCGAACTTATTTTTCCATTTTAGGATCATCTAAGCTATTTCTATTCCGTGATCACCCGTTTTTTCTCCTGCTTTTCGTCGGGAAACGGGCTCAAAAGTGTCCACTTCGAAGGCTTCTTATGAAAGATCTATTGTGACAGTTTCTGAATAGCAACACCTGCTAGTTTTCAGGCATTACCGAACAAAAATAAATGAAAGCACAAAGTGGCCCTTTTTGACTTAAACTATTCCTATTCCTGGATCTATCATTCAATCAAAAACTGGCCACTTTGTTACCTTTGTTTGGAAATGCATGAAAGTGTTGCTATTCAGAAACTGTGCAAATGCAAGAGATACTTGAGAAGAAGCCATCAAAGTGAACGTTTCGAAAAGGATAAAAATAGCTTCTAAAATGGAAAACTGTTTCCGATTCGAAAAATGAACTTGTGAATGAGGTGGAGCCAATTTTAAATGAAATTTCGGTTTTACTACTTTCGGAACTTCTAAATCTTGGCAGAGGAAAAAAAATGCACTTTTTAATGAAATTTATTTATCATAATTTGTTATTCGTGGTAACAAAAGTATTCTAATTTTGGACATTAAACACATGGACTCATCAGAAAACGAATAGCAGAAGTATTCCATTTTTGGGTCCCACCAGGAAACTAATAAAATGAAATAAGTTGTCCCATAAAAAGATTCAGATATGTACTTCACATTTCCCAGTTCTCTACCGAGGACAATCACTATTTTCCAACCAGTTAAAAAGAAAAAGGTAAGGCCCCGGTCCGGCCCAAGAAGGTTCAATGAAAATACGGCCCAACTAATGTCTATACCAATATGGCGCGACAGCTGGTTCCTTTTTCGAATCCTCCCCTCTTTCCGAAAGGTTGCACCTGTTTAGGGGTAGGGGGCGGCCCCCTTTCTGGGACACCTCACTTCCTCTCTTGGGGGCGAGATTTATTTTTGAACTCACAAACTGGCCAAGAAACTGATGAAGGTGCCGTGTGGCTGCAGAAAATATTGCAAAAAAAAAAAAGCTGTCCAATACGGCGTTTTGAACCGACGCACGAGATCTGGAAATGGAGAAAATTCAATTCTAAAGAATGGAGCGTAAAAAGAAATCAAAATCATCTGAGCGAGTTTCAGGTTTCTACTTTTAAAAAATGAGTCGGAAAATTTCGAGCTGTTAAGGGTGGAAAACTGTTTTTTTTTAACCATTAAAGGGAGTTTTTGGGCATCTTTGTGACATAAGTTTTAAATCATTTTTGTTCGGAAATGCATGAAACTAGCAGATGTTGTTGTTCGGAAACTATGGAATCGCATTCATTTTCCTGTGTTGGTGCAAACACCATAGATATTTCAGAACAAGCCGTCAAAAATGATGTTTTAAACCGCATTTTCTGACGAAAGTTAGAAAAATAGCGTGATCAAAATAGCTTATAATTTGGATGATCCCAAAATGGAAAACTGAGACCGTCCAATTTTATATCTTTCCGCTAAAAATTAAATTTGTAAATGTGTGAAAATGTTTTGCGGTTTTTGAGCGGAGCACCCTTAAGGGTGTATTGGAAAAAATATATTTTCACCTTCGAAATTTTTTAGCCCGAAACTTTCCGATTCATTTTCATAGCTCGTTTTTTAATGTAAAAACGTGAAACTTGCTGAGATGAATTTTGAGGCAATGTATAAGAGGCCTTTTTCGCTCCATTCATTAGAATTTCATTTAGGAACAATTATCTTTTCAGTACGACCATTTTTTTACGTTCACAGATCTCTCGCTTCGAAAAATTCAGTTTAAAATGCCCATTTTGACAGCATTTTTTTTTCCTACCTTTGTAAAAGAATCGACTATCACGGCACCATGTGTAACTTTCCAAATAATAGATTTTGAAAGTTTGATGTATTTGAGAGCAAAAATGAGTTCAAAAATAAATCGGAAAATAAGCAGTTTGAATCGAAACGCACCCTTAAAAACTATCAAAAAGATTGGATGCGAAAATGGACACCTATATCGCTCCACATTCCGACATTGACACCCCCAAAATATTATACTCATTAAGGGTGTGTTCGAAAAATCACTTTTCCATTTTCAGCAGCTCGAAATTTTCCGATACCGTTTCAGACACATTTTTTAAAGTAGAAACATGAAACTTGCTGAGGGGATTTTGGAAGAGACGTACAAGGTGCCGTGTGATGTCATTTTACCCTCCATTCATCATAATTGGATTTATAAACAATCACCTTCCCAGTAGGACCTTTTTTTTCGCTCCCAAATCTCCCGCTTCGGAAAAATCGGTTCAAAATGCCATTTTTGCAATATTTTCTGCATTTACGAAAGAAGTGACAATCACGGCACCTTGAGTACTTTCTGAATAAGAGAACTTGCCAGTCGGATGCATTTAAAAATAAGCAATTTGAATGGAAATACACCCTTAACCCTTTCATTCCCAGTGAGTCCAAATGGCATCATGACTTTATTTCTATATTTAATTCGGTTATTTCGAATTCATACCAGAAAATTAAAATAGAAATACTTGTAATAGCCAAAAATTCCATAATTAAATATAGAGAAATTTATCATTGAACTTTTCTGGAGTAAATTCAGATTCTTTGAACTACGGATTTTCTAGAACGTATTTTACCATGGGAATGAAAGGGTTAAAAGATTGCAATTTCACCGGAATGGATTGAAAACACCGCCTCAAAATCGGATGCTTCTTGTACCGATGTACCCCTCCCATTTTTTTTTTTTTTTTTTTTTTTTTTTTTTTTTTAACTGAACCCTTTTAGACAAGCCCGAAAACAGCCGTCGGACTCGGGAGCCGGGATTCTAAAAGAGATCGGCCCGAAAAATGCTTCGAGGCGCCTCGTCGTTTGCTTTCGAAAAAACGCTTTTCCACCTTTTAACAGCTCCAAATTTTCCGATACCATTTCAGACGCATTTTTTTAAAAGGAGAAACTTGCTGAGGAGATTTCGGAAGGTGACGTGAGTTGTCTTTTTACGCTGATTTAATTAGAATTTGATTTATAAGCAATTACCTTCCCAGTATGACCTTTTTTTTCGTTCCCAGATCTTCCGCTTCGGAAAAATCGGTTCAAAATGCTGTTTTTTGCAATATTTTCTGCCTTTATCAAAGAACCGACCCTCACGTACTTTCTAAATAAGACAATTTAGTCAGTCGGATGCAGTTGAGAGCCAAAATGAATCGGAAAATAAGCAGTTTGAATCGAAATACACCCTTAAACAAAATGGCGATTTTTTCAGAATAGAAACGAAAAAAAGCTAAGCAATCCAGCCTACTTACCGTCCCTTTCCTGCAAAATTCATTCAAGATCAAAAACACCGACAACCAACTTCAAGAAGCGGTTCAATGTGTTTGGGCCTTAAGTCTGCAAACACACACAAATATTTTTTGCGGTTAGCAAGCGGCGGGGCGTCTGACGTTTGAAATTCAACTTCAATCCAAGTGTAGGAGAGGAATCTTTCCCTTCAGAACCCCGCTAAATCGGACCCCGTTAATCCGGATCGGTTTGGCTAGTTTTTTAGCCTGAGAGCTTATGTGCCCGTCCGTTCTGTATGTTCGTTCGTGCGTAACGCCATAACTCATGATAAAAATATCCGATCCACTTGAAATTTTGTATGTAGGTATATCCTGACAAGGCGCTTCCCTGATTAGTTTTTGGAGTTCATTCGATAAGTATAAGAGGGAGAACGGGGGGCTCATGCCCCTCCCCTTAGTTGATATAAACGGAATTTTCATGCAGAATTAAGTTTTCGTTCAAAATTTAGATTAGGATCATTCGGATGAGGCGATTCCATGACTGTTATTAGGTGTTCATTGAATAAGTATAAATAGGGGGAACAGGGATTATAATGCCCCCCCCCCTTAATTTATATAAATGGGTTTTTCAAGCAGAATTTTCAGATTTCGTTCAAATCTCTGAATAGTTTTGGAAGTTTAATGGTTAAGTATAAAAGAGGGGGATAACTCCTTTTAAATTATATAAATGCTAAATGGGTTTTTATTAAGAATTATCTCATTTGCTCTGAATTTTGGATATAGATTTTTCATATGATAAAGCATGTCTTTGATAGTATAGGAGGTTCAATGATTAAGTATAAAAAAAGAGGAAAGGGGAGAGCTGTTTCCCCTTCTTAATTTTTTTTCGAACGGAATTAACCCTTGAAAATATAAGGCTTTAATGTACAATTAGTATTTGTAGCCTCTGAGCTCAATGCCATCAGTTTAACTGGGAAGTATTCTTTATTTTTATTTTATTTTATTTTCAAGTTTGAGAAGTGATTTGGCTGACTTCCATAACATTAACTTGTATCATCGTCGTATTCTGAATAAGAAACTTTTTTCTGAAATCTTTTCGGAAGAATAGCTTAAACTTTCTTATTCTACAAACAACGAACTACTTATACTCAAACAGATGCGTGACCGTACCGCTCGCAAAAGTTATAGAAAACTGGCACAGCAAACAATTACAAATTTCTTTTTATCACAAAGTAAACATTTTTACTCTCTGTAAATAATCAATAAGTTAAACGTAAAGGTGATTTTCTGTAAGTATGTTTTATTTCATTTCATTTTTTAGCCTCCGATGCTATTTCTTTCAGACAAGCTAAAAATGTCGTGTCATCAGCCCTGAATTTTCTACTGAACTGATTTTGATAATTATTTTTTTTAATGAAAGCTATTTATTTGTAGTTGTGCCCATTTTAGCTATTTTTTAATTTATTTCCATTTTTATATTTCATTTTTAATTTTAAATGCTTTTTTACGATATTTCTTCAAAATGGTGGCAACATAGTTTAGCTTTTCTCTCGGTAATAAAAATTTATTTTCCACTATTACTTTCCACAAGTCAGAAACTTTATTTCATCAGTGAACATGTCCTCGCATTTAAAAGAAAAAAGTTATTTTTTCTAACTCTCCGGATTTTCGGTAATCCGGATTGTGTGTGGTCCCAATTAATCCGAATTATCGGGGTTATCTTCTGGACCATTGTCAGTCAACCGCAGATGGGGGAGAGAAGAAGTGCAGTTCCGGGAATTCAGTTGAACTTGAGCAGAGTGACGATATTATTTAGCCACAATACGACCTTCGCAAAAATATTTATAAAGAGCTTGAACCAACAACTTCACGCAGATCTTTTAATTTTTCATTTATATAACAAATTTAAGAATTAATTTTATTTGTTTACAATTATTTTGTTGCCAGTTTACAAAAAAAAAAAAAAAAAAAAAAAAAAAAAAAAAATCCATAATACAATTCTATTAAAATGTTTAAGTGTCATCTGTGCAAACGATTTTGCTGAATATGAAAACATATTTTATTTATTAAATTAATCATGATTCTATCTATAATTACTTACTCAATGATTTATATTTTTTTTTTTTCTGAAAATATACGCGTTTCATTTTTTATTTATTTGCTGAAATGCGTCCGCATTGGAAATGCATGTAAAATAAATTAATTAAAATAATATTTTTTTAACGTTTTACTGTAAAAAAAATTATATTCTGCAAATCTACAGATCATAATTTATTTTTGTGTTTAATTTGAAGTTAAAATATTGAATAGTTTTTTTTTTTTTGTAAAGTGTACGACAAATTGTAATTTGAGTGGACTAGTAGAGGATTCGCTTCGCTCATCCTAAAAACTTTTAAAAGCATTTATAATAGAGAATTGTTTCAATGGGACTTTAACATTATTTAAAGGGAAATTAAAGGGACAGTTATCCTGTATCGAAGGCTGCGAGCAGCGCCCCTATAGTCCGTCTTAGTTCCCAATTGTCAGTCAACCGCAGATGGGGGAGAGAAGAAGTGCAGTTCCGGGAATTGAGTTGAACTTGAGCAGAGTGCAGGTCTGGACGCTGCCTTTAGACTCTGACCGTTTTCGGACGCAGCTGGCGCGCACCTGCCCCCACAGATCAGAAAGAGAAAAGTCGAAAAACAAAAGGGAGGGAAAATTTTCTGGCCCTCAACACCCACCTGCCCATTCGAACATGGACCGATTATAAACAGCCCTCCCTCCCCCCTTTTTAGGTGCGTTCGTACATAGCATCTACAGTTGTCGTTCACTACGTCCGCATATAACAATGCAAAAACCGAATAGTTTCAAATTAAAGAATTATTACATCATTTCCAGTTTTATGCATAGATGACAATCAAAGGGATTCCGTTGCATTACAGTCAATGGGTGCATTTTACACTTTTCCGAACATAATAAAGTTGTCATGCATCTATGAAGCGGATTTACTAATACCCCGGGCCCCTAGGCTTGACTTTCTGAGGGCCCCCTTTCGCTCCTTCAAAGGGACATATACTGGAAAATTAAAACACATGCTTGCTTCATTGACGATAAAAATATAAATGATTACGACAAAGAATTTTGCACACCTTTTGTCTTTTGTATAGACCCTATCAGTGATGACGTCACAGACAACTCAACTCCACATATTTGCCGAAAATGCGTTCCAAACAAACAACAGAGTGAAGAAAAAGATAGAGATGAAATGGCATGGAGCTATAATTGCAATCGCGAAATAGTTAAAAGGGGTCGCGATTCGGCCAAACAATTGTGGCTCGATATGGAAACTTCTCCTAGTTTCGTAAATTCAATCCTTGTTCCACGTTCTTTTCTTTTTTTTGAATGATTATATTGCACGCGGTTTTGACGGTATAGACAATCTCTAAAACACTCTGAACTCTATGTGTTTGTTTGGAACGCATTTGAGGCTGATATGTCGAGTTGAGTTGCCTGTGACGTCACACTGATAGAGTCTATTAAATATTAATGTCCGACCAGTGTAAAAGAATATTTTCTTGCTCTTTATATTAGGAAAATTTTACCACCATTTCCTTCTGAGCCCCTAGGCTTCAGCCTAATGGGTAATCCGCCTCTGTATGCATCTATGAAGTACATACTATAATATACAATCTGGGGTGCAAATAATATTTCTTATTGATTTACAGGGCCACATAAAAGTATTCCACTACATTGTTTTGGGCGGGTGTTAATTATATTAAATTGTTTCACATTTTATGAATATGATATACGTTGCTGAGGTGAGGTGGTGCTTTCGCTTCCCAAACCGGTTCCGAAAAGGAAAGCGTCCTCCTCAAAAAACATCTGCAACCCAAATCGAAAGAGTAAAAAAAAAGGCCTGCCTTCAGATCGATCTCAGCCATCCAATGCAAAAGATAAAATCTTTTTAAAAATGTTCAAGTGCCATCTTTTATAAATTTCTTCCATAGGATTAGCGGGTCTTTTCATCTGAATCGAGCTAGACCTACTTGTACATAGAATCCTAATGTATCCCCTTAGGATTCTATGTAGGTCTAGGAAGGAAGTAGCTGAGGAATTAAGGGTGTATTCGAAAAAAACCTTCAACAACTCGAAATTGTCCGATACAATTTTAATATTTCAAATACTTTACCCACTTTGACTTTCATCTTCCATTTCTGCTTCAGTCCATGAATCCGAGTGGATCCTATTTATTAAAATCGACAGTTCTCCCTTATCCTGGGCCCCACCAGTGGCCAAGAGGTTCGGACCTCTCAACTGGTAGACGGCAGGTGCTGGGTTCGAACCCAATCGCGGCTGTCGGCCTAACCGTTCGGAGTTTTCGTGGTTTTCTTCGAACCTTGCGTAAATACGGGTTAGGTTCCCTTAGAAAGACCCCCACGAAGGGCACTCCCCCCCTGGTCCTATATCCCTAGCGTAGATAATCGGACATCAAAAATCAACCAACCAACCAACCAACCCTTATCCTGAATCGCTCTCACTTTCCCAGATCTCCCGCTTCGGAAAAATCAATTCAAAATGCCGTTTTTGATTGCTTTTTTTTTGGCAATAGTTTTTGCATTTATGAAAGAATCGACCGTCACGGCACCTCGTGCACTTTCTAGAATAAGACAACTTTCCAGTTTGAGAGCAGAAATAAGCAGTTTGAATCGAAACATTTCTACAGAGGTTCATCACAATAAAAGGGGACAAATTTTGTTTGAAGCAAAAGGATAAAAATATAATGTTGTCTAAAAATGTTAATAATTGAAAAATCGTAAATGTAAAGTCCGAGAATGATTTGCTTTTTAGGTGCGTTCGTAATTATGTAAATACGTGTAGCACCTATAGTGGTCGTTCAGTCCGTCCGTCTGTCCGCATATAACAACGCAAAAACTACCCAACCGAATCGTTCGAAATTTAAGATACATAATTATTACATAATTTTGTCGAGTCGCTTCAAATGTTATGAAAATCGGATGCATAGATCAATTACAGGGGCAATCAAAAGTATTCCATTACATTACGGTCAATGGGGAAAATGTTTCAAATGCATTTTAATCGTTTGAAATTTAAAATACATAATTATTACGTAATGTTGTTATTTCAAATTTTATCAAAATCGGATGCATAGTTCAATTACAGGGACAATCAAAAGTATTCAATTACATTACGGTCAATGGGGAAAAATGTTTCAAATGCACTTTAATGGTGTTGCACTTATTCGAACGTAATAAAATTGATATGCATCTATAAAGTACATATTATAATATACATTTTGCATAACCTGTGGTGCGAAGAATATTTGTTATTGATTTACAAGGCCCACACAAAAGTATTCCATTGCATAATGGTATCGGGAGAACATTGTTTGGTGCGCATTTTAATTGTTATTATTTACAATTTTATGAGATTGATATATAAGAGTGATATTTTTAAAACTTCATTATCGTACGAACGCACCTCATTTGCTGCGCTTCACGTGCAATTTCCAACTTGTTTTTTCCAACGAAGGAATTGTGAATGTCAAAAATGGAGTCTTCCTGCTCTGGAAACCTGACCGGTGTCGTCTCGAAAGAGGGGCCAGGTGGCGGACAGCAGGCGTGTGTCTGTCTGGGGGTCCGCTCTATTGAGGGGCGCGTGGCAGGAGGAGAAAAAACATCTGCCGCTGTGTGCAAGGCGACAGGTGCCACGCGAGATCCAAGAACCTGTTCGCTTGCTTCTTCCCTTGCCGCAGCAAAAGTTGGCATTTTCCTCACAGATAATGCCATTTTTTTTTTTTTTTCATTTAAGATGAACGAGTCCATTGAGGATCCAATTAAAAAAATGTTTGAGAATAGGGTGAACCGACGGGCATGGTCAGGGCTGCGGACTCTATTTTATAATAGGCACGCTTATTTATTTAGGTACTACTAGGTTATCCCGTCGATCCAAAAATGATCGCCAAACTATAAGATTAAATGCCAATCATGGAGGATCGTGAAGGTCACATTCACTTGACATTCAATACGATACGCGTGTTTGAAACTCCATTAAGTGATTTTCATTTCGACTTTTTATTTGTATTTTTACTAATATTCTACTAATTATTTGTTTTTTCGTTATTTAAAATAAAAAATGTGTCAATATGTATAATTTGGCTATTAGTTTGGCGAAAATGGTCGATGAGATAATAGAGTAGTACCCTTCATTTTGAGAGGCAACTTCGCACTGTTCTACCAAAAGAAAAAAAAAAAAAAAACGAGTTTGTGCCAGTCCCAAAATTTTCTTTTCTTAGAGGTCTGTCTCATCTTACAGACCCCTACCTACGATCCGAACAGTCCCAGTCTCTTGCGCGATAGCGCCAAAAGTCTTTATACTTACGACCCCAATACCTTGGACTCTCAATAGAAAAGGGAAATTGAAACCGGACAAATTAAAGCTATTGAAAGACGGTTAGCGGGTGGGTGGGGCTCTGAAGCTAGCCCTGCCTTCATGCCGTATCTAAATGTCTTGTATTTAAGAGCAGCCTTAATATTTTCAAAAAGTAGTGACACTGGTTAATAATTACTTTAATATTTCAAATACTATCTACAACCACTTTGACTTTCATCTTCCATTTCTGCTTCAGTCCATGAATCCGAGTGGGTCCTATTGATTAAAATCGACAGTTCTCCCTTATCCCGAATCGCTCTCTATCCTTTGTAGGTTCTCCCGTTTTATGTTCATTAAATGACCTGCCGAGTTATGGGTTATTTAGATCACATGATCGCGCTACTTTCTCCCTTTCCTCGGGAAATGCTGTTCAAAACGTCAACCTCGACGGTTTGTCTGTTGCGTTTACGGAAAAAAAAAAAAAAAGGAGTGCGATTTCATAGCTTCTGAACAACATCCGCCGGTTCCGAACAAAAATAAATTAAAACATATGTCACAAAGTTGTCCCCCTTTTTGGATTTAAGGCTGTTCTCAACTGCTCCGCTCAACAAGCGCAAAACGTTTTGACACATATTTACTAATTCATTTTTTAAATGAGAAGATATGAAATTGGAAGGCCTGACTATGAAATCGATTTCGAATCGAGCTTAATTTTCCATTTTAGGATCATTCAATTACCTATCTAGTTATAAGCCATTTCGATCACGTGATCACCCGTTTTTCTCCTGCTTTCGTCGGGAAATGCGCTCAAAAGTGTCCACTTTGAAGGCTTCTTATGAAAGATGTATTGTGCTTTTTAAAAAACAAAAAAATGAGTGCAATGAGACAGTTTCTGAATAACGCCACACCTGTTATTTTCATGCATTACCGAACAAAAATAAACTAATGCACGTGTCACAAAGTTGCCCCCCCCCCTTTTTGGATTTAAGGGTGTATTTCGATTCAAACTGCTTATTTTCCGATTTATTTTTGAATTCCTTATTGCTCTCAAATGCACCAAACTTTCAAAATCTCTTAATTGGAAAGTACGCAAGATGCCGTGATTGACGATTATTTGATAAATGCAGAAAATATTGCAAAAAGAGCAATCAAAAACGGCATTTCGAACCGATTTTTCCCAAGCGGGAGATCAGAGAACGAAAAAAAAGGATCATACTAATAAGGTAATTGTTTATAACTCAAATTCTAATGAATTGAGCGTAAAAAGACATCACACGGCACCTCATACGTCCCTTCAAGAACCCCCTCAGCAAGTTTCGTGTTTCTACTTTTAAAAATGTGCCTGAAATTGTATCGGGAAATTTGGAGCTGTTGAAGGTGGAAAAGCGTTTTTTCGAATACACCCTTAAGAAGTGTCATTTTCTCCTCGAAAGTCTTCCACTTCCTCTCCCACGGTCCCAAAAAACCGGAAACGTAAAAATGCGGCCGGTTCCGGATGTAGTTCCATACAACACCCACGCCGACAAGCTCCGATGACCCCACTCCCACCCACGCCCTTATTTTGTTCTATTTTATTTATTTATTATTATTTATTTTTAACTATTTGGAAAATAGTTGTTGTCCTCGGTAGAAAATCGGGAAATCTGAAGTGTTTTTTTACCACGCTTTTCATTAGCTTCACCTGTATGTTTGTGAGTTTGTAATTCACCTTATTTTATGTATGTTCACCGGTTACTCCGAAACCATGCAACCGATTAACTTGGTTTTGATGTTAAATGAAAGACGATGCTTTCGAATTGGTACCACTTCAGTTTCATCGAAATTGGTTCAGTACTTTTTTTAGGCTATTTCCATGAGTACTTGTAGTGTAAGTCACAGGCTACGATTTTTAGCTACCAGTATTATAGAACGAAAATAATGTGATTTATTTTATCGGCACATTTTCATTAATTGAATAAGGCCAAGCAGACTTTTCGAAAATAACGGTGGCTAACAAGCATAGCAATTAATAAGGTATGTGACTTACACTACAAAACCCATGGAATTAGCCTTTAGTAATTAGGGCAAAAACTAATAAAATTAGTGATTTTTCGCTAATTAAAAGTGTTGAATACGTTCACTGAATGGAGTGTAGACAGCATGGCCGAGCGGTCTAAGGCGCCGGATTGAAGCCCTGCTTTTCGAAAGAGATTGTGGGTTCGAACCCCACTCCTGACATTATTTACATCTATGTAAAATTAAAAAAAAAAATTCCGTATTACAATTTTTATTTTTAACCGGCTTTAGAAAAGGAAGAGGAAGTTATCAATTCGACGCGTATGTATTTTTTTTCTGTGTATGTTCACCTGTTCACCAATTACTCTGAAACTATCCAACCGATTAATTTGATTTTTGTATTAAATACAGTAAAACCTCCATAGCGGACACTCCCGAATAGCGGACACCTCTATTTAACGGACAGTTTTCCAATCCCCACTCCCAAAACCTAAATTTTTGTATGTTTAACCTCTGAATAACAGACACTCCAAATAGCGGACACTATTTCCGGTGATAAGGGATGAATAAGTATTTTTTAACAAAAAGAAGAAAAATGAAAAAAAAATGTTAAAAGGTCTCTAAATTTATCAGGGCAATGTGTCACAAATTTTATGATCACGGATAAATGTAGAGGGTTGACTGAGGAAATTTCTCTTTCACGTTTATTGTTGAATTCAGGGAGTTGCCTGGGAGGGACATCTACCAGAGCATTTAAATGTCTATGTCCCCCTGGAAGATTTTATGTTTTTAATGATCAAAAAGTGTAATCCCTATACCAGCTCGGAACTCTATAATGACCAATAACATCACATTGAAAAACAAATTACACGTAATCACAAGCAAAAGTAAACTTTTGTAACAGATTTTTTTAAAATAAGAATGTAATAAACAGCAGTTAAAGGTGTGCACAATTTTTAAGTTTTATTGCTAAAAAAATAATTTTAATCTCTCATTAGTCATATAATAGAGGTTTTAGAACATATAAATGTCAATTGATGAAATATTAAGCATTTCTTAGCGATTTTTGTATCTCGAGGTTTTCCCAATAGCGGACACCTCTGAATAGCGTACAATTTCTGCGTTCCCGAGGTGACCGTTATTTAGAGGTTTTACTGTATAAATATAGTTTAAAAAAACTAAAAACCACGCTTTTAAAGTAATCAAACTAAAAAGTGAAAAATAAATATAGTTTAAAAAAACCAAAAAAACACGCTTTTTAAGTATATCAAACTAAAAAGTGAAAAAATAATTCGTACTATAAGCTGAAAACGAAAATAGATGAAAAATACTATACTACTGTAAAATCATTGTTATTATAAGAATCAATTAATAAGCAATAAATAAAATTATCGTGGAAAAAAAGCGTGGGGTGCTTCTTAAGAACTGATAGATGGAGCACCCCACGCTTTTTTTCCACGATAATTTTATTTATTGCTTATTAATTGATTCTTATAATAACAATGATTTTACAGTAGTACGAATTATTTTTCACTTTTTAGTTTGATATACTTAAAAAGCGTGTTTTTTTTTAGTTTTTTTAAACTATTTTACTTACCCATCATACGTAGTATAGGGTAAGTCTTGCAATCGTTTTGAAAATCGAAAAAAATTTTTTGACGGATTTACACGTTTTAGATAGTGGAGATTCCGAAAAACATATTTTTAGAAAAAAAATTTTGCCGTCCGTCTGTCTGTCTGTCTGTCTGTCTGTCTGTAAACGCTCTATCTCCCGAACAAATTGAGATAGAGACTTGAAATTTTGTATGTAGTTAGTATGTAAGAATGGGACGAACCCTATTTAATATCAGCAACCTCGATTATCCGGAACTGTTTTTTTCGGACTCTCGAAAAATTCGTTCTGATGAAAGGTATATAAAAATTTTCGAATTTTTTTGTTCTAAGGAATGGACGTAAAAGGCAATAAAATAACACACATTTTGCCTATAGAACGAAGTCGATCGGATTATTAGTTGCCGAGATATTTGTAATCTTGTTTTCCACATTCTTCGATTTTTCATGACCCTGTATTTCATTCAAATTTCAATTCAGAAGTATATTTTAATTGGAAATGAGACGCTTAATCCGACGCAGTTAATTGTTAGTTAAGAGAATTATTATTTTTGGAGTTATAAGGATGTTTCTTTTACGCAGTTCGGTACTTACTTGAGTAGTTTGGCGTTTTATATAATTTGTCGAAATTGGTACATCAGCAGTTCTTTAATATAGCATTACTGTGTATATTAACAATATTTAAATTTTGTTTATGAATTGCAATGCATTGCATAAATAGTTTTCACATGTTTTATTTTCATATATATATCCATGATGGGTAAGTATTACGGTGGCCCCCAACGACTAGTTTATTATGGGTTGAATTCCGAAACTTATTTTATTGTTATTCGTTTCGTGAATGTCTAGAAATGAAATACTTCTGGTTTTTAGCTCACAGGCTATCAAAGCTCATGTGCCCGTCCGTTCTGTATGAGCGTAACTCAATAACTCGTGATAAACTCATGATGGGGCTAAAACGTTTGTGCATACTCTTACAGTCGGCAAATTTACAAACTGAACTGGCAAATGAGTTCAAAATCTGTTTCTGATAGATTTCACAAAAGTATACATATTAAGTTTTTTACAAATAAAAACTGTTTTACATTTTTTTTTAAAATTCTGATAACTTGGTTACATTGTGAAACAAGTGGTTGGCGAACGCCCAGAAACTACTTATGTTTTGCTTTTCACTGAGTTGGCCAATACTGAAATTAGACCTGGCAGTGAAAGGTTTCCAACCCTCACCCAGCGCAGTGCGAAAGGGGCCGGGCGCGGGAATGGAGGGGGCGACAAATTTATAGTATCGACGTCCTATTTGGCCTGTTACAGCAAAAAGTTGGGCGAAGGGGCGCCCCATTGAAACTTTGCCCCGGGCGCAGTTTTCTCTTTGCCCTCAATAAAAAGTTTTTGCGCCATCGGGTCTTTTTTCCTGGTTTTGTGAAGTTTTGAATTTTTTCTTACATTTGTGAAAAATCAAGGGGTCATTTTGTGACTTTTTAAATGTTACGTTATCGATGTCTGTTTTTCATGTGTGAAAAAGCCAAGTAATAGGCTCTTTTTAGTGAGTTCAACTGTTTATTGATTTTATGTGCGAAAAGTTCATTTGGAAAGGGTAAAGGTCTATTTAACAGTTTCGCTGCCGGTCACGGGCTAGCGCGTGAAATTCATTTAACACAGAGGGCGATCGGCAGCGAACATAAGGCTGCGCACAAGCATCACTACTTTCAGTTACACTAAAAGAGCAACAAATTTATCTTTGTAGAAGCAGTGTTTCCGACAATCGGTGGGACGGGAACAAAAGGTTGCTAGCTTTCGAACCTCTTTACAGGGCCGTAGCTAAGGGGGCGCTATGGGCGGCTCAGCCCCCCCCCCTAAAATATTTTGAGCCCCCCCTGGAAAAAGTTTCAAGGTCACTAAATGTTCCGAAAATTCAAATGAAATTCTGTTCAAAAATCTAATTTAGTTTTGAGACCCTTTCACAGTTTTGCAGAGTTACTAAATTGTATCTAAAATATATGTTTCAATACTCCCTCATCCTATTGCTACATAGGAAGCTAACAGGATGTTTAATTTTGCACCAGTTATACATCCAAAATTTTTATCCTCATATACTTTTCTTAGCATAAAATGAATTATGACAACAGTTTAATGAGAAATATAGTACCTACAATGTGAATAGGCACTAATTTATCTTTCTGTATTAGAGAGAGAACAAAAAATGTGAGCCCCCCCCCCCTATCGTATACTTCTAGCTATGGCCCTGCCTCTTCAAATGATTTTTGAAGCCTATCGAACTGACAAAGTTTATCTCCCCCATCTCCAGTCGCAAAGCTGTCAACTGATTTCTCTCTTGAAGTTGAGATTCAATGCATTGAAAAAGCAATTTATACATGAAAGCGCCGACACGAAACATCAGAGAGAGCGACGCCTGACCACCAGAAGTGAGTGCTATGTGTTGGGTGCTTAAGGCCCCTGTCCTCGCTCGAGGAAACGCTCGCGAGCTAATGCTGTTCCTATGGGGAAGCATTTTTCTAGTGACTTTTTCGCATTTTGACATTTTTGAATAATGCTTTTTGCATTGGATAGCTGAGGCGCATGCCGACAGCGCACCTTTTTTACTTTTTCGATTTTGGTTGCAGATCTATTTTTTAAAAAGCACTTTCAGTTTCGAAACCGGTTTTGAAAGTGAAACTAACTTTGTAAAATATATCTGCAGCCAAAATCGAAAAAGTAAAAAAGGTGCGCTATTTTCATGCGCCTCAGCTATCCAATGAAAAAAAAATATATTCAAAAATGTCAAAATGCGAGAGAGTTATTAGAAAAATGCTTCTCCACAGGAATAGCATTAGCTCGCGAGCATTTCCTCGAGCGAGGACAGGGGCCTTAAGAGACAAATGATTTTGGGATGGGATAAAATGTTTTGTGAAGGGTGACCAAAAATTTTCCTAAACGTATCGCAGGAAAGCAGAAGAGGGGGTAATTCTTGTTTCATTTCTGCCGCTGTCCATGATCTGTATATCATCGAGGGAAGAAGGCCTTATGTAAACTAGTCGTTGGGGCCACCGTAATACTTACCCATCATGGATATAAAAATAAAACATGGGAAACTATTTATACAATGCATTGCAATTCATAAACAAATATTGTTAACATACATAGTAATGCTATATTAAAGAACTGCTGATGTACCCATTTCGACAAATTATATAAAACGCCAAACTACTCAAGTAGTACCCAACTGTGTAAAAGAAACATCCTTATAACTCCAAAAATAATAATTCTATTAACTAACAATTAACTGCGTCGGATGAAGCGTCTCATTTCCAATTAAAATATACTTCTGAATTGAAATTTGAATGAAATACAGGGTCATGAAAAATCGAAGAATGTGGAAAACAAGATTACAAATATCTCGGGAACTAATAATCCGATCGACTTCGTTCTATATGCAAAATGTGTGTTATTTTATTGCCTTTTATGTCCATTCCTTAGAACAAAAAAATTCGAAAATTTTTATATACCTTTCATCAGAACGAATTTTTCGAGAGTCCGAAAAAAATAGTTCCGGATAATCGAGGTTGCTGATATTAAATAGGGTTCGTCCCATTCTTACATACTAACTACATACAAAATTTCAAGTCTCTATCTCAATTTGTTCGGGAGATAGAGCGTTTACAGACAGACAGACAGACGGACGGCAAAAATTTTTTTCTAAAAATATGTTTTTCGGAATCTCCACTATCTAAAACGTGTAAATCCGTAAAAAAAAATTTTTCGATTTTCAAAACGATTGCAAGACTTACCCTATACTACGTATGATGATGGGTAAGTAAAAACGAGCTCACCGCAAAAAAAAAAAATTCGCGCCCCTGTCCTGTGGGTATTGTGTTGTTGTGTGGATGAGTCAGAGTGGGTTGCGTCACGGGTTTTTCCCGCCAAAAGAGGGATCGGAATGCTGGATCGAACGGCATTTTTCTATTTTTTATTTCTTCAAGAATTCCGACTTCTACCCCCGCCACACACCTTCTTGGACAGACAACAGAAAGGGTCCCCTTTAAAAAAAAAAAAAAAAATCTTTCAGATGGGGAGACTTGTAAAAGAATAAAAAAGAAATCCATCCATTGTCGAAACTATTTTAAATGGTGAGTCGCGGCAAGCCGAACTTTTTTTTCCCACCCACTGGCGTATCTAGACTTCTCATTTCGGAGGGAGCAGAGATATATATAGTGAAAGTTTCATCACAAGAAAGGGAAAAATTTTCGTTTTAAGGAGGTTTTTATCGTGGCAGATAACGCAGGGCCCGATTATGACTCATTGGGGTCCTGGCTTAGCCTTTGGCCCCCTTTTGAACCATTGTAACGTTATTCAAATAGGACTGATGGTGACTCATAGGTGTACGTGTAAGACACAGCGCCGAAACTAGCCTTTTTTGCGCCCGGGGCAAACAAGGATTTTGGCGCCCCCCCCCCCGCATATATGCATTCTTTATAATAAACACGCCAAAGAAAATCTTAATTTGGCACCCCTTTCACCTTCTGTTCTGTTGGTGCCCGGGGCACGTGCCCCCTCTGCCCCCCTCCAGGGGCCTCGCTAAGGGGGGGAGCCTCCCCCCCCCCAAACATTCACAAATGTTGTTACACTTGGCAAATTTTAAAACTTTTTTGTCAAATTTAATTAAAATTTTAATAAAAACTGTAATACATTTCCTATTATTGATAGAATTTGCAGAAGTTACAATGCTAATTGGGAATATTATTAAACTTTTTACATATAAAAACTGTATTGCATTTTCTGAGTGTGGTAACTTGGCAAAATTATGAAACGAGTTGGCAAATATGAAAATGTGACTTGGCAATTTAAGGTCTTCTCCCCCACCCATAAAAAGTCTTAGCGATGGCCCTGCCCCCCTCTAGTTTCGGCCCTGGTAAGACATAAACTTATTTTCGTACCTTCGATAGAAATAGAAGAAAATTCTTAGCTCCGTCCGTTCTAAATTAAATACCTTAATTAATAAAAGTAACCTTTTTTTTTCCCCTTAGTGCAGGTGTGCAGAACAAAACTCTAGCAATTTGTCATATTACTTTAAGATGAATTAAATAAGTTTAACCTATAAATGAGTTGAAATTGGAAAAAGAAAATAAAAATTTTATAATTTAATGTATGCATTTGGGGCAAGTCCGAGGCACATGGTCAATGTTCCGATTTGCTCATGTGTTAATCTCATTTCGGAGGGGGCTGAGATAAATTAAACATTTCTACAGAGGTTCATCACAAGAAAGGGGGGGGGGGATTTTGTTTCGACCCCCTGACCGCCGAGCAGAAAGCCAAAAATGTAATATTGTTTTCTCTGCAATTTATTTTAAATGTTAACTAGTCGTTGGGGGCCACCGTAATACTTACCCATCATGGATATGTATATGAAAATAAAACATGGGAAAACTATTTATACAATGCATTGCAATTCATAAAACAAAATTTAAATATTGTTAATATACATAGTAATGCTATATTAAAGAACTGCTGATGTACCCATTTCGACAAATTATATAAAACGCCAAACTACTCAAGTAGTACCGAACTGCGTAAAAGAAACATCCTTATAACTCCAAAAATAATAATTCTATTAACTAACAATTAACTGCGTCGGATTAAGCGTCTCATTTCCAATTAAAATATACTTCTGAATTGAAATTTGAATGAAATACAAGGTCATGAAAAATCGAAGAATGTGGAAAACAAGATTACAAATATCTCGGCAACTCATAATCCAATCGCCTTCGTTCTATATCAAAATGTGTGTTATTTTATTGCCTTTTACGTCCATTCCTTAGAACAAAAAAATTCGAAAATTTTTATATACCTTTCATCAGAACGAATTTTTCGAGAGTCCGAAAAAAATAGTTCCGGATAATCGAGGTTGCTAATATTAAATAGGGTTCGTCCCATTCTTACATACTAACTACATACAAAATTTCAAGTCTATCTCAATTTGTTCGGGAGATAGAGCGTTTACAGACACAGACTGACAGACAGACAGACGGACGGCAAAATTTTTTTTTCTAAAAATATGTTTTTCGGAATCTCCACTATCTAAAACGTGTAAATCCGTCAAAAAAAAATTTTCGATTTTCAAAACGATTGCAAGACTTACCCTATACTACGTATGATGGGTAAGTAATAAGAGAGAGATTTTCTATCATGGTATAATTTTTTTGTTACGTATATGCTTATAAGCCTTGAAAGTATCAATTTCTTAAAACTGGATTGTATTTGTAGAATTATATTAATTTAAATAAAGCTTCAATGGCACTGCTGGTCGCGGCAGCGGGAAGGTGAAGGCAGTAGCGTAGCTATGTTTTTTGGCGCCCGGGGCCAGCAAGAAATTTTGCGCCCCCACCCCAATGCAGATATATAAAAATTTCTCTCAATTTGGCGCCCCTAGGCCTCGGCGCCCGGGGCGGACGCCCCCCTTGCAGGGCCGTAGCTAAGGGGGTGCTAGGGGCGGCTCAGCCCCCCCCCTAAAATATTTTGAGCCCCCCCTGGAAAAGATTCCAAGGTCACTCAATGAATTTCTATTCCGAAAATTCAAATGAAATTCTGTTCAAAAATTTAACTTAGCTTTGAGAACCTTTCATAGTTTAGCAGGATTACTAAATTATATCTAAAATATAAGTGTTTCAACACTCCCTCGTCTTCTTTGTACATAGGAAGCTAGCATGATGTTTAATTTTGATCAGCTATACACTCAAAATTTTCATCATCCTATAATTTTCTTAGTATAAAATGAAATTATTAGAACACTTTTTAATAAGAAACATAGTACCTAAAATGTGAATATGCATTACTTTATCTTTCTGTGGCAATGCGAGAGAAAAAAAAAAAAATTATGAGCCCCCCTTACATTCTCTTCAGCCCCCCCTACATTCACTTAAGCCCCCCCTACTATTCACTTCTAGCTACGGCCCTGCCCCCTTGCCCCCCCTTAGCTACGCCACTGGGTGAAGGAGGTTTTTATCGTGGCAGATGACGCATCTATTTTACAATCAAGGCTGCTAAGACGGAATCGCAAGCGAATGGGAAAATTGAGTTTTTGCATCATTGTATCCAAAGTAAGTTAAATAGATGCAAATAGATACAATGATGCAAAAACTATTTATTTAAATGTTATTTTTGATTTTGGATAGCGTAGCCCAAAAGATAAATCTAATTTATTCAAATAAATACATTTCAGTGCATTATATATATTCAGTGAAAGTGATGTTTTTAACAGTGTACTGGAAAATGAAAAGTATTGTTTAAATATGAAAATGTATTTAGACAATAAATAAATAAATGGAATTTTAAAACATCATTTAAAGCCTCGTCAAGGCGTCATTTAAATTTTGATATCATATCTTTTAAGATACATATTTTGAATTTATGAAAGATGTAATTGATAAAATCTTAATGAATAAATTTTAATATATGTATATATTAATTAATAGCATAGCATCACAAAATTAATGATATCAAAATTTATAAGTCCCAAATTTAAAATTCTTAGAGATATAAAATAAAGTGCTGCGTCACAAGCTTTTAACCCGTTCAGGGTTTTTTGTATTGATCTATTATACAATCAAGGCTGCTAAGACGGAATCGCAAGCGAATGGGAAAATTGAGTTTTCCTCTTCACAAATAGAGTTTCATTATTAAAAATCCACTATCGAAAATTATGGACTAAAAAGTACATCAATAAGTAGTAAATAAAACCGAGGTCAACAGCAAATTGAAAATTATTGAAGGGCGTTCTTATTTTGCAACCCCCACCTCCTTCAATCCATTCTAGGACTCGTTTTGCGTTAAAGAGGCCTTGTGGTAGAATGGAAATTTGGCTGGAATCATTATTTCCTGGTCTCTGCAAAAGAACTCTTTTTAGGTGCGTTCGTAATTATGCAAATACGTAGCACCTATTGTTGTCGCTCAGACCTTCCGTCCGTCTGTCCGCACATAACAACGCAAAAACTACCCAACCGAATCATTTGAAATTTAAAATACATAATTATAACATAATTTCGTCGAGTCATTTCAAATTTTAAGAAAATCGGATGGATAGATCAATTACAGGGACAATCAAAAAGATTCCGTTACATTACGGTCAATGGGAAAAAAGTTTCGAATGCATTTTAATGATGTTACACTCATTCGAACATAATAGAATTGGCATGAATCTATGAAGTATATACTAAAATATGCATTCTGTAAAATCTGTGAGGCAAAGAATATTTATTATTAAATTACAGGGCCACACAAAAGTATTCCACTACATAGGGCTATACGGGGAAACATTGTTTGGGGCGTGTTTTAATTAAATTCAACTATTTCACATTTTATGAATAAGATGTACGTTGCTGAGGTCTAATAAAATTTAATTACTTCCTGCATATTTACAGAAAGACAAAGATTTCGACTACTATACTGTATCCGAAGTACGCTCTACTATATCAGCAAAATCTGAATATTTTTAAAACTTCGTTATCGTACGAACGCACCTCATTTGCTATGCTTCACGTGCAATTTCCAACTTGTTTAAGATAAAAACCGTGGATCCCCTCATTTCGAGCCAGAGGTCTGCACGGGTCCGGCCTGGTTTAAAAACTAAGGATCCGGCCCGTGCCAAAAAATAAATTCAATCAGGTCGTCCGACTCTAAAGTACTGTCGAGTCTCTCTATAACAAAACTCTATCCAGCGAATTTCTCTATTTAACGAATTTTTTGTACGAACGGTCATTTTTTTTTCATGATTACATTAAAAATAATCTCCATTTAACGAATTTTTTCACATACATAGCTACATACCTCTACCCTATACCTTATGTAAAAAAGGGCAGTCAACCCCCACCCCCCCCCAAAAAAAAACCCATCCTTTTAGCATGGTTACAGTTACACTTGACTTTGTTTTAGCCAAGATGAGCATGCGTTCTTGGAAAAGACTGAAACATTTGCTTGCTATAAATGCACTTTTAAATGAAATTTGTTTGAAATCCATATCCCAATTTGTTTTCAAATTATTATTATTATTAGTATTATTTTCAGAACAATTCTATTTTTGGACATTCAACATGGACACATCACAAAACGAATAAAATTAAAAAAGAAGTATTCCATTTTTGGACCCAATCAGAAAATGAATAAAACAAAAAATAAGTTTCGGAATTCAACCCATAAAAAAGGGATCCAGATATACTTCAGATTTTCCAGTTCTTCACCGAGGACAACCAGTTTATTGGTGGGGGAGAGCCTTAAATTGCCAAGTCAAAATTCAGTATTTGCCTACTCAGGGAAAAGTAAGCATGAATAATTCTCGGCGTTTGCCAACTAGTTTTATGATTTTGCCAAATTATCACAATTGGAAAATGTAATATAGTTTTTAATGTAAAAAGCTTAATAATATTTCTAATTATATTGCTAACTTTCGTCAAATCTATCACAAATAGAAAGTGTCTTATAGTTTTTTTATTAACATTTTGAACTCATTTGTCAGTTCAGTTTTGTAAATTTGCCAACTATAACAGCATGTGCAAACGTTTGGGGGGGAGGTCCCTGAGGACAACAACTATTTTCCAAAAAAGTGAAACAAAACAGTATTCCGAGGAGACATTTTAAAGGCAACGGGACCGATGTGATTCGGTTTGAAGCGGTGCACTTTGGGAAGGTTCCCTTTATTCTGACTTTTTTGGGTTGACCCTGGACCTCCCTCCTTCGTGTGTCACCCGCTCAGGGGGGGGGGGGGTTCATCTCCCCCACACCCCTTGCTTCTGGGGCTGGCAAGAAGAACGCGTGCGAGGCCCTACAATAAAGAGGCCCCAAACTCGGATCGCGAAGAAGAAGAAGAAAAAAAACGTCGATGCGAAAGGAGGTAGATGATTAGGTAGACGCTCACTCTCTCGAAACACTAGAAGCTAGCACGACACAGAGATCTGCCGCCCCGGGTCGGGGCCTAACTTGTTTTTTCTGTACAGAGCTGGAGCTTGTTTCATTCGGAATCTTCGCGGTCCGAAATTTTCATTTCTGTTTTTGGCACAACCCGCATGAAAATCATTCTCTCCGCGTGGCCTTGTCCGTTTAACCCTTTCGCGATGTGGTTATTATTCAGAAACTATGGAATCGCGCTGTTTTCTGTTTTTTTAAAAACAAATTAGATATTTCAGAACAAACAGTGGACGTTTTGAAGCGCATTTTCCGACGAAAGCAGAAAAACCAGTCGACGAAAAGGAGAAAATCACGTGATCAAAATAGCTTCTAACTCAGTAGGTAATTTATTGATCGCAAAATGAAAAACTGATTTGGATTCGAAAGCGCTTCCACGGTCAGGCTTTGCAATTTTATGTCTCCACCGTTAAAAAAAAAAAAAAAAAAAGAAAAGAAAAGAAAGAAAAAGAAAGAAAGAATTTGTAAATGTGTTTTGCGCTTGTTCAGCAGAGCAGTTGAGAAAAAGATTCGATTTATCGGATTTCGAACTAACGAGAGTAACTGTAGTTCCATTTCATTCTTCTCTCATTTGGAGTGTAACCTCCACTCCTCCACTCATAAAAAGAACAATGAGTGACCCTTCCAAAACATTTCGATAAACAATAGAAATATTTTTTTTTTTTTTTTTCAAAAAGAAAAAAAAAGTCGGTTTCTAGAAGGAAAAAAAAAAAAGAAATGTAATATTTTTTGCCTTTTATAAACGTTTCGGTTGGATGAGCCGATTTTTTGAACATCTTTTTTTTTTTCTCCAGTGAAATGATTTTTTTTCGATTTCACTCTTTCTGACCCCACGAAGGAATCCCATAAATTTAATCCCCAATTGCCATTTTGTCCAGGGGCGTCGCCATGGGGGGGTATGGGGGGGGAGCCTCCCCCCCCCAATATATGTGAAGTTGGGAAATTTGAGCTTAGAGTTGGGAAAATTTAGATTTTTGAAAGACTTTCTTTTTTTTTAATAATTACAAGAAATATATGAACTTTTTATTCTTTCGGTGACAATGGTTTAGCAAACAAGTTAAATTATCAAAAGAAATCAACCAGACTCAATTTGTCATTGTATTTCTCTGTTCTATGAAAACATCATACACTTATTAGACCTAAATGTCTCTGCTCCTGTGTATCAATATCTGACTCTAAACAGCTTTCTCCACTCCTTTGTTTCCTCCAAAACTTTCATTTCTGAAAAATTTCAAATTATAGTCCGTGACTTTTATGTTACTTTCGTATGAAAATCCATAATGGCTCATATACTAGAAGTCTGTCCGGGCCTGGGCTTGGTCCAAGGTAATGGCATGGCCCGTGGACCGAGCAGGCAAACTTTCAAACAGAGTGCTTCCACCATTCTGATATAAAAATTTAAAAGAAGCTCATAAAATTTGAATTATTTTCAATAAATATGAGTTTCACAAGAATGCGTATAAATGTGCTGCATGAGCCGATTTTATTTTAACAACACTAATGCAGAAATATATTTTGTCCAAAATGTAGAGAACGTCAAACTTAGCTTTTTTTGCAGACTCGGGCAGGAGCACCGTCAGTTTATTACCCCTCCTCCTTTTTAATCCTCAAACCAGAAAAATTATCAAATCATAGATGCAAAAAAAGTAAAAATGTCGAATATGAAGTCGCAAAGGACTGATGAAAACTTTCACTTTAGACAGATTTTTATCTTTGGCGGGAAATTTTCAAGCAATTTTTACGTCAGGAGTATGAAAGGAGGACACTGTGCAACATCAAACACCCTACAGTTGGCGGGGGATTCCGCTCACATCGCCAGGTCCCCCAAAATGGCTTTCCAGATTGTTTATTACCTTGTTCATAGTCATATAATAACAAACATCTTCATTAATCTCTCACATTTTCTTTCGGAAGTTTTTTTTTTTTTTTTTGTAATAGAGGCTGCAATCAAAAATGTCTGTTTTCTTGTGGGGGGGGGGGATGTCTCCCCTGCCCTCCCCAAATGGCTCTCCTGGACTCGGGTTAGGCCGAGGTAAGGATTATTTTTTTCTGCATAGTTGAGTCGGGACGGAACTGGACTTGGCATGTGTCGGGCGGACAGTTTTGCTTTGCAAAATAAGTAATAATGATAACGAACTTTTGGTAAGGGGAATCATCGGAAATGTATCTTGAGGTGGTTCTCAAATTCCCTGTTGAATAACACAAAACTTTCTGAAACATTTTCTGACTCATTTTTAAAAGAAAATGCATAACATTGACAGGCCTGAAGTGATTGGATTGAAACGATTTCGAATTGAATAGCGTTTTCCATTTTTCGATAAATAAATTACTTATCCAATTACAGGCGATTATTGTCACACAACGACATTTTTCTCTTCTTTACTTGCTATGACGTTTTGAAAATCGAATCAAAAACTAATATTTGACAGCCTTTTCTGAAATATATGTTGCTTTCATTCCAAGAAAAAAGAAAGCGCCATTCGATAACATTTTTTCTAAATAAGAACATCTGCCAATTTTATGCGTTTCCGAACAAAAGTGAATTGAGAAATGCGCAAGAAAATAATTATTTTAGATTCTTTTTATCAGCATTCTTTAGAAGAATCTTAATTGTACGTTAAGAAAAATCCGAATTTTTTGTAGCTATCAAATTGGGCCGGATCGGGCCTGGTTTAATTGTTTTTTACGCAAGCTGTTCCTGTTTTCAAAGATTTTTGTTCAGGCCGGCCCCTGAACTGTGAAAATATAGATCCGGCTCGAGCCAAAATTTTAATTTTCAAATCGGGCCGTGCTGGGCCAAAATAGCTTATATGTAGTCGGGACCGTGCTCTGATCTGGAAATTCCAGCCGGAAAAGACATGTATAGCAAAGACAGTAAACAAAAAAGGGAATTTTTAAACTAATGATGGTTGACGAAAGAAAAGAAATCGCAATAGATCTTTAAAAATAAAATTAATAATTCCAATTATAACATATTCTACTGTCAAAATGAAAATAAAACAAGAAAATATTCACATCTTTTCATATTTAACCCCGCGTCGCCGGAGAATTTATACAACGGCTTTAGTCGTCGAGTCAATCTAAGCTTAAAAATCTGTAAATTTTATTTCAAAATAGCAATCTATTCTAATATTGTAAAACAAAAATGCAATTTGTATTTCCGTTTTATGCTAATCTCAAATAGTATTAAAAGAACTTGGAATAAGTAACTTTGAAAAAAAAAAAAAATATTAAAAATATTTATTCAGGCGCCAAAAGAAAAAAAAAAAAAGAAAAGCTGGAGTCCTAATTTCTATAATAGTAGCTACACCTGCTATATTACGTAACTGGGCAACAATATCCAATGAGTTTTCGCCAGAAAAAATACTGGTAACCCTTTGTCGTCAAGAAAAAATAATCATAAAAGCAAATGTGATTTAAAAAAATTATTGATTCTGATAAATGTGTTCCTTTTTACTTTGTTTGTGTGCGGATAAAAAAACTGCTATATTTTTACCGGTTTATAAAATATGAAACCAAAGCGATATAAAGTTCAATGTTGTAATTGTAAAGCAGTATTTAATAATGACTATAAATCTCAGCATGAAAAAAACAATCATAATGGGAATAGAGTTTCTGTGCAGGAAATTGGAGCCCCTAAAAATCCATTCGATGCTTCAGTACGTAAAAGGAAAAAAGTGGACGATGTGAAATCGGAACAAATATATGGATATGACAGCAGTCCGTCAAATGAAGAAATAATCAGCATAAGTTGTAATACTGATGTGTTGAACTTAAATAAAAAGTCTGAAGAAATAAAAGATTTTTCTTTTCCTATAAACAACACCGAGAGCGAAGATCAACTTCTTCAACAGTGTAATTTGGATTTTTCAAAAGAAAGTGAATTTCTACATGAGGCTACGAATTCCAAAACTCAAAACCAATCTGAAATGGATAATGAATTTCAAAACGAGACTGCAAGCTTCACAAATGAAAACCAAACTAAAGAAGAAAATGAAAATAAGTCGGACTGGGTGTCTTTTATGGGAAAATTTTCTTTTATTCTCGAAAAATTAACTGAGAGCAAAACTATTTTTTCTCAATATAATGAATCTGACATAGTTAATGAGAAATTGGCAATAACTGAGATTGTTAACTTTATCTCTTCAATTAAAGAAACCTGTGATATAGTTCTTGAAGAGGGGTGCAGAGTATTGAATAAACTGAATAATGAGTTAGAATTTTCAATTGAAGACAGTGGAAGTGCCTCTGAAATAGTAAATCATGATCCTGGTCTACGTCCAGATACTTTAAATGAAAATCAGAAAAATTATTTAATTCAGTTAGGTCCACATCAACCTAAATTAGCATGTTTTCCTTCTGATGGAAAAAACCGGTTTAATCCCCACTGGTATACAGAATTTGAATATTTAGAGTACAGTACAGCAAAGCATGCTGCTTTTTGCTTTGTATGTTGTCTTTTTCCTGTTGGTATAGGTCGTGAAAAAAGAGAAGATGTTTGGACTTCAACCGGAGTAAAAGTATGGGGTAAAATGAAAAGTTGCGGAAAAGATAAATTAGGGAAGCTCCAACAACATTTCTCATCTCAAGCTCATAAGTCTGCTCTATATGATTTTTGTAATTTTCTTGTAAAGAAAACACATATTGATGTCTTAATTGACAAATCAAAAAGACAAGTTTTAATTCAGGAAGAAAAAGTTCGAATGCACAACAGAGAAGTTATCAAAATTTTAATGGATACTTGTAAAACATTCGGAAAGCAAGGATTAGCATTTCGAGAGTCAACACCGATGATATTAATAAAGGAAATTTTTGCGAAGTGATACAGCTTATCCCAAGGCACAATACTACAATGAAATGTTGGTTTGAAGATAAAAAATTGAGACCATATCATGTTACATATATGAGTCCAGAATCTCAAAATGAAATGATAAATTTAATAGCATCTGAAATTCGTCAGGTAATCACTTCTGAAATAAAAAATAGTTTATGTTTTGCAGTTTTGGCCGACACAACTCCAGATCTGTCACACAAAGATATAATGTCTATTGTTATCCGAAGTGTAAGTAATGAAGGTGAAATTAGGGAAAGATTGGTCAAAACAATTGAATGCAGTGACAAAACTGGAAAGGGAATGGCAGATTTAATTTTACAGTGCTTAAATGAAATAGAAATTGATTATTCGAAGCTTGCATTCCAGTCTTATGATTTTGCTCAAAATATGTCCGGGAGGTTCAATGGTGTACAAAAACATATATCTGAGATTGTCGGTCACAGTGTTCGTTACATACCTTGTCAAGATCACCGCACTAATACTGCTCTAGAACATGCTTGCAACGTTAGCATATTAATTCAAGATTTGTTTAACATCCTTGAAGAGCTCTATGTCTTTTTCACATCAAGTACAAAAAGATTTAAGCATTATCAGTCAAGTGTAGAGAACATTGATAAAGTAATTCAACTTAAAAATCTATCAAAAACCAGATGACCGCAAGAGCTGAATCGGTCAAAGCCTTAACTCAATCGTTTGAAATGGTAATAGAACTATTAGAAAATATTCTCAATGAAAAAACTTTTGATTCCTCTACTAGAACAAAAGCATTTGGAATTTATAAAAAATTGAAAACTTTTGATTTTATTGCATCATTTTTTTTCATGAAAAACATCTTAAGCAAAATAAAAATTTTAACTGAAATTCTGGAGACACCTGATTTTAACGTCATTGACTGCATTGCGATAGTAAAAAGTACTGTCCAAAGCTTACAAGCAATTAGTGATGATTCCACTGGAATGAATAATCTTATAAAAAGTTCAATTGTATTCGCTGAAAAAATGGGTATAGATGTTGAATCAGACTTCCGAAAACACCATAGAAAAAGGGTTCCACCTCAAAAAATTGATGAAAACAATAGAACAGCAATGGACATAGATTTAAATACTTTTTACAGGAAAGAATTCAAAGAAGTTTTGGACACATTAATAATGGGTTTCAATGACAATGTTTTATATATCAAAGATACTACTAAACCGATACATTCGATTTTTAAGCTACCATTCACCAAAGCGAATTTGAGCATAAGTAATCTAGAAAAAGTTATTAACATGTTTCCTCCTGGATCTGATAAACCTGACATACACGACTTGCAGAGTCAAATGGAAATACTTTTTGACTTGTGTTCAAACAATAATGTTGACTCTCTTAACGGACTTTTCGTTCATGCCAAAAAATTCAAAAATTATTTAGGTCAAGCCTTCAAACTGTGCATTTTAACATTCACAGCAGCTTATGGTGTTGCGTCAAATGAAAGGACATTTAGTCAGCTAAAAATTATAAAAAATGAATTACGAACTACCATGAGCGATGACAGACTGGATAGCTTAATGCTTTTGAAATGTGAAAATAAATTAGCGGACTTACTTAAACTGGACGATGTGATCATTAGGTGGGCTTCTTTGAAGAACAGAAGGATCAGTGTTAAATGAAAAAAATTACAATGTAAGTGTTCATTAGCAATCGTTACAATTTTTCTTTATGTAACATTTTTTGTTTCATATTTCATATATTTATATAATTTTTTTTGAATGTATGCAATGTCTCTAACTTTGAATCTTACATTTATTGCATTATTTGAAATTGTTTCTTTAACCTTTGTGGTAAAAGTATAATCTTTATCTCTTTTTCTTCTGATCTTTATTTTCATGCTGAAAAAATAGCAATAAATCTAGTTTTTTTTTTTTTTTTTGGAAAAGAAATTATTTTTAATGCATAAGTATTGTTATCATTATAAGCACATTGCATTGTATAATTTTAATTGGAAATTAGAACAATATTTTTCAAGTTGGGAAATTTTTAAATTCTCCCCCCCCAAAAAATATCTGTAGCTACGCCTCTGATTTTGTCATCAGAAAATTTCACCTTTATTAAATATGTGAAAATATATTTTACAAATACTTTTTTTGTAAATACTGGTGTCAATCAATTATTTCAACATTTTATGGCTCTGAAATGGTTAAATCGTGGTCTCACCTGTGTTGCTCATTGTGCAGCCGTGGCCCAGTGTTGAGTCTCCCTCGTGCGCCGGGATTTGAGTGCGGAGACGGCCTCGAGGCTCCTGGGACGTTTCCGGTGGAACAGGAAATCTGGAAAAAAGAGAGACAACACACACATTAGTGCCTGATTTTCAGCAGGGCATTCGGGGCACAGGCCCAGGGCCCCCAAATGCTGCTAAAGGTTTTCAATTATTGTCTAAAATCAATATAAATACTTACAAATTTTAATGGAAAATTTTATTTTATTCTAGATTTTACTGTGTCCGTATTGTACTTTTATAACATTGTATATTTTGGCTGAAATAGCAGTATTTAATTACTTGTCATGAATATTTTCCTTTATCTTTATCACTTTAAAAATATATTGTATTCTTAATCTTATTTAATCATGTTCCTGTTCTTGCCCAAATTATTCGAGGTTGATGCATGCAGCTCATTGGTGGTAGCGCCCCATAATATTTTACATAATTATAGTTTAGTAATGCGGAAATTTGATTTTTTTTTAAACTCAATTTTCCTGTAAGAAACTTTGCAAGGGGGCCCCTGTAAGCATCTGTGCCCAGGGCCCCCAAATTTGTAAATCGGTCCCTGATTAAACCCATTTCAAAATATTACTCTTACAATACATAAAGCAGCTTTCATAAGGGATTAATTTTTCATGTAATCGATCCAATTTAACCAGCTGATCGCAATTCCTCAGTTTGTTAATTTTTTTTTTAAATGTATGTTTAGTTTCCAGACTGGGTTTAAGTAATACTGAATTTGGCTTGCACGAGCAACATAAAGTATTGATAATTTATGACCAAAATCGAGAGAAGTCTTTCAAAATATGGATAATTTATGTGTTGCTCATCCATTCTGAATGCAACCTTTTTATCCAACTTACATTACTATGCAAAATCCTTTTTGCATATTTTTCGCTCAATTTTCCAATTTTTGTGTAAAAGGGACATAAAAAAAGTTTTTAAGTGAAATATACGTGAATTCAACTGAGCCACTCTTTGGAATAAGCCTTGGTAAGTTTCCAGGCATGTTGATTTAGAAGATTCTTATTGATTGTAGGGGAGGGGGGGGGGGGCTTCCCACAGCTTCAGAGGCATTAACCAGGCCTTGATCCTAAGGGACCCGCCTAGAAACAAAAGGGCGAATACTCCATCTTTTTCAAGCAGTGGTTGTTTTTGGGAAAGAGTTGCAAAGGGCCCCCCAAAAGTGGCCGGGCGGGCTTTCGTTCTTCCCCAGATTGATAACGGGCGCGTGCGGGCAACGGACCGAGACCGATTTTCCCTTTTATTTCTGACCAAAACAATGGCAATTGGGGGGGGGGGGGTCCACCCCCGCTCAGCTGTCTGTCCGGCAAAGGTGACCTTGGTGACGAGGTTCAGTGAGCAACCGCCACCCATTAAGAGAATGGACAATGGCCTTGTCGGTGACCATCGATGAAGCGGAAAAAGCATCGTCGGATTGTTGAAAATACAGCCACGCGACGGACAGCGGACTTTTTTTTAGCACTTTCCAACAAAGTTGAAAAGATTCACTTTCTTGCTAAACTAAATTTTCGCATTATATATCAACCGACAGGTCAAATACACGCTTGTTCAAAAGTATTGGAATACATATTTGGCTATAAACCCTTATCTATAATACGCCAAACGTATCTGTGCGTAACGCATACGTCATTTTTCGAATGGCAACACTTTCAGATGCAATTCGATTTTGCAATTTTCAGTACTGCAAATTTTATATTTTTTTATCATCGCAAATTTTCAATTTTTACACCATCGTATCAGAAGTAGATTAACTACCCCCCGGGCCCCTAGGCTTGACTTTCTGAGGGCCCCCTTTCACTCGTTCAAAGAGGTATACACTGGAAAAATTAAAATACATGCTTGTTTCATTAACTCATAAATCATTGGTGATAAAAATATAAATAATTACGACAAAGAATTTCGCACATCTTTTGTCTTTTGTATTAAATATAATGTCCGAACAGTGTAAAAGAATATTTTCTTGTTCTTTATGTTAGGAAAATTTTAGCACCGGGCCCCTTTTTCTTCTGGGCCCCTAGGCTTCAGCCTACTCAGCCTAATGGATAACCCGCCTCTGCATCGTATAGAGAAAAAAATGCCCTTTTAAATGCAATTTGTTTCAAAGCTGTATCTCTATTTATTTTTGACATATTAATTTTCTTTTATAGTTTTTAGTACGAATTTTGTAATCGTGGCAACAGAAATACGCCATTTTCTCTTAAAATTGATAAAAATTGAAATGTGCGCATGTAAGTTTTGGGAAGATGAAAATGATGACGGGTTTAGATTGCACGTGAAATTCTAAGATCGTTTCAATTTGAAATAATTTTTATTTTTCATACGCATTTACATAATTTATCAATTGATAACTTCATGCCTCAATTGATAACTTTATCATAATAATTTATCTTTATTTTATTTTGCTGATTATATATGTGAATAAAGTTTAATGAAACTCTTTCGTCGAAATTCGACAGGTTCCCCCTTTTTAGGTGCGTTCGTAATTATATAATACGTAGCACCTATAGTGGTCGTTCGGTCCGTCCGTCTGTCCGTCCGTCTGTCCGTCCGTCCGTCTGTCCGTCCGTCTGTCCGCATATAACAACGCAAAAACTACCCAACGGAATCGTTTGAAATTTAAAATACATAATTATTACATAATTTTGTCGAGTCATTTCAAATTTTATGAAAATCGGATGCATAGATCAATTACAGGGGCAATCAAAAGTATTCCATTACATTACGGTCAATGGGGAAAAAAGTTTCAAATGCATTTTAATTGTTTGAAATTTAAAATACGCAATTATTACATAATTCTGTCGAGTTATTTCAAATATTTTGATAATCGTGTGCATAGATCAATTACAGGGGCGATCAAAAGTATTCCATTACATTATGGTCAATGGGGAAAAAGTTTCAAATGCATTTTAATCGTTTGAAATTTAAAATACGCAATTATTACATAATTCTGTCGAGTTATTTCAAATATTTTGATAATCGTGTACATAGATCAATTACAGGGGCAATCAAAAGTATTCAATTACATTATGGTCAATGGGGAAAAATTTTCAAAAATATTCTATACGTTTGAAATTTAAAATACATAATTATTACATAATTTTGTCGAGTTATTTCAAATTTTATGAAAATCGGATGCATAGATCAATTACAGGGGCAATCAAAAGTATTCCATTATATTACGGTCAATGGGGAAAAAAGTTTCAAATGCATTTTAATTGTTTGAAATTTAAAATACGCAATTATTACATAATTCTGTCGAGTTATTTCAAATATTTTGATAATCGTGTGCATAGATCAATTACAGGGGCAATCAAAAATATTCAATTACATTATGGTCAATGGGGAAAAAGTTTCAAATATATTCTATACGTTTGAAATTTAAAATACATAATTATTACTTAATTTTGTCGAGTTATTTCAAATTTTATGAAAATCGGATGCATAGAACAATTACAGGGACAATCAAAAGTATTCCGTTACATTACGGTCAATGGGAAAATATGTTTCAAATGCATTTTAATCGTGTTACACTCATGCGAACTTAATAAAATTTATATGCAACTATAAAGTACATATTATAATATACATCTTACATAATTTGTGGTGCAAAGAACATTTGTTATTGATTTACAAGGCCACACAAAAGTATTCCATTACATAATGGTATAGGGAGAACATTGTTTGATGAGCGTTTTAATTGTAATTCACTATTTACATTTTTATGAGATTGATATACGAAAGTAATATTTTTAAAACTTCGTTATTGTACGAACGCACCTAATTTGCTACGCTTTACGTGCAATTTCCAACTTGTTTCCTTAAATAACGAAGTTTTGTTCAAGGTTTCACGACATGTTGGAAAGTGCTTCATAATCTATGCTTAATGCGTGATTTTTTTTTACTTGTTTTCGCTACAGTTGGATAAGGACTTTCTTTTATCGAAAGTTAATGAAGGAGGGTCGCTCCCCTTTTCCTGTTTTTTATTAGCACTTTCCAACAAAGTTGAAAAGTGCTTATGCATTCGGTTTGTCTGTCCGTTTGTCCGCGCTCTAACTCTCGTCAATATACCCGGATTGTCATGAAATTTTTGGACGTTAATGGCGTTTATTCGAGCACGAACCCTATTGAAAATGAAGTTTCTGCCAAGATTAGTTTATTTACACGGACAGTCAAAAGTTTTCTATTACATTACGGCCTATGGAGAAAAATCGCTTCAAATGAATTTTAAAGGTGTTACACCCTGTCAAACATTCTCAGATTTACATGCATCTCCGGAGTGCACTTAAATATCTATTTTGTAAAGTGTGCAGCGAAAAGAATTATTCATTTACAGGACCACACAAAAGAATTCCAGTACCTAATAATAAAAGGGGGGGGGGGAGATTCTTAGCGCCTTTTTTTAATGATGGTAAACGATTTCATATATAATCAAATTGATATACGTTGCTGAGGAATAATATGAGTTATTTCATGCATAATACGCAGTGCAGGAACACACAAAAGATTTCAAATAGTATATTCCATCCGAAGTCCTGTATGTTATGGAAGATGGCTGTTAGATAAATGAAATGCATTTTTTTTTTTCAAATTATGATATACGCTTTTAAGTTTCACTAGATGTATGCATATTATATGGTTTAGTTAAACGCTAATCGTTACACAATTTAGATATACAGGGTTACACAAAAGATCTCGGAAAGAGGAGCGTAATTTATTTAAAGGTGGTTTTTAAATATATTATGCCTTTTTACGTTGAACTGCATTTAGTTTACTAAGAAATGTTTGTAGAATATAAAATGATATAAAATGATATACATTATATCATTTATAAACAACATATATATAAAATGATATACAGAGTCACACAAAGAATTGGATACAGGGTCGCCTTTGGATGATAATTTCTGGAAATTTGATTAAGTACTTTAAAGAGAATTTTTTTTTTAAACTAAACTTTAGCAAAATACTTTCGTTCATCAAAGGTACTATGTATTTTACAAGGCTAAACAAAAGTATTCAAGTATGTTTCCATCTGTTAGTATAAATTGATGAATGGAAAATTTCAAACAGTTAGGCGTTTTATCGCTAAACTAAATTTTATCATTATATAGTCTATAAATTAACCGACAGATCCAATACAGGGCTTTTCAAAAGTATTGGAATACATATTTGAATATGGACAATAATACGTTATTTCCCTGGTTAACGAAGTTTTGTTAAAGATTTCAAGAAGTGCTGAAAAGTGCTTCATAATCTATGCTTAACGCGTATTTTTTTTTTTTTTTAATTTTGTGTTGGCTTTTGTAGTGCAACTGCGATGAGAATTTAAGGCTTCCGCCTCTGCAAACTAAAACATTCACGAGCTAATGCTAATCCTAATGGGGAAGTATTTTTCAAATATCTCGTTTGCATTTCGACATTTATTATAATTATATTTTATTTTAATTTAATTTAATTTATTTATTATTATTATTGCCTTGGATAGCTGAGGTGCATGCCGATATCGCTCCTTTTTTTATCTTTTCCAATTTGGGTCGGCGATATTTTTTATAAAACTACTTTCACTTTCAAAACCGATTTCGAAAGTGAAAGTCGTTTTATAAAAAATATTTGTATTTAAAATCGAAAAAGTGTAGAAGGAGCGATGTCGGCTCAGCTATCCAAGGCTAAATAAATAAAAATATCGAAATCCAAAATAATTTCCTCATAGCACTTCGTCGGTCAGGGACTTAATCGACTATTTTTTGAAAACAGAATAATTGTTTCCTGTAGGCATTGTTGGAAGGGGAAGAAAAGTTGAAGTGGGGCGATGCAGGTTACGAAGCAGGTGATGCACGCAGCTGCAAAATAATAAGCAGAGCACACGTCTTATGGGGAGGCAGAAGGCCCAACACACATTTCGCCACTTCTTCAAGTTCGTTGTCGGCTCCTTTGTGGGGGTGAAGGCGGTGTTTTGGATCTTGAGGGTGTATTCGAAAAAATGCTTTTTTTTATTATTATTTTCAGCAGCTCGAAATTTTCCGATACAATATCAGACATATTTTTGAAAGTAGAAACATGAAACTTGCTGAGGGGATCTTTGAAGGGACGTACGAGGTGCCCTGTCATGTCTTTTTACGCTCAATTCATTAGAATTGGATTGATAAACAATTCTTTTCTCAGTAGGACCCTTTTTTTCGTTCACAAATCTTCCGCTTCGGTAAAATCGGTTCAAAATGCCGCTTTTGATTGCTTTTTTTTGCCGTATTTTCTGCCTTTATCAAAGAATTGTCCATCTCGGCACCTTGTGTAATTTCTAGGTAAGACAATCTGGTGCATTTGAGAGCCAAAACGAATTTAAAAATAAATCTGAAAATAAGCAGTTTGAATCGAAATACACCCTTAATGAGTTTTGCAGGAAAGGGACGGTTGTCCTCCAGTAGTATATCTCCCGATTCTTTTGTTCACTCCCCTCGTTTCCATTATGAAGGAACCTCAAATAGATCCTACGCAAAAGACTTCCCCACTTTTTCCAAGATTTCAGTTCAAGGGAAGAGCATTGCAGTTCATGAAACTCGACTCATAAAGTATGGCTGTATTAGTCTAATTTAATTCGGTCCAAACAAAACAATCACGGGGAATAGGGGCCGAATTCTCTGGCATCATTTTTTCTCTCAATTAAAATGAAGCATTCTAAAGTAGCATTTTATGAATTAAAAACTGTATTTTTTATTTAGTAAGCATAAACTGTGTGTATTATTTAAAAACTGTAAAAGTTTTCTTCTTTTTTGCAAAAGTACGTGATTGAGTTTGGGCCTAATGTACACTGTTAAAAATTAGAAATTTTTGCTGCATCGTCGCTCCACCGCTTTTATAGAAAGCGATCACTCCACTCTCATTGGTCATTCTATAAAAGTGATGGAGTGACGATTTAGCAAAAGTTTCAAATTTTTGACAGTGTACTCTTACAGCTGAAAATTTCTAATCAAAGGTGCAATCAGTTTTAAAATTTATGAATTTTAATCTTTTCAATACACCGGCACACTTCGCACTTAACAGAGAAGATATTTTGCACTAAAAGTAACTAAACTTCTACATTTTAACACAATCTTTTTGCAGCCTCTCAATATATCAGGTTTACACAGGGGCGTACCTAATTGGTGACAGCCGAGGCGGATGTAAATAGTATCCCCCCCGCCCTTCCGTCATACTTTTTTCAATCACAATGCTATGTTATTATAAAAAATTACCCTATTTTTCCTTATTTACCTTTTGTCATGTCGAAGAAAACTTTTTCTTTGGCTATCCACTATTACATTGAATAAGTAGGTTTTTGTTTTTTTGTGCATGCCTTATTTAGGTACAGCATTCTGTATAAAATTTCACATTCTCAAAGAAAAGAAAAGAATCGTGCGCTAAACATTTCATTTTTTTTTTTTTTTTTCAGAATTCCTTCATAAAATCTTATAAGATTATGTATATAAAGATTGGGTGACACCCGGGGCGGAACACTTGCTGGGCCACTGGGTTTACATCACCTACTAAAACTTTGAAATGTTCAGACGGGTAGAAATATTTTTGAGAAAATAAAATATGGGATGGGAAATATCGACGAAATCGGTAAGAAACTGAGGATTTCGCCCGCAAAATCTCCACAATTCAAATTATGCGGGAAAAAAAATTAAAAAAAAAAAAAAAAAAAAAAAAATCATCCTTATAACTCAACGTTTTTTTTCATGCAAAAATATAAAGATAAAATGGAGTCTTAAATTATAAAATCATACAAATTTGAGATTTGAGGTTAATGTAAGAGTTATTTATCCTGGCCGGACTGATCTGCTTGTATCAACATAAAAACTGGTGAAATGTAAAACAACATAAATTTTTTGGCGGCCCTGGGCAAATGTCCGGTTCGTCCCTCCCCCCCCCCCCCCTTAAGCACGGCCCTGAGAAAAATAGGAATGTCAAACGTTAGGGTTTTCATATTTTATGATTAATTAATTTTATAATAATTTTGTGATTTTAATGACAAGTTTATATTTTGTAAAAGAAAAAAAAAAAAAAAAAAAAAAAGATAGCATGCTATTTTGTTCAAGAAAAAAAAAAAAAGAAAAAGAAAAAAAAACCATGTTACAAATAAAAAGAGAAAAATTTGACTGGATCAAAAATGATATCGATACCAAAAGACAACCCCTCCCTCCCCCTAGAGATATCATATGCCAGACCGCTCCCCTCCTTTCTCTACCGACGCGACGGTACTTAAAAATTACGGTACTCTTAAATTATATAAATGCTAAACGGGTTTTTTATTAAGAATTATCCGATTTGCTCTGAATTTTGAATATAGATTTTTTATATGATAAAGCATGTCCTTGATAGTTTAGGGGGTTCAATGATTAAGTATAAAAAAGGGGAAAGGGGAGAACTGTTTCCCCTTCTTAATTTGTTTTTTGAACGGAATAAATTAGTATGCATAGCCTGTGTCATCAGTTTAACTGGGCTTTCTTTATTTATTAATTCTTTATCATTTTTCAGGAAATTTTCATCCAAATGGAGCCAAATCGTGTTGATTTTACGTTTGAATATTTTGTGTTGTCCTATTACTAAAATGACTGCAGTAAATTATGTTAAAAGTTACCCATGGAAGTTTTTTTTTTATATACTACTAAATCCTATCATGCACAATCAATTCAATGATATTCCGATAATATGTAATGATTCTAGGTTTGTCCTATTGATGACGTACTACAAAATCTCCTTTTTTTTTTGTCCTTTTTGATAAAGGTAGAAAACATTGCGAAAAAATGCTGTCAAAGTGAGCATTTCGAACCGAATTTTCCGAAGCGGGAGATCTGAGAATGTCAAACGTTCATATTTTATGATTAAATAATTTTACAACAATTTAATGATTTTAATAACAATAATAAGAATAAATTTTCACAAAAATAGATGACAGTTTGAAAAAAAGATAACATGCTATTTTGTCCGCAAAACATGTTACAAATAAAAAGAGAAAATTTTGAGTTTATTAAAAATGATATCGGTATCAAAAGACACCCCCCGCCCTCTTTCTAGAGATACTGAACAACATCATATGCCATACCCCCCCCCCCTCCTTAAATTAATAGCGTTATATTTGCTCAGCATCATAGTGAAAAAAACCGCACTCACCTGTGATTTTGGACTGCGTCGTCGCTTTGAGGGGGGTTTTAAGGCTGCTGCTCCCTTTATTCGTCGGCCGCTGACAGCACGCCCGGGCTACTTCTTTCACGACAGAGTCTCTGGGTTGCGTTGTGGTCGCGGAGGGGCGCAGGGCCATCCACTGGTAGCGGCCCGGCAGGGGCCTCTCCGTCTTGAAGTCGAAGTTCCACCGCTCCTGGTTCCGCCTCTCGAAGTCCTCCTGGAGGGCGCTGAGGAACTGCGCCCTCCGCTCGGCCGCCCCCTCCTCCTCCTCCTCCGCGAACAGCCGCCTGCGGAGGGTCGAAGGCGGATCCCGCCTTGGAACACCCACCTCGGGCAGGAGGAGCACCGTGCACATCATCACGAATCGATTCCACACCAATCACAGCGGTTCTAAAAGTCAACCAAATAAACACCAAAAATCCGATAACAATCACAGTAACACTGGGTGGCGGGGCGCTTCTAAAATTCTTACAGTACAAACACCGAATAATCCGAAACCAATCACAGCACTGCTGAAAGCAGTGCTCTTTTTTGTTAAAAGTCTTGCAAACACCAGAAAATCCGAAACCAATCACAGTACCGCTGAAAGCAGTGCTTTTTGTTAAAAAATTCTTGCAAACACCAAAAAATCCGAAACAGAAATCGAGTTGTCGAGTTCGAAATGTCCAATAGATTCAATCCACTCGATCAATGCGGCCGCGAGAGAAACCCGAAAATTCGGCCCAAACAATCCAGCACGTTCCGACTTCATCCACGGTGTATAGTTCTGTGATGTGTCGAGTTCGCCGGCCGCTCGGAGAATACGGGCCACGGCGCGGTACACTCCCCGATATAGCTTGCCTCAACCCCCCCCCCCCACACCCGCTTTTCGCTCCCCGTTTTCGGTCGTGTTTGGCTGTCATCCCCCCTCCCCTCTCTTTTTGTTCGCGTGGTTGGCGCGTTAAAAGGCAGCGATGCGATCCCTAAGGCTGCGGGCACACACACAGTTTTTTTTTTTTGCGGTTAGCAGGCGGCGCGTTTGATGTAAATGAGTTTTTCAGTTCAACTTCAATCCAAGAGTAGCACGGGAATCTTTCCCACTAGCAAAAGCCGTGCTTTGTTTGGATTCGCGAAGTATTATTTCATAAGATAAATATTTGAAAGTAACATTAAGCAAAAACGTTTATCTCATGTTTTGGCGCATTTAAATTTTAGAAATGTAAATTCAGCCAAATACCAAGAATTTCCTCGGATTTTTTATTTATGATATGAGGCTAGTATAAATAAAAATATTTTCGGAGCAGAATTTTACAAAATATTTTTTAATTTTTAACTTAATGTTTTAAAGATGTTTTTACATTTTCCAATGGCCAGTAATGGCGTTCGTTCTGGCCAGTAAGTGTTCTTTTTCTCGACATTTTTAAATTACTAATACATTCCAGAAAATATTTATAAACGTAGTTAATATATTTAATTTGGTTGAATTAAATTAATCTTCAATCAATTAAAGTATTCTTAAATTATTCTTTAATCTTTCATTTCGAATACCAAACTTAAGAAACTTACCAAATTTAACAAAATATTTCACTTTAAATACCAAATATAAGAATTAATTTTACTTGTTTACGATTCTTTTCTTGCCACTTTACCAAAGTAAATACCTAAATAAATAAATCATAATGTAAATCTTTTAAAATCCGTAAGTATAAACTGCGTAAATAATTTTGGCGGAATAGTGAAAATATATTTTATTTAATTAATTAATAATGATTCTATCTATAATTACTAACCCCATGGTTTATTTTCCTTTTGAAAATAAAAAGATACGGGTTCAATTTTTTATTTGCAAACGATTTTGGCGGAATAGTGAAAATATATTTTATTTAATTAATTAATAATGATTCTATCTATAATTACTAACCCCATGGTTTATTTTCCTTCTGAAAATAAAAAGATACGCGTTCAATTTTTTATTTGCAAAAATGCGTCCATAATAGAAAAACATGTAGAATAAATTAATCATTAAAATAATATTTTTTAAAGGTTATTCTGTAAAGAAAAAAAAATAACATTCTGCAAATCTACATATCATAATTTATTCTTATGTTTAATTTCAAGTCAAAAAGTGATCTCCCTCGTTTTCCATTGTCAGTGAGAGAAAAGAAAAGGCAGTTCCCGGAATTCAGTTCAACTTCAGAGTAGTCGGGTCTGTTTTGGCCTTAATAGCGGTATCACACGTGCCCTATTCGCCGAACTTTTTCCCCAACACAACATTACAGTGAGCAAAAAGTTGCCTGACCTTGATATGGGGCAGAATTCGCTCGCTGTTTTTGTTTACCGAACATTTACCGCATTGCATGGAAAAGGTTGGTGATTCATTCAGCGCTGATCAACTGACCAATAGGAGCGGAGAGAGAAACTAAATAACCCCGCGAGAAGTTTGAAAAACCTGTTTACCGAACAAGCAGCAAAATGAGCGATCGTGTTTTGTGAAATGCTTGCCGAAAAATCTTTCTCCGTGTGATACAGCTCTTAGACTGCATGCACATTGCAATACTGTTCCCTTGAACTGAATTCTTGGAAAAAGAGGGGAAGTTTTTTTGTATAGGATCCTACTATTGCGGTTTCTTCGTAATAGAACGGAAGGGAGCGAACAAATCCATCCTACTAGACGGTCCCTTTACTGCAAAACTGATGACCTGTTTAAACGCCAATGTTCCCGTATGGCAACATTGCATTATTTGTAATGCAAAACATATATTTTCCAACTTATCAACAATGTCCTTATTTTTTTCTATGAAATATAAGGTTGGTTTAAACTTTTGATGGAAAAAAAAAACATATTATTTGCTTTTATCGTTTTCTCTCTATTCCCTACATTTGATCGCTATAGGAATATAGGATATAGGATCGCTATCTAATTATTTTGCGAATTCGAGAAAATACTCATGAACAATATACAATAGCATATAGCGGGAAAAAAAATTTGTTATATTTGCATAGGTTGTCAATTAATAATCATGTTCCAAAATGCGAACAGCCAAAAAACTTCAGAAATATATATATATATATATTTTTTTTGGTATTTTCTAAATTTGTATGCATGAATTAAAACATTTGAAGCTGTAATATAGGAAAAACAAAATTATTGTTTCATTGCGATATCAATTCGGCGTCTAAACGGTTTAAGATAAAAAAAAAAAAAAAAAAAACACTGCGTCTAGCCACAACAAACACGCCAACTAGTAGCCGCAAGGTCAGGTCTGTTTGGGCTGCGAGCACACACAACAACTTTTCGCGGTTAGAAATCGGTGTGTTTTATGTTCGCAGGCGGGGTACAGTGATGTAGTGGAGGATATACGGGGGGGGGGGGGGGTATACGCCGTATACATTCTGTATATTTTTAAAAAAGCTCCGTATACTCAGAAGCGCATTAAGTACCATTCAAGCTGCCCCCCCCCTCCCTTTCACACCTTCAAAGAGGAAAATTTAAAACATACATTTGCTTCATAAATCCTGATGATAAGAAATATACAGCAAGTATAGAGATTCAATGCTGCTTTTATGTGAGGCAAGGGGCTAATATGAAATTGCGAAATTTAATTTTTGATATGTTTCGGAATTTTATCAGTTACATTTTTAAAAAATGTTGCCCTTTTACAAAGGAAAACATTATAAAAACTTTTGCCATCAAAACTCATGTATGTCATTTTAGTGCTTTCTCAGATACTAAAAACAAAAAGAAGCATTTTTAGTGCAGGTATTTCTTGAATTTCTGAATTTTTGGTCATAAAAGAGTGAGGTTCTTTTTTCTTTTTATGTCTTTATTAAATAGTGGGCGAGAGGGGGGGGGGGATAGAGCAGTTTTTTAGGAACCAGAGACCTTATAAAAATGAAGCTTCATGTGTTAAAATAAATATAGGGTCTGTTTTAAAACGAATTCTATATCTAGAAGCTGCACTTAAATCTGTATACTTTTTGCAAGTGAAAGCCTATTTCTATCATGATATAACTGCTCGCGTGGTTGGCGACAGGTCGCCAAGCATCGGGCGAGCAACAGATGGTGCGATGGGCGACCGAGAGCACACACACACAACAAGTTTTTGCGAGTCGGCCTGTTTCATGTACAGTCGACTCTCATTAATTCGAACTCGTCGGGACCACAAGAAATGTTCGAATTACGTACAATATGAAATGAGAACATGCTTAATATTGTACTATTACAAAGGAATTAATGTTATTGTGATTTTTAAATTTATTATGTCTGTTATTATCAGAATATGACTTAATATTAAATAAATACATAAACTAATTAAAAGATTAGAAACAAGCACAATAAAAGAAAAATTTGAAGCGTCACTGATGGAGAGACGGGGCACTTAGAAAGTGGGTATCAAATGCATGAGATTGTATGTAACTCGTTCGGAACAATTTTCACAAAAATCAAAGAAAGCAAGTTATTCAAATGATGAGAAAGAAAAGAAAAATGAAAAGTCGGAATTCTCGTTAGTTCGAATGAAACGACGTCAAGACAAAATGAGTTCGAATGAATAAAAAATTTCTAACGTTATTCTGCCATTGAAAATTTCGGCATTAGTTCGAATGAAGCGAAGATTCGAATTATCCGATCTCGAATTAACGAGAGTCGACTGTATACAATCGAACCTGGTTTACATGAAGAGATGGCGCCCACTTACATGGGCTAGTGAGGGCCCGAGCTCACCCAATCATCTAATTAGGGATGTACAACCTGTGGGCCGCGGGCCAAAAGTGGCCCGCAACGGGTTAACGTGTGGCCCGCGAGTTTCGTCAATTTACGACTGGAAAAAATTGCAATTTTTGTGCGCATGACGCAGGAAAAATCGTAAATTTCGTCAATTAACCGCGGAAAATTATAATATTTTGCCACTTATGAATCGCAAATTTCGTTGATCGGCACAGAAGAATCGCGAATTTCATTAATCAAGTGCAGAAAAGAGCGTATTAAGTCCATCGAATTCGGAAAAATCGCGAATTTCGTCGATGGGCGTCTTAAAAATCGCGAATTTCATCGATCAACTTCGATAACATCGCGAATTTTGTTGACCAGATGCAAAAAATCAAAAATTTCATCGATCAGGCACGGAAAAAATCTCGAATTTTCTCGATCATGTAACGAAAAATTGCTAATTTCGTCGATCGGCATTGTAATAATTGCGAAAATCATCGATCGGTTTCTTAAAAGTTAGGAATTTCATCGACCGACTTCATAAAAAATACAAATTTCGTCGATCAGCTTTGTAAAAATCGCGAATTTTGTAGGTCAGACTCGGAAAAATCACGAATTTCGTCGATCAACTTCGCAAAAATTACGAATTTTGTTGATCCTACTGCGAAAAAAATCCAGTGGATTCTCAAAGGCCGTGAATTTCGTCGATCGGCTTCGTAACAATCGCGAATTTCGTCGATAAGTCGCGGAAAGACTGTGAATTTCTTTTCTTAGTTTCATACAAATCGCGAATTTTGCCGATCAGACTCGGAATAATTGCGAATGCCATCGATCTGACGCAGAAAAATTAGAAATTTCGCTGATGAGGTACAGAAAAATCGCGAATTTAGTCGATCAGCTTTGTAAAAATCGCAAAGTTCAACGATCGGTTTCGTAAAAATTGCGATTTTTGTCGATCATGCGAAGGAAAATTGTGAATTTTGTCGATATGCGAAGAAAAATCGCAAATTTCGTCGATCATGCGAAAAAAATTAGCAAATTTCATCGATTGGCTTTGTAAAAAAGACGAATTTCATCAATCGGTTTCGAAAAAATTGCGAATTTCGTCGATCAGGCACATAAAAATCGAAAATATCGTCGATTAGGCGCCGAAAAATCGAGAATTTCGCTGACCAAATGCAGGAAAGAATCAAGAATCTTGTCGATCATATAAGGGAAAGTTGCAAATTTCGTCAATCGGCTTTTTAAAAATCAGGAATTTTATCGATCGTCTTCGGAAAACTAGCGAATTTTGTTGATTCGGTGTAGAAAAATGTGAATTTTCTCGATTGATTTTGTAAAAAGTGCAATTTGGTCGATCATGCGTGGAATAATTACAAATTTCATTGATCGGGCACAGAAAATCGGCAATTTCATTGATCAGGCGTGGAAAAATCTTGTTGATTGGCTCCTTCTCTCTTCTTCATTCATAAGGCTCACTTTTTTTTTTTTTTTTTTTTTTTTTTTTTTGTGCCAGCTATTTATGCTTGTTTTTTAGCCCTTTTTTGATAAAACAAAGCTAACTTACTCTCCTGTATAAAATCAAGGAATATTTTTGCATCTTGAAAATAACTCTTGCTATATCTGTTATGTATAAAAACATAAAACTTGCTGATATATATATCCTTACCACATGAATTGAATTTTTTGACTGGGCAAGCAAACTTAAAGGGGTAACCCCCTTTGCCACTCCCCTCTGAAACTCAATTTTTTATCCGATTTTAGGCCACGGATCACCTCCTCTAAATTGAATTCTCTCCATGTAATTGATGTGGTCCTCGATCACCCAGACATATTTGTAAGTGGCCCTTTTCTTGAAAAGGTTGTGCATCCCTAATCTAATGATTTATTTCGTTATTAAATATTTTGTTCATTGAATCGCTGAAATAGGTTTTATTGGCATTTTCATCAATGCAAAAGCACTGGAAAGTCCCTTTCAGCGAAAGTAGAATTAAATTTTTCTTAAAACGAAAATTCGTCTTCTATCAATTTTATTGTCTTGAATCAATACAATCAGTTAAAAGACTGATATGGCTTTTGATTCAAAAATTAGCAATATTAACTTTTTCAGTAGTTTATCATAAATGTAAATGTATTCATAAGGAAGAAATTATGAAAATACAATATTATACAATATTAGAAAAAACATAGTTTGACTGAGAATTATAAAATCGAATCATTCGCTCTTCTTCCCATAAACTAAGAAGAAGAAAAAAAAAATCGATGTTATTTTACAGAAAAAGTTTTGAGCAATATTTTTCAAAAGTTGGCGCTACTGAACGTGAATGAGTTTTAACATGAATTCTTTTCACAGTCCCTTATAAAGACGAATACAGTCAGTGGCGCAGCTAAGATCGGTGACACTCGGGACGGATGTAAATAGTGTTACCCCCTCCCCCAAATCCGCCATATTTTTTTTAAGCACAATTCTGCGTTATTGCAAATAAAATTTCAACATTTTTTGCATGTGTCTGATGGGATTTTATAGATAATACGAGGAAATAAATAAACAACTGTAATTTAAATACAAATTACTAAAAAGTTTGCTTTTATTGGATAGGTAGGTTTCTGTTCTTATTTAGTCACCCCATTGTGTATATAAATTTTCAGAATCTCCAAGAAAAGAAAATCAACTCTGCTGCGTGATGCGATGGAATTTTCATTTTATTTCAGAATTGTTTACCAAAATTATATATATTTGCAAATAAAGATTGGGTGTCACTCCTTAGAAAGTGACACCCGCTTGTTACGCCAGTGAATACAAAGATTTGAATGACTGTTAACATGAACAAAATTTTGAAGGTTCGACTGCAATGATTTTTTCAGTTCAACTTCAATCGAGTTGTACCATTTACCCTTAAAGGTGCGACTCTGCTCAATAAGCGCAAAAAGTTTTGCATTTGTAGAAAGCAATTTGTTGTAAGGACATTCACAATTTAGTTACTGTGTTTCGCATTAAACTGTTTGTATTAACTTCATTTCATGCTAAGAAAAGTAGAGGAGGATAAAAAATTTGAGTGTATAACTGATGCAAAATGAAATATCCTGTTAGCTTCCTAAGTGCTAATAGGATGAGGGAGTGTTGAACACACTCATTTTATGTACATTTTAGTAATTTTGCAAAACTCTGAAAGGATCTCAAAACTAAATTCGATTTTTAAACCGAATTTCATTTGAGTTTTCATTGAGTGACCTTGGTATCTTTTCCAGGGGGAGAGGGTCAAAATATTTTAGGGAAGGCTGAGTCGCCCCCCTTGCACTGACAAGGAAGGTCTCCATTGGGGGCATACTCAGAATTTTTTGAAAAAAATACGAATTAAACTACTCATGTAGGTAATAAAGGATCAGTGAAAATTAGCGGCGGAATTACATTATTAGATATGTAAAAAAATAAAATAGTTTGGAATAATTGGCGTGAAAAGCTGAAAGCGACGCGGGATTTGGCGAGCTGTGCATTTCCTCGCCAAAAGCAGACGGTTTTAACGAATCTGAAAATTGATTTTAATTGACTTCACTGTTAAAAATCTGCAGCATTTACTGCAACGTTACTCCATTACTTTTATAGAATATCTCTCTTCTGACCAACGAGAATGCTCCATAGCACGGCGAATTGACCGTGTCATATACTATTAAAAATCTGCTGCATTTTGTTGCAACGCACTCCACCGCTTGCATATAATATCTCTATTCCAACCAATGAGAAAGCTCCATTTCACGGCCAAGTAACCGCTTTCTATACAAGCAAGGGAGTGCGTTGCAAAAAAATGCAGCAGATTTTTAACAGTGTATTTTTCAATTTGGAACAATTTTAATCAATTCAAATTGTGTTTTAAATGATAAAATATATTAATTTCATTTTGTTATAAGTACATATAAACGTATATGACAAAATTACACTTAAAGTAAAGTAAAAATTCAAAACTAAAATTACTTAAACAAAACTTATTTAAATAAATTGAACATAGAAAGTTTTTTCTTTAAAAAGTATTCGAAGCGTAAAAGCGTATTTTTCAAAATTTCGTTTTTTCGCCAACCGGAGATAAATCGCCAAATAAACGAAATTTTTATTATTTTTTTACGGACGTTATAAGGAGGTTCCGCCGAAATTTTTTTTATAAACATATATAACTATATGAGAAGAACATTCTGTGATTTTTTCAGATTTTTCTGAGTATGCCCGTATGGAGACGTTCCTTGTGAGTTTTCCCTTTTAGGATCATTCATTGACCTACCGAGTTATGATCCCGCGCCTTTCGTCGAGAAATGCGCTTCAAAACATCATTTTTGATGGCTTGTCCTGAAATATCTATTGCGTTTGCAAGAAAAAAAAAAAAAAATTCTGCTTTTCGAAGAAAAATAAATTAAAGCATGTGTCACAAAGTTTCCTTTTTGATTGAAGAACAAACACCCTTAAGTGAAAGATCCGTGTTCTACAGATGGATTGAGGTTGAACTGGAAAAGTCATAAATCATAAAACACGCCGACTGCGAACACGAAAAGCCTCACCAGTGGCCGAGAGGTTCTGACTTCCAAACTGATAGAAGGCAGGTGCTGGGTTCGAACCCGATCGCGACCGTTCGGAGTTTTCCGTGGTATTTATCGAACCCTGGATTTCCTTGCGTCAATACGGGTTATGTTCCCCTAAAGAGACCCCCACGGAGGGACCCCTCCCCTCAGGGCCTATGTCCCTAATGCAGATAATTGGCCAGCCCGGCCATGAACACAAACAAGCGACCATCAAACGCGCCGACTTGTAACCGCATAAAGTAGTTGTGTGTTCTCGCAGCCTCCATTGGCTGGCATCACCTCTTTCTGTAGGGTTGCTGGCGATTCGTGGCGGTCGCCAAGCATCGGGCGACAGATGGTGCGGGGTGACCCACCATCGGGGTTTTTTTTTGTCGTGTGGGTAAGAGGGAGGGGAGGGGGAGGGGGTATCTATCGAGTGACGTGCGCCTCTAAACATTTCCGAATCGTTTTCGGGTGTCTAAAAGACAAGTTTCAGAATAGGTTAAAGAGCGCTCCACCTCCATAAAGAAAAAAAAAAAAATGTGTAGAACGTAGAAGATGTATAGAACGCAAACCTAAAAACATAAAGTTGTGCACTCTATAGAGTATTGTGCTATAGGGATCCCATTTCACACATCATCCAATTTACATAATAAACATAAGACAGATATGTCTGAAACATATAGAGTCGAGTCTCTCTGTAACGAAACTCTATACTTCGAATTTCTCTGTGTAACGAATTTTTAGCAGGAACCTTTCCACATGATTACATTAAAAGCAGTCTCTATATAGCGAAATATCTATCTCCATATAACGAATATTTTCGTAAAATTATCTTTTTTTTTAATTCTTTTTTAAAAATTTTCAAAATCTCATGGAATTAATTTTCCATCACTTATTAGTGCTGAGTTTTTTTTTTTTTTTCTTATCTCCTTGTTCTTTAATGAATTCATTCTCCCCAGTGTCAATTCGATTGTTACACATATAAGAGAGGGATCAATGGAATTAATTGAAGAAAAACAATTTACAATTGAATCAAAAAGTCCGGATTTTCTATACTAGAGGATAACGTGGATTTATCATTGTTTTATTAGTGGAAAAAATCGATTAGCATTCTCAGTTTTCCGGTAAATATAAGTTTTAATGGTTTTTATTATTTATTTCCTAAACAGATAGCTATTTTTTGATTAATGGTGATTTCTGAAACTTTTACATTATTAATAATCGACCTAGTTTTAACACAGGACTGGGCAGGAATGAAGCTTTCCCCAAAGTTAAAAGAGATATATGTTTAAGGGTGTACTCGAAAACATACTTTTCCAACCTTCAACATCTCGAATTTTTCTGATAGAATTTCAGACTCATTTTTAAAAATAGACACATGAAACTTGCTGGAGTGATTTTCGAAGAGATGTACAAGGTGCCGTATGATCTTATTTTTCGCTCCATTTATTGGAATTTGATTGATAAACAATCATTGCTTGAGCATGGCGCTTTTTTTTCGTCTGCAGTTCTTCCGCTTCAGAAAATTCGGCTCACAACGTCCACTTTGACAGCATTTTCACATAATTTTCTGCCTTTATCGAGCTTTACGGCACCTTGTATAGTTCCTGAATAAGAGAATCTGTCAGTCTGATGCATTTGAGAGCAAAAATGAAATCAAAATTAAATGCGGAAATAAGCAGTTTGGATCGGGATACACCCTTACTTACAAATGTTTTTCGAAAAAGCAATCAAACATAGTAAGATGCAATCGAATGCAACCAAACAAATATTCAGTTTTACATGATTTTTTTTTAAATTATTATTTAGGTTTTTGGTATCCACATATTGCATTCTCATAGATTTTATTGTATATAACACTGTATTTAAAATTGTAAGATTATTATTAAAAATACATTATTACTGATCAAGTGGCACTGATTCCATTCTTGCATGGGTTACTGATCAAACGGTAAAAAAAAAAAAAAAAAAAAAAAAAAATGTTTTTCAAAAATGTTTTCAACTGAGCAATAGTTTTTTGGGGACTCTATTTTTGTTTTATAATTCATAAATATAATTTTGTTATGTTTTATCAATTGTACATATACATTACAAGTTATTGTCACTCTTCTGCTGGCCTTGCGGTGGACATTACAGCTTAAATTTGATTTATCTGAAAAATAACAGTTTTCATTCAACTCCATAAATATCACGATGTACCGATGTGAACTCTTCTATCTGAAATTCTAAAATATATGTGTATATGTCTTTATTTTAAATCAAGATTGAAATGTTCTATACATCTGTGTTTTTGCGTCGCTAATTCCTATTGTGATAAATTACTTTTGACGAAATTTAATGATATCTGGTATTCAGAATACTATTGTTAAATTGAATATGTTGCTTAAGGGGTTAAATAAGTTTTTATTCTAGTGATTGGATTTGGAAATAATTGATTTTTACTTTTAAAGTAGCCATTGTCAAAAAAGAAAATTAAATTTACTTTGAACGACTGTCTTTTAATGTTAAAAAGTGACAGGAAAAAAAAGTATTCGTTAATGTACTGTATAATTAATAGAATAATCGTGTGATCGATTTAAAAAATGCACATTAGAAAAAAATAACTATTTTAAAGTTTTGTGTTATAATTGCAGTACGATACAGATTATTTTTTACTTATATGTATTTACTGGGGAACTAAGATAATAAAAGGGAAAATATGTTATTCCATTTTACAGAAACTGGAATAAGGAACTGGAATACAGAAACTGGAACACATGTGCATGTTTACAAACAAGCGCTTCCTTCAACCAATCTACCAATTACATTTTTGCTTTAGTGATCATTACAGGAATCAACATGGCGACGTTGACCAATCATACAGCAGAACTTTAAATCGCGACATCAGACCAATCGTAGACCAATCAGATCGCCTTGTCTTCTTGTGTACAGTAGGACGGGCAGGAAATCACTGTGGATCCACAGTAATTTTGCCCACAGTGACGTCAGCTGCCCTTTTCTTATATTCAGTAAGGCTCCTACAATACGGGCTGAATCACGCCTCCATTAAGTTTCCAAAATGGTTGCCTGATTTGGCGTCTTATCGCGTATATGGCGAGGCGAGTAAATTTAGTTACTCAATCTCTTTCACGGGAAACTATAAGAATAGGACATTCGAAGAACCGGTTTGTTGTATGCAAGTGATTAGGTTGGCGCGTCATTTGGTGAAGTTCTCCAATCCTGATCTATTCTTTTAAGCATTTATGGACAAATTATTCCATTTTTCTCCATTTATATGGGATTTAAATATTCCAAACCCATTCCTGAACAGGTCAGAATAATTTTCTGCTCAACAACTGTCCATTTTTAATGTTTTTGTAGCTTTAAAATCATTCAAACGTTTCTCGCCTCATAGGAATCAATGGGAAACAAACAGTAACTGGGAAACAAGATGCTTGATGATTCAGCCTGAGTTATAGGAGCCCTAATATTCAGTATATAGACCACCGTTACTTCCTTGAAAAGGGGTCGAATGTTCATCGAGAGATTTAACATTCCTTTTTTACATTGGTGGGAGTGATAGTAGTGGGCCGTATCTCGGAGGATCTCACCAGAAAAAACTGAAGGCTAAATTCAATTATATTGACCAGCAAGTTTCGGGGGGAGCTGCGGCTTTGAAACCTTCATACCTATATTGTAATTAACTTTGCGTTCTGTATTTTTATTTTTCTTCCAAATACAACTGTTCTTATCATGTCAGGAAAATGAATTTAAGGATCCAGGATTCGGATGCTCTTCAAACATTCTACATTGCCTTTTTAGACCTTGAAAAAACAAGAGCTGGGAGAGATATTTTATCAGCACATGTGCATGCTCGCTTAAAATGAAAATTTAACCATAACTGCATCACTTATATCACCTAAATAGATGCCATTGCCATGAATAAATAATTAAAGATAAAAAGTAGCATAACTAACCCCCCCCCCTCCCTTTTAAATTTATTATGTCAGTTATTCTTTTTTATGATATTTAATGTTTAATAGACTCTTGTTTTTTTTTTTTTTTTTTTTAGAAACATAAAAACATTTCTTACATGATGAAACTCTAATATTATAATTGTAATATTATTTATTTTATTTTTCAGTTGATTTTTCAATTTTTGTCCACTGTGAAGCATGTGCAAGAGTCTATAGGATCTAATGACAAAGATTACAAGTTATAGTGTCCAGCCGGTGCCACTTTTAAAAGCATCATGGGGTGTTATTTGATCTCTGCTTTTGAGTGTGTACCAGCTAGACTGAAATTCTGGAAAGCACAGAGGTTTGATGCCAATGGACAAGAGCTCTGATGCCAATTTATGACTGTGCTAGTTGTTTTTAATACAAGGATGTTTACGGAAGGTCACCAAACTCCTATTCAAGTAAGAAATAAGACTAAAAAAAATTATTATTATAATTTTAATCCTGCTGTAATAACTCTGGAGTTACTAAAATGTTTTTTTCTTTGTTTAAAGAGTAAAAAAAAAAAAAAAATAAATAAATAAATATTCGGTAAGTTTTTTTTTTTCTAACTTAATTTCAAATTGATATTTTTTGCATTGAATTTAAATATTAAATTTTATTATATCACTGTATTTTAAAGTTATATATGAGTTACTCAACTACTAATCCCACCCCCCCCCCTCCTTTCCACTTTATTATTATTATTATTATTTTGCAAATTTAAAATATGATTTTTGTCAGGTTCCTAGAAGACATCTGCCCTGAATTAGAAAGGAATAACATTTCCTTATCTGAATATTTTATGTATTGTGGGTTGTGTATCCGTGAAGCTCGAAATACCTTTCTTTCTTTTCTATAATAACGAATGACAGATGTTGACACAGGTGTGCCGATGACGCACTCGTTGATGAATGAAAGTGATGGCCGCGGGGCGTGCCTCAGCTGTCATTTAGTATTGAAGTGATGTGTAAACAGTAGATGTCATGACTCAAGGTTGGTATGCGGAATTGAACCAATGGAGGAACTCTAAGAGGCCCTGCTGGGGGAAGGAAGATCTCTGACAAGGTCAACTCTGGACTGAGAGGTTAGACAGTTCTCGCCTGGCGTTGAGACCGATAGGTCGCTCAGGATTTGTGGTCCTGTTGGATAGTGTATATTTTGAGCGTGGGACAAGGCGTCCCGGTGGATAGTGTTATAGGCCGAGAAGTGAGGCCTAGTATCCTCGTGTATTGAGATTCTGCAGTAATCTCTGATAAAGCGTATCTAACGTGCGTTGAGTGTGAGGAAGAAAGTGTAAGTTGAACGGTACACAACCAACGTTTATTGTAGTTAATTTAATGTTGAACCGGATCATCTATATCCGAGTTGTAATTGTAGATAGTTGTAAATATTGTTTCTTGTGTACATATCTATATCTTAAATAAACTGTTAGTTCAGTTCATTAACAGCGTCAGTGTTATTTTACACAATCCTCACAGCAGGTGACCGATATCACCCATTAATATCGGTGGTGGCAGCTAAAACTACCTAGGACATTCTTCGAAGTTTGGTGGACTGAGAGGAGCGTCCGACAAATTGGTGGCAGCGGTGAGATAGAATCGCCTGAAACCAGTGACCAGCGAGCCGTGTTGCAGTCTGTTAATGCCAGAGTATCCAGTGGAATTCTTGTGTGGTCGTGCCATATCGTCGAGTATGTGCTAAAGCATCGTGCCGGATCGTCGATTGTATGCTAAAGTGTTGTGCCGTATCGTCGAATGTGTGTAAAGTGTCGTGCCGTAGCGTCGAATGTGTGTAAAGTGTTGTGCTGTATCGTCGAGTATGTGCTAAAGTATCGTGCCGGATCGTCGAGTGTGTGATAAAGTATCGTGCCATATCGTCTAGTGTGGACTAAAGTGTTGTGCGTATCTTTATTAGAAAGAACTAAACTGAACTGTTGTGCCATATTACCGCTACATCGTGGAGCTATCTGTGAATAGAAGAGTACCCCACCAAATAAAGTATAAGGTAAGGTGTTTTGATCATTCATTTCTTCTGACATCTCGAACCAAATTGTATTGTTGTATAATTAATAGTAATTTAAGTAAATTGTCTACGTAATTTATGTGCAATGAAATAATTGTGTTCAGATAGGTGTAAAGAATTAGTAACCATATTGCTATTGTTTTAAAGAAAGGTCATAATAATTTGAGATGATAATGATATGCTATTTATAATGATATTAGTGAACTAAATTAATGCATTAAATCTAAATTATTGTTAAAGTAATTGTTAAATGAAGCAATACTGTTTAAATTTTAAGAGTTGCATTATCAAAATTCTAAGCAAATGAAAATTTTAATTGGCCAATACTAGTGAGAAAAAAAAAAAGCTCAAAAGAGAGCCATAGGAAAAAAAAAGGCTCAAAAGAGAGCCATAGTGGAAAAAAAAAAGAGGCCCAAAAGAGAGCCATAGTGAAAAAAAAAAAAGGCTCAAAAGAGAGCCATTGTGAGTAAAAATAAAAGTAAAGATTTTCAGTATATTTGTTTTAAGTGTAAGAACCAGTATTGAGTTCGGAAATATTTTATGAGGATAATTGTAGAAATTTATGTATGCATGTGTTTCAATTTTTCTTTATGTGGATTTTTTGATTGACATCAATACTTCTATTCAATTTCAACGTATCAGTATTATTATATAAATTGTAGGTTGTTATCTAAGTGTATATATTGGAATCTATATTGCATAGCAGTCAAATCGAATTATTGTTTTACTTTTTTGTTTTATTGGAAGTATATTGTGTGATATCAATGGTTGAGAAAAATTAGAGTATTCAGTAGGTTAATTAGAAATGAAATGCATGGATTATCTGAAATGGTATTAATTAGTATAATAAGTGGAGAAATATCTGTACTAAGTTAGAAATTTAGGAAATATTAATTTGGTAGGTTTAACTACTCTTGTGGGGTGGTTATAACAATCGGTGAAGGTATGGCTTTCTTATTGAAACTAAAAAAGGTTGACCTTCAGGTGATAGCTGAAGAATTGGGTGTTGAATTCGCGGAAGATGATACCAGAATTCAGCTTAAGAAAAAGATAATGGACAGTGATGAGTATGACGAGGGGGTTATTAAGGAATTATCAGACACTATTGTTGCAGAACGATTAGAACGCGAAAAGTTAGAAAAACAAGAAAAATTAGAGCGCGAAAGGTTAGAAAAACAGGAAAAGTTAGAGCGCGAAGAAAAACACGAAAGGTTAGAAAGAGAAGAGAGGATAGAAAAATTAAGGATGGAACATGAATTAGAAATGGAGAGACTAAGGGTTCAAGGTTCGGCAAATAATTCTAATGTTAGGGAATCTAATAATGAAAGTAATATAGAAAAATTGATCAAAAGTGTTAAAACTCTATCTATCAAAGTACCAGAAGGGACTGAGGGATGGAATTTATTTTTCAACAGTTTAGAAAGGGCATTCCAAACTAAAGATGTACCGGAAAACCAGCAGGCCGAAATTCTACTAAATATGTTAGGAGATAAGGCGGATAATTTGTTAATTTATACCACTAAGGAACAAATGGAGAATTATGAGGAATTAAAGGAGTTAGTCCTAAGGGAACATGAGCCAACCCCGAAGGCGTGTTTAGAAAATTTCCGGAAAGCTAGGAGAAATCCGAACGAAACCCATGTATTATTTGTATCGCGTTTAATAGCTACGTGGGAAAATTATTGTAAAATTAGAGGTGCGGACACTTATGAAAAGGTCAACCAGTTAATAGTTACTGATAAGCTAATGAGTACGCTAGATGAGGATACTGCAGCATATATTAGTTTAACTCACCAGGGTAAATGGTTAGAAGCTCCTAAAATTGCTAAAGAGTGTGATAATTATTTTGATGCTAAACATAAGTCTCATGCGGTTACACATAAAAGCTTTAAAGGTAAAGATAAGTACATAAACAATGAAAAAATGAGACCGAGGGAGGATAATAAATTTAGTGGTAGTTGGAGGCAAAATGGTAGTAATGAGTGTAATTCTTTTCCGGATAGGAAAACAGAGTTTAAGAAGACGAATGATGCTTCAGGGCCTAAATGTTTTAAGTGTGGTTTGAGAGGTCATTACCAACGTTTTTGTAATAAAGTGGGTAATGAGGGAACTAAGAATGGCAATAAAGGGCGAGACCAGAAAGCAGGTGTTCATAAGATTATGGTGAAAGAAAATCAAGAGTTACCTAATGGGGCTATTGTGGCTAGAATATCGGCAAAGGCCGAGCAGAAAACTAATGTTATTGGTGAGAAATTAAATAAACTTGAGAAAATTGAAGTTAGTGTTAATGGGCAAAAAGCAAAGGGATTGGTTGATTCTGGATGTGAGATTAGTGTTGTTCATAAAGATTTAGTCCCGGAAGAGAAATTAAAGGGAGCGGGTAGTATTTATTTACAAGGGTTATTTGGTGAAGCTGTTAAATCACCGTTAGTTAAACTACCGCTAGCTATTCCGCAATTCGGGCAAACTAATATTATTCATCAGGAAGTACTTTGCGCAGTAACTGATAATATTAATGAGCAAATAATTTTACATCCCGAGGTGATTAATGAGTTGTCAGGTGTCAATCTTGAGGAGCCATTGATAGAGTCCGAAGAATTAAAAAGTACCGAAATTATTATTGATAACTCGAATGAAAAGGAAGATGTAAGTAACGATAGCTGTAATGTTTACGTAATAGACGCGAGATCGCAAAATGTACAAAGTCAGGATCCAGAAAAAACTGAAACGGAGGAAAATAATGAATCTATTGTTAGTAACTCAGATATGTTTAAGAAATCCCAGTTGGAATGTAAAGAATTAGAGAAAGCTTGGGAATTAGCTAAAAAGGAAAAAGGGGATTATTATATTGTAAACGGATTATTGTATCATAAAGAGAAATTGTTAGGCGAAACTATAGCGCAATTAGTAGTACCCAAGGTAAGAAGGGAAGAAATCTTAAAATTAGCGCATTCATCGGTATTTGGAGGGCATCATGCAGCCAAGAAAACGTTGCAGAGAATAAGGTATTCTTTTTATTGGGAGGGAATGGCAAAAGAAGCTAAACAGTTTTGTGAATCATGTTTAGAGTGCCAATTGACTAGAGGGGTTAAAGTAAATGATAGAGCTCCTATTTCCCCAGTGTCGCGGCCGGAACTTCCATTTCAGGTTGTTAATGTTGATTTAATTGGGCCTATTGATCCTAAAAGTTCACAAGGGCATCGGTATATACTGACTTTAATTGATCAGCATACCAGATGGGCGGATGCGATCCCTCTAAAAAGTTTAACTGCTAAAACCGCGTGTGAGGCGTTACTTCAAATATTTATGAGAACAGGAATTCCTAATGTAATTGCCTGCGACAATGGAACCAATTTTACTGGCGACTTAACGAAAGAATTTGAGAAAAGGTTAGGTGCTAGTCCAAGATTTTCGACTCCACAGTATCCACAGTCCAACGGACTTGTGGAACGATTTAATCAGACTCTTAAACGTATGCTACATCATACGATTAGGGAAGAAGGAAAAAAATGGCATGAACAAATACCATTTATATTATGGGCGTATAGGGAAGTCCCAAATTCTACGACGGGAATCGCACCTTTCCAGTTATTATATGGTAGAGCGCCGGAGGGTCCGTTATCGATTCTTAAGTCGTCATGGGCAGGAGAAAATAAGGGAGCGCAGTTAGATACTACGCCGATTCATGAGTACTTGGATAAACTTAAGAACCGCTTAGAAAGAGCCGCAAATGAGGCAAAATTGTCGTCTGAGGTTCAACAAAATGGCGTATCATTATAATTTAAGGTCAAAAGAAAAAACGTTTGAGGTAGGCGATAAAGTTATACTGTTAATCCCCGATTCGACTAATAAGTTATATTCTAGGTGGCAAGGGCCGGCAACTATTGTAGAAAAACGAAACCAGCATTCGTTTATTGTTGAGTTAGCCGACGGGAGTAGGAAGCATGTGCACCAAAATAAGATAAGAGAATTTATCGCTAAATGTAATATAGTTAATATTGTTTTCGAAGGTGATGAGGAATTTGGAGAAGTTGGGGAAATTCCTATTTTGAACCGGGATCAAGAGATAGAACGGGATATTGAGAGGTTTGAAATAAAAGGGCTATCTAATAGTCAAGTCAAAGATTTAAAGTCCATTTTGAGGGAAAATAAAGAAGTGTTTATGGGTCCTGTACGACCAGCGGAAGTAGGGGAACATCGTATTGATCTGAAACCGGGTGTAGAAAGGAAAAAACCAAAGTTATATAGCGTGCCGGTAGCTTATAAAGAGGAAGTGGATAGGCAGATTCAGGAGTTATTAGAATTAAATCTAATCGAACCGTCGAATGCTGAAATTAGTCATCCAATTGTTTGCGTTGCGAAAAAAGATGCAACTGTCAGAATGTGTATTGATTACAGAGCTTTAAATTCGGTAACGCAGGTTCCCACCTTCCCGATGAAAGATTCCCAAGAAATTATGTATACCGCAGGGGCGGCTAAATATTTATCTTCAATAGATTTATTGAGGGGTTATTGGCAAATTAAAATGGCTGAGGATTGTAAACCTCTGACAGCTTTTACGACGCATAACGGAACTTATCAGTGGCGTACAATGCCTTTTGGATTATCAGGGGCTGCTGCTACGTTTCAAAAAGACATGAATGAGGTTCTCCAAGGTCATCGGAGGTATGCAGAAGCATATATTGATGATGTCATCATTTTCTCCGATACCTGGGAAGAGCATTGTGAGCATGTCAGGGCTGTCATTGAAGAGTTGAAAAATAGAAATTTTACGATTAGACTAGACAAATGTAAATTTGGAGAGAAATTGACTAAGTTTTTAGGTCATGTTATTGGGGGTGGAACTCATGCACCTGATGAGGAGAAAATCGGAGCAATAAGGGACTTAAAGAGACCAAAGACTAAAAAGGAAGTTAGATCAGTCTTGGGATTAATGGGATTCTACCGATCTTATATTCCAAATTATGCTGAGATAGCTATACCTTTAACCGAATTAACCAAAGGAAATGTCAAAAATACTGTACCATGGGATGAAAGGGCAGAAAAAGCATTTAATACTCTTAAAGATGAGTTGTGTAAAGTGACGAGTTTGGCTACACCTATCGTAGGCCGGGAATATCAGCTTCACGCCGATGCTTCCGACCTTGCAGTAGGATGTTGTCTTACTCAAAAAGATGAAAAAGGTCAGTTTAAACCTATAGCTTTTGCCAGTCAGAAATTGTCAGGGGCTCAGCGTGCTTGGCCGAGTATAGAGAAAGAGGCTTGGAGTGTTCTCTTCGGGTTGCGGAAGTTTGAAAAGTGGACTTATGGATCTCAAATTTTAACGGATCTCTTAATCCGTTAAAATTTCTCACGGAAACAACCCCAAGGTCGCCCAAACTCACTAGGTGGGCTCTAGCCTTGCAACGCTGGAACCTGAGCATTTCTCATCGTCCCGGAGTTCAACATTTGAATGCTGATGCAATTTCGAGGCTACAGAGAAAGAGCTGGGAAGAACAACCAGTTACTAGCCCATCAGTATCAATGTCAAAATAGTAGACAACCTTAAAGGATGTCATCACATGTCTAATTTTTTTTTGTGTGTGTGTAAATATTTTTTTTAAGTTTTGTGTTTATAATAGTAAATTAGCATGTGTATTGTTTATGCAATAGTAGTATTAGTATAAGGTTCAGTAGAGATGTCAGTAGAGAATGTTCAGACACCTGAAAATGCCTATGTAATATTTAGAATGAAGAAATCTGCAAAGAGACTATTGAACTCTTCCGTAATATTATTATATGTTTGGGGAAAATTAGCCCCTAAGAGGCATATTTTCCGCTAAGGTGGGGGGTGTCAGGTTCCTAGAAGACATCTGCCCTGAATTAGAAAGGAATAACATTTCCTTATCTGAATATTTTATGTATTGTGGGTTGTGTATCCGTGAAGCTCGAAATACCTTTCTTTCTTTTCTATAATAACGAATGACAGATGTTGACACAGGTGTGCCGATGACGCACTCGTTGATGAATGAAAGTGATGGCCGCGGGGCGTGCCTCAGCTGTCATTTAGTATTGAAGTGATGTGTAAACAGTAGATGTCATGACTCAAGGTTGGTATGCGGAATTGAACCAATGGAGGAACTCTAAGAGGCCCTGCTGGGGGAAGGAAGATCTCTGACAAGGTCAACTCTGGACTGAGAGGTTAGACAGTTCTCGCCTGGCGTTGAGACCGATAGGTCGCTCAGGATTTGTGGTCCTGTTGGATAGTGTATATTTTGAGCGTGGGACAAGGCGTCCCGGTGGATAGTGTTATAGGCCGAGAAGTGAGGCCTAGTATCCTCGTGTATTGAGATTCTGCAGTAATCTCTGATAAAGCGTATCTAACGTGCGTTGAGTGTGAGGAAGAAAGTGTAAGTTGAACGGTACACAACCAACGTTTATTGTAGTTAATTTAATGTTGAACCGGATCATCTATATCCGAGTTGTAATTGTAGATAGTTGTAAATATTGTTTCTTGTGTACATATCTATATCTTAAATAAACTGTTAGTTCAATTCATTAACAGCGTCAGTGTTATTTTACCCAATCCTCACAGCAGGTGACCGATATCACCCATTAATATCGGTGGTGGCAGCTAAAACTACCTAGGACATTCTTCGAAGTTTGGTGGACTGAGAGGAGCGTCCGACAATTTTATTATTTGATTATTTACTTACTTTACTGCCAGTTTCATTTAATTTTCATACATAAAACATAAGCACTGCAAGAACTACTTTATTTTATGAAAGAAACTTCGTTGAAATTAAAGAATTTAAATGTTAATTGTTTTTTCAAGGACATCCTTTTTTTTTTTTTTTTTTTTTTTTTTGTCATGTAAAATTGGGATAAAATAAAAGTTTTACAAGACTCTATTCAAGTCACCTGCTCAACAACTTTTTGTGGATAATGAAGATTATGACATTTTCAATGATGATGACATGACATGGGGGGCGGGAAATGGCTTTTGTCCTTTTTTTCCTCGTCAACAAAAAATAAGCTAAATAAGACATATTTCACCAATTTGTTTTAAATTTTGTATATAGTTTCATTCTGATAAGAAACTTCTCTGATTAGTTTTTGTGGTTCATTGGTTTGTATAAAGTGAGGGATGTGGTAAAACCCCTTCTCAATTCAGATAAATGGGTTTTACTTGCACGCAGAAGTATCCAATTTGTTCTAAATTTTCTATATAGGTTCATTCTGATAAAGTGCTTTCTTGATTGGTTTTGGGGATTCATTGATTAAGTATAAAAAGGGGATTGGGGGATCTAACCCCTTTAATTTATATAAACTAGCTAACCCGCCCGGCGTTGCCCGGGTCCGTATTAACAATATTAAACGAACTTGAAATTTGTATTATTTTATCATTAACTCGAAACTTGCAGAAATGCATTGTCAGAAATACGTGGCCACTGACTGTTGTTTTTTAAAAAGAACTAATCTATCGCTTCACCGGTAAAAAATATTAATTATTTTATCATATGTGTTTTAAATATCAATATAGAAAATTATTTTAACGTTTTGCTTGAAAATATAACATTCTTTTGTTAATATCTTAAAATCGTCTGCAGTCAGAAATCTATATTTTAGATTAATATTTACGAGTTGGCGCATTGCCAAGATTTGCTTCCTCTGGACCGAGTTGGCGCATTGCCAAGATTTGCTCCCCTGTGCCTCAATTAATTATCCTCGGAATTCCTTTTATTTATAGAGATTGGATTTTCATGCAGAATTATCAGATTTGTTATAAATTTGGTATATTGGTTGATTCTCATAAAACCCTTCTCTGATTAGTTTTGATGGTTCATTGATTAAGTATAAAGGGAGTGAAATGGAGAGAGGAATAATCTCCCCCTTATACAACAACCATTTTTCGATTTGTTTACAAGTATTTTTAATTTAGTCACTTTTATTTTTGGAAACCAGTTCTGAAATAGAAATTTTCTTATATGAAAAAAAACTGTAACCAAAATCAAAAAAGTAAAAATTAGCCCGGTTAGAGATTGTCCGCGGCTATCCTATGCAAAACAACCATTCAAAAATTTTAAAGTTAAAACAAGAAATTTGAAAATAACGCCCCCCCCCCCCCCCCCCCCCCCCAATAGGACTAGTAAATCTGCAAATCAGGAGCCTCAACGTCAGCTTTGCACATCATTTTTTTTTTAAACACTTTGGGTAATATTGAACTTTCTAGAAACTGTAATTTAAAATTTTCAAATTACGTAATTATTTATAAGAATAAAATAAGAATAAGAAGTTTTCATCCATCAAAAGCGTTAAATTAAAGATTTAGTTATGTTAGGATATTCTGAAATTTTTATGATCTATTATTTTTGTTTTTTTATTACAACATAGTAGATTTCTTCAGGGGGGCTCCGTCCCCCTGAACCCCCCTTTATCTCGTTAAACTTAAATTTGTAACTTTCTATCAATTTGCTAATGGTTATCGTATATCTTGTATTTCTTTATACATTTTGATTTATAAGGATAAGTAACAGTTTTAATAAGCATTTTTCATTATACTCATACTTCTATATACCTGCCCATCACAAACACTTAATCTGATGTATCAGGAAATTTTGAAAGTGTAAACTCAGTAATCTAGGGTTTTACAATTTTGTTTCCGAAAAAAAGATCTTTTGATTGCATTTTGTGGCAGTTATTGCGGACAGACAGACGGACAGGCAGAAAACAATAAATTTTGTGTCGCCAAAATAAGCCTTCACTGAAGTTTCGGCAATGACGTCATTATTCATGAGTTATTGCTATCCATGTTGCTAATATTTTTTACGACTACTATAAAATACCTGTTTTATTTCAATTATGACGTCAAATTTTATCAGGTGAAATAATTGTTAAAAATATAATTATTTTTTATTTCTTTTACTTCTAATTATGCCCCCATTTTTGTCAGAAAAATTCTTATTAGCGAAACACATTTCCGTGTTTAATATTTAACAAAGTACTATATTTTTATTTTTATTCTGACGTCATATTTATTTTTTCTTAGTTTAATTTTTCGAATGGAAATTGCTTAATTGAAACTTATTGCCGTTGAAAAATTATTGCATATTTTGATATTTTTTTTTGGCAACAATAAAGGAAATTGGTTAAATTTTATCTAAAAAATCGCTATTGATTCTGCATGAAAAGAAGGAAATTTTGAATTATTGAGGAAAATATGTGAATAAAATTAATAAAACGTAGCCTATGTTCTTTTCTGGTCTATGTTATAGTTATACACAAAGATACAAACACATTAATTCATCAGTTTTGACGTTGACTTCATTTAAATTTTCGTACACGCATTCAAATTTATACCATTATAAAAATAAGGATTATGATGAATGGTTGCTTAGCAACCATTAAGAGAAAATAAAGAAAATGAAATAAATACATTTGAAATAAGTAAATCTCTAAAACAAATTAGTTTATACAAAAATCTCTAAAACGTATAAGTAAATCTCTAAAACAAATTAGTGCCTCACTAACATACCCACTTAATTTCAAGCGAATAGGATGTTTTTTGCGGTAATTATCGCGGAACAGACAGACTGACAGACAGACACAAAAAAATTTCGTGCCTCCAAAGTAAGCCTTCACTAACGTTTCGGCAATTAACATTAAAATTCTCATTCTTTTGCATGACAGAAGTAACCACTTCTGTCATGAAAGAGCCACGGAAAGAAACACTCATGCTAATGTTATACCTATGGGAAGATTATTTACATTTCTTATCTCATTTATATATATGTATAATTTACATAAGATATATAACTGTTATTGTATACATTTGTAGTATTTCTCTTTTGATTGTGGTTAGTTTATATGAGGCTAGTTTCATTTGTGGAACATATTCTGAAAATGAAACTATCCTTATCTATACTAATAAAAGAACAAAACGCTCTGTCTGCCTGTGTGTGTGTCTGTGTGTCTGCGATGGCTAGCAAAATCTACAGCACGTACGAAGCTCAAAAATTTTTTAAGAGTAGCCCAATGTCTCTCCTGATGCACCTGAAGCTCAGAATTTCAAAATTCTATTTATTAGCTGAGTAATTAATTAAATTCCAAAGCTCACTCTCATAAAAAATCGCCTTTTTTCGCTTTTTTTCCATTTCATTTTCTTATGGTTGATTGGTTGCATAAAATTTTCGCAGAAATAATTTAAAAAGCTGGGACAGACCTTTAAAATTCATAGACTGGCAAACTGTCAGTTTAAATGAGGATTTTTTTTTTTTTTTTAAATCACAGCTGCTGTACACCATGGAGAAAAAGATAGGTGGAGGCGAAGTAAACCGAAAAAAGGTTTGCAACACGGAGTAAGAAGTGTCTTACTCCGTGGTTTGCAATATTAAACCATTTATCGCTGAAATTTTAATGTCTCAAACAAAAGCACGAGGAAGGAATTTTGTATAAAGATCATGTTAGTATAAATGGCGCTTCGCGCCATATACACTACAAATCCGATCTCATAAGAGGATGAGATGAAGAGAGAGAGAGGAATTTTGTATTAATAAAACGAATTGAAAGAAACGAATTACAGCTGAAGCATATTTTACGAAGAAATAGTAATTTTTAAAAAAAAAATTTTTCTATTATATTATTTAGGTTAAAATTAGGTTAAAGTTAGGTTAAAGTTAAATTGCATTTATGTTATGGTTAGAATAAGGATATGTTACAATAAAGTGAATACATTTAGGCTAGGTTACATTTCTGTTATATTTAATTTACGGTAGGGTACTGTTAAGTCGCTGTTAGGTTACAGACAGGTTACGGTATAAAAGTTTAAGGTTAGGAATTTATACACAGAGTGAACCTATACGCAAGATTTGATTAAAAATAACACTTACTTTTGTTAAATAGCTCTGAAATTATAGTACTATATACCAACCTTTTAGCTACCATCGTGTATCGATTTCATTCATGGTATAGTCGGATTTAAGAGTGATATAATTAGTTTGAAATTCAAAATATTTCACTTGGGATTTGTATGTGAAAATAATAATTAGATACGTGACTTAACAGTGATTTTTACGGGTAAATATCAACTTTTTTACACGAAAATCATGCAATCGTTGGATACATATTCCCTCCCGCGTTTTTCATTGCTCATTTTAAGTATTTTAGAGCTTAATATTAGTTATTTTTAAAACCGATTTTTCACACAGTCAGTGGCTACGTATTTCAGACAATGCATTTCTGCATGTAACGAGTTAATGATAGAATCATACAAATTTCAAGTTCGTTTAATATTGTTAATACGGACCCGGGCAACGCCGGGCGGGTCAGCTAGTGTTAAATAAAAAACTATGACCAAAATCAAAAAAGTACAAATGCATAATGAAAAGTATCAATCTCAGATACTCTATATAAAAGAAATCATTTAAAATTCTAACAGAAATCTGTGAACCAGGAGAATTAATATTAGAACTCAAGCTTTTCGCATGACTAATATTGGCTCTTAAGTTGAAGGCATGTTTTCTACTTTTGGGCTTTTAGTCAGCAAATAATCTATAATAATAAAAACAAGAATGAAAAAAAAAAAAAAAAAAGAGAAAAGATCTGTTTATAAATTAATGTGGATTGCATATTTACCTGTTTATTTTTTATTTTATTTACTCCAGAGGTAAGTATAAATTAATGGGTATGTATGATCAGATTTTGGTAATATATATCATGATATTTACTTTCAAAATGTTTGATGTTTTCATATATTTGATATTTATTTTGAAGCTATCATTGAGTATATATTTTCAGTTAAAATAAATGTAAATTAATTTTTCAACTGTTATTGATTGTGTTATTCTATCACTATAAAAATTTCTTGATACTGGATCCTATAATTTGTCTTTTGGATGAAGCAATTTTTTTTTTTTTTTTTTTTTTTTTTTTTAATTCAGTTGGTTTTTATTTTTGTCGTAAGTAAGGGGGGGGGATCACTGAGAATATTGATTTATTAAGTTTTTATATTAAGTGTAATAGTTTTCAGTTTTTAATTTTTACAATAAACTTCCTCAAATTTGCAACTTTACTTTTGCACGTCATGGTGATGTAAACAATGGAACTTTCAATTCAAATATAAAGCCAAAATTACATAATTTTTTAGTTTTATACCATTCTGTATGTATTTTAGCAATTCTCGATAACATGACTGAGCTAATGATTTTTCTGGAAAAAAAAAAATGTAAGTTTATAAAAAAAAGAAAAAGATATTGCTGGTATTACTTTTAATCACCGTCTTTTTACCAAATATATCTGTATTAATCAAATTATTTTGGTTATTAAGATTGGCTAAACCTGAGATAAAATTTCTTTATTTATGATTTTGATGTGAATTAATAGGGTACCTTTATGAAGAAAGTTGAATAGCCCAATGTAACTGATTTTTATAGTGCATATTTAATTATACATTATTAATTAATTATTTTTCTTATTTTTAAGTTTTAAAAGTTAAATCGTTTTTAAATTATCTTGCTTTTTTACAATTTTAATTTATCACTTTACTTAATTATTTTACTATATTGCAAACATTCATCATAATTTCGATTGCATCATTACATTTAAGTTATTGTTTAAAAATGTAAACAAAATAGTTACCAGAAATCTGCAAAATTCTGAAATCCACATAATCTCAGGTCCTAAGCTATGCAGATTTGAGGGAGTCTACTGTAGTACTTTTGAAAACATTTATCAACAATAAGTAAATAATAATAATAAAAAAAATTGATAAATGTTTACTAAAAAATTATCGATGATGAAATTTTAGAAATCCTTTTTATTTTCCATCTTCAATTTATTACTTAATAATGCAATAACTGTGAATAAGCTTCGCCCCCCTCCCCTCTAAAAAAAAACCATAGTTTTGATGCTTTAAAAGCAAGAATTTTAATTTTAAAAAAATACAAAAAAGATTTTTTATAAATTAGAGAAAAATTTTCATCATTTATAAAAGTATATTTTAATCTTAAAATAAAGAAATCCTTTTTATTTTCCATCTTTAATTTATTACTTAATAATGCAATAATTATAAATAAGCTTTGCACCCCCTCCCCCCCAAAATAAACATGCAGTTTTATTGTTTTAAAAATAAGAATTTTAAATGAATAACAATAATAAAAAAAAATACAATTACGATTTTTTATAAATTAGAGAAAAATTCAGCATTTATAAAAGTATATTTTAATCTTAAAATAAAGAAATCCTTTTTATTTTCTATCTTTAATTTATTACTTAATAATGCAATAATTATAAATAAGCTTTGCACCCCCCCCCCCCCCCAAAAAAAAAAAAAAAAAAAAAAAAACATGCAGTTTTATTGTTTTAATAATAAGAATTTTAAATGAATAACAATAATAAAAAAAATACAATTACGATTTTTTATCAATTAAAGAAAAATTCAGCATTTATAAAAGTATATTTTAATCTTAAAATACTTTTCTTTTTAAATTATAAAATAATAATAATAATAATGAAATTTAATTAATCATTTCAATAAATTTTAATGTGAAAAATAACATGATTCATCTGAAATATTGATAATCATAATTTATTGCATCAAATGGCTGTTCTTGAATTAATCAGAAATAAATATCTAATCTTAATAGCTAATTTAATCCTTGAATTTTTTCTTCTCGATTCTGCTACATTAAAAAAAAGAGGGGGGGGGGACTTTTTGTCTATTAGTGATATGTGTCTTTTTTCCCCCCAAGGATGAGAATTGCTATATCAAATAAGGGTTAGGTTCTTTTATATTTAATTCAAAAGTATTGCCTACTATTCTAAATTTTCATGGTTAGTTTCCATGAAGGAACAACTTTCTATTAATAAACTTTTATAGTAGCATTTAATAACAGCTTATTACTATAAAAGTATATTACATTGTAATATGAAGAAACCTATTTATCTTAGGTTATTCAATACAAATATAAGCAATCTTTAAAAGATGAAGAAAAAAACTTAAGCACATATATCTATTATTATTTACTAGCTGCCCTTGTCAACCAGTTTGGTCTCTCTTAAATGTATCTAAGCAATGCATCCTATTACTTTTATTTGTAATCCAATTTACTTGCTCAACCTTTTGCCAAATCTGGAGATTATGATGGAGAAATCAAGAATTCTATTAGTATGTTTGTGGGGCGCATGTGATAAATGGCCAAACATTGCTTCCGTCTCATTTTTTTGTATCTTATTAAAAATATAATCCTTTCACCCATTTTATTAAAAAATACAAAACTTTCACTTAAAACTGAAACATTTAAAATACACGGCTTTCAGATCTTTTTTTTTTTTCTCTCTTTTTCTTCTTCTTCTTCTTTTTTTTTTTTTTTTTTTTTTTTTTTTTTAACGAAAAGAAATGAAAATACTAAATAATGCTGCAAACCATGACATTTAATTTCAACTTCAAAATATTGTTTTAATTTACTACTGGGGAAAAAATGCTAAGTGGGGAGTTTCAGAAAATAATTTTCATTTTTTTTAATCAGAATGGAAACCTTGAAAAGCGATGGAATCAGCTTGTAGTTGTTTATGACAGTCACATGACTTGGATTTTTATAATATACATGAAATGATGGGAATAGAAAAATATTTGGAAACTTATAACCTGTGCTTGTCTAACATTAAAGTAACAAATTGGTCGCCTGGCATATAGGACTTAGATTTTTATTATATAGATGTAGATAAATATAAGTTTTTATAATTAAAAGAATTAAGAAAATAAATTGGATGATTAAAAAGAAATCATTTCTAATTTCTTGTAGTTAATTTTCAATTTCAAACATATATACTATATATATCACTTTTGGTACTACTTGATTATCCCATAGACCAATTTTGTCAAATTGTACAAATCGTTAAACTATTCACCGAATTATACAAATGGAACAATTCTAAAATTTTAAGATAGTAAAATTAATTAATTTAAATTTAAAAATCATTAATTAATATCATATGATGATTTTAATGATGTTCACTTATGACATAGTTAAATATCGAATATAAAATTTGATATATTTAGATGATTTTAGACAAAACAAGTTTATACTAATGGTTTATATATTTAAATGCAAATTTATTAAATTAACCATTCACAAACAGATATTTTTAAAATAGGAATGCACCAAATAGTGATTTTGACCGAATGCCGAATATTCGGTCAGCCGAATAGTAACTATTCGGTCGAATACTGAATATTCGGCTTTCCAAATACTTTTTATATTTCAAAGTTTAAAGGTATTAAAATGTTATTTTTTTTTTAAATTTTCATTTAAATATTTATTTATTTTAAAAAACTTACATTTTAATAAATAAGAGCTTTTTATAAGAACATTTAACCAGGGCTGCGGAGTCGTTGTCGTTGAGTCGGAGTCGGGCCCATTTTTGACAAAAAGGAGTCGGAGTCGGAGTCGTAAAAAACAACCCGACTCCGACTCCGACTCCGGCTTTTTTCTTAGACAGTTTGAAGTGAAATTAAACCAATAAAATGTAATTTTAAATCCATAGAAGGAATTCTTATTGTTATTTTTGGATTATATCGGACTACCCAAGTTAAAGAATCCAAATAAGCTGCCCAGCGCACACAGGAGATGAAAACTGTTTTTAATTAAAAGCTCTAGTAGTTCACAGAATATTTGCGAACTAGTAAAATTTCCATCTTCAATTTTATTTTCTTCTATCTTTACAAGAATAAAGTATTGGATTCTTGAGAAATTTCGATTTCCGGCATTCGATGGATTTATACGTTTTAGAAGATTTTGAACTGAACATGATTTGATAGTTTTTCGAACATGTCTGTCAGTGTCTGCGCTTCGTGAGTCTGCATGCGACAAAAATTTTGGAGCGCTGTATCTCAAGAACTAATGGATGGAATTTCACAAAACTTTAGATTTTGTTAGATTTTGATAGAAACTGGATCTGATTAATTTTTGGTGTATATCACTCGACAGGTGGCTTTGCTATGCTGCATTATTCACAATTTCCACAGTAGCTATATCTTAAAAATTAATGCACGGATTTTTATGAAACTTTAGATTCAGTTAGTCCTTGATATAATTAGGTGCTTTAAATTTTTTGGTGCAAATCGCTCAATAGGTGGCGCTGCTATACTGCATTGTTCATGATATTGCAACAGCGCTATCTCAAAAACAAATGCTCGAATTTTCACCACACTTTATATTTAATTAGTTTGTAATCTAGATTAGTATAGTTTAGTGTTTGGTGTAAATCGCCCTACAGGTAGCGCTGATATGCTGATTTTTTTACGATTTTGAAATAGCTGTGGCTCAGTCACTAATGCATGGATATTCATTAAACTTTAGATTCAGTTATATCTGATAGAAATTGATCCTGGTTCGTTTTTGATGTACATCACTCAACATGTAGCACTGTTATGTAGAATTTTAAAATTTCAGCAATAGCCCTATCTCAGAAATTAATGTACTGATTTTCAGCAAACTTCATGTTTAGTTAGAAGATGATATAACTTGTCTAGATTTTGGTATAAATCACATAAGAGGTGGCGCTGCTATGCTGCATTTTTCAGGAAGTATTAACATGTGTGATATAGAAGAAAGTTCTAAGATTAACACATCTGACTATTTTTTTTTTCCTTTCCATTGAAATTTTTCTGCTCTGGAGAGCACTAGTTAACATAAAAATTGTACAGATTTCCCCTTTTCGAGGCCACGGGTCCGAAATAGTAAAATATCAGTTTTGTTATCTCTTTTAGATTTCGGTAATTTAATTTTTCAGGTTTGTGGTACGTAAAATTAAAGAATTTGTAAAACGGAAAATATTTTTTTTCCAAAGCTCTAAGAACTGAATACCGAAATAATGACTTTTTGCCTTATTTTTCTTTCATTCCCTCATAACTTTAACCAGCATCAACATTAGTATATTAGCTAACCAGGAGTCGGAGTCGTTAAAATTTCCGGAGTCGGTGTTGGAGTCGGAGTCGGAATCGAAGTCGTTAAAAATTCCGGAGTCGGAGTCGGAGTTGGAGTCGGCCATTTTTCCCACCGACTCCGCAGCCCTGCATTTAACAGTGAAAAAAAAATCTCCATTGAGTTATTTAAGAAGCACAATTATAAAACTTTTTTAATTAATAAAATTTTTAATTTCACGGTTTCTTCAACAAATTAAAACAAACATTTTAAAATGAAAGAGAAATAATGAAAAAATGGTCGAAGAAAAATTTTACAGTCTCATAATTGTCCATTTTAAATAAGTCAAGGCAGATTTTTTTCAATATAAAGTACAAATACTTTCAACTTAATTCTGGATAAAAGAATGTCCAGCTCATAGTTCTTTTCTTATGAACAGTGGCATTTTCCACCCTTCCCATCACATCATATTGTACGGAAATCAAAACATGGAAGTTAAAAATATAGTTATGGTATCTTATTTATTGTTAAAAGCAACAAACGAAAATATATGTTTGACCTAGAGTGAGGTGAAATACAAGATACTTTTGACTCAATAAGTTGATTACGATTATGGTTTCATGAATAAAAATTGTCTGCCTTGATGGCTATTACTAATCTCAAAAGTTTTCCTTTCTTGTTTAAGGACTTTCATTTGGGAAAAACAAGAAACAGATTATTTACTAAACAAAATTTAGGAACTTGCATCTGCACATCATTTATTCCTATGGAGAATTCTAATAAATCATCATTTTAATCCTTCTCATGGTTAATTTTCTTAAGTTATACTTAACAAACAGCAAATAAATAATATAAAAAACATTCTATTTTAGTTAAATATGATTTTTTTTCTAATTATTTTAAATGTATTTATAAATTGGCAGTTAAAAATAGAAATTGTGAAAAGTTTTTAAGAATGTGTTTTAAAAGGTTTTATTAAGCATTGGATTCGGTTGAATACTTTGATATTCAGCAGGCCAAATAATTTCATGTTGAGCCAAGCCGAATATTTGGCTTAACCGAATAGTTTGATACTTGGCTTAGCCGAATATTTGGTAACATGGCCGAATAAGCCAAATACTGAATATTCGGTGCATCCCTATTTTTAAGATATTGCATTTGTAAATACAAAGTGTAAGTATTTTAAATGGAATAATCAAATTTATTAAGGGACATAAACTGCTCAATGAAATTTATTCTGACTTCTTGGGCTTTGCAGTTTTTATATATTCCTTTACTTATACTAAACCTATTTCATAAACATTGAAAAAAAAATATGAATAATAATGATTCATAACCCCTATCATGCGAAGATCTTCACTGCATCATTTTATATAAAATATAATTAAATTTTCAAGAATGAGATAGCTTACATAATTTAAGAAACTAAATATACAAGCAACATATATTTTTAATTTAGAATAGAAAATTTGCCTGGAATGCTAGCATTATCTGCATCTGTATGTTACTTCAATGAGAAATGTGCATTAAAATGATGTTCAACAACAAAAAAGACTACAAAAGTATGCTAACAGATGTAGTGGAGGGTATACATATACCGTATACCTTCTGGATTATTTAAAAAAGCATCGTACACCCTCTTTACCAATAAAGCTATAGTATGTACACTCTAGGGAATTAAAATATATCTCTGAATTGAAATTTGAATGAAATACAGGGTCATGAAAAATCAAAGAATGTGGAAAACAGGATTACAGTTATCTCGGTAACTCATAATGAGATCGACTTCGTTCTTAATGCAAAATGTGCGTTATTTTATTGCCTTTTATGCCCATTCCTTAGAACAAAAAATTTCGAAAATTTTTTATATACCTTTCCTGAGAATGAATTTTTCGAGAGTCCGAAAAAAATAATTTCGGATCATCGAGGTTACTGATATTCAATAGGCTTCGTCCCATTCTTACATACTAAGTATGTACATGCAAATATTTCAATTCCTATCTCAATTTGTTCGGGAGATAGAGCAGTTACAGACTGACACACAGACGGATGGACGGCAAATTTTTTTTTTCTAAAAATATGTTTTTTCGGAATTTCCACTATCTGAAACGTGTAAATCCGTCAAAAAAAATTTTTTTTTCGATTTTCAAAACGATTGCAAGACTTACCTTATACTACGTATGATGGGTAAGTAAAAATAAACTAGAATTGTGCCTCTGTGGATTGTCTATTGTCTTGAGATAGGAATCTAGATTTCTTTGTTACTAATCCTCTCGTGGAGGAAAGGGGGGTCGTCTCGCTCTTTTTAATCCTGAGAATGGACCTGTTAAGAAAAAGGCGGCACCTGTCGCACATCCGGCGGACGTGTGCGAGGCACACGCAAAGGACCCTATTGTTGAGTCCTTTTAAAGACCGGATGCGTCGACATACCTGTCGGAATGTGGAGCGATAGGTGTCCGTTTTCGCGAAACTGAATCCAATCTTTTTGATAGTTTTTAAGGGTGTGTTTCGCTTCTTTTCCGAGGTACTACTCTCTTATCCCATTTCGGCAAATTATACATATTGACATGATTTTTATTTTAAATAACGAAAAAACAAATAATTAGTAGAATATTAATAAAAATATTAACAAAAAGGCGAAATAAAAATCACTTCATGACATTTTAAACACGTGAATCGCTTTGAATGTCAATGAATGTGACCTTCACGATCCTCCACTATTGGCATTTAATCTTATAGTTTGGCGATCATTTTTGGGTCGACGGGATAACCTAGTAGTACCCTAACTGCTTATTTTCCGATTTATTTTTACATTCATTTTGGTTCTCAACTGCATCCGACTGGCTAAATTGTCTCATTTAGAAAGTGCACGAGGTGCCGTGAGGGACGATTCTTTGATAAATGCAGAAAATATTGCAAAAAAAAAGCAACCAAAAACGGCCTTTTGAACCGATTTTTCCGAAGCGGGAGATCTGGGAACGAAAAAAAGGGTCACGCTGAGAGGACAAGTGTTTCTAAATCCAATTCTAATGAATGGAAATGACATCACACGGCAACTCGTACGTCTCTTGAAAAATCCCCTCAGCCAGTTTCGTGTTTCTACTTTCACAAATGTGTCTGAAATGGTATCGAAAAATTTCGAGCTGTTGAAGGTGGAAAAGCTTTTTTTTCGGATACAACTTTAAGGGGACTTTCGCCCCCGGGCAATACAGACCGTAGAGGGGCTCTACCTAGCAAAATGAAGGGTGATTACGGAAAAAAGAAATGGTAGACGGAAAAAAGCGCACCTTATAAATCACATATTTAAATAAGTATGATAATAATACACATTGTTAACTTTACCCCAGAAGAGAGAGAGAGAGGGGGGGGGGGGCTTTGTAAGTTATCTCCAAACCTGTTCTAGCATCAATAATAAGGATGTTTTCTAAGTATTAAAAGTGACAAGGCCTGGCAAAGAATTGATAAATATTGAACTTGTCTATAAATCAATGATAAAAACTAAAGTGGTAACAAAGTGGTTTATTAATTTTCTATCACTTAATAAAGTATTATAATTCTTTAAATAAATTCTTATAAATGTGTATAATTTTCAATATTTTATTTTATTTATTTTCAATTCTATATTTATTTTATATTTATATAATTATTATTATATATTACATTATATATTAAATATATTATAATGTATAAATAATTATTTACAATTAAAATTGTAAATAATATTAGAAGATAAATATAAATAATATAATACAATATAATACATAACATTTTACTACATACATAAATGTATTACATGATATATATAATTATATAATTATTATCATTAATAATGTAATAATAGCATTATTTATTAATAATATACACACACATTTATTTTACACATTTTTATTATACAATATATATATATTGAAAATATTAATTATTAATTTAAATTAAATTACCGAATTTTAAATTATTAATTTAAAATTGAGTGAGAACAATGTATAAACTGTCTTGTAGCATGCACAATGAAAATTAAAAATTAAACTCTTATTTAAAACAAGTTGGAAATTGCACGTGAAGCGTAGCAAATGAGGTGCGTTCGTACGATAACGAAGTTTTCAAATATTCAGATCTTGCTGATATAGTAGAGCGTACTTTGGATACAGTATAGTGGTCGAAATCTTTGTGTTCCTGTAAATATGCAGGGAGTAATTTTTATTATACTTCATTAACGTATATCTTATTCATAAAATGTGAAGTAGTTTAATGTAATTAAAACACGCCCCAAACAGTTTTCCGATATAATATTATTTAGTGGAATACATTTGTGTAGCCCTGTAATTTAATAATAAATATTCTTTGCACCACAGATTGTACAGAATATATATTTTAGTACATACTTCATAGATTCATGTCAATTCTATTATGTTCAAATGAGTGTAACACCATTAAAATGCATTTGAAACTTTTTTTCCCACTGATCGCACTGTAACGGAATACTTTTGATTGTTCCTGTAATTGGTCTATGCATCCGATTTTCATAACATTTGAAATGAGTCGACAAAATTATGTAATAATTATACGTTTTAAATTTCAAACGATTAAAATGGATTTGAAGTTTCTTTCCCCATTGACCGTAATATAACGGAATCCTTTTGATTGTCCCTGTAATTGATCTATGCATCCGATTTTCATAAAATTTGAAATGACTCGACAAAATTATGTAATAATTATCCGTTTTAAATTTCAAACGATAAAAATGCGTTTGAAACTTTTTCCCCCATTGACCGTAATGTAACGGAATATTTTTGTTGTCCCTGTAATTGACCTATGCATCCGATTTTCATAACATTTGAAATGACTCGACAAAATTATGTAATAAATGTACGTTTTAAATTTCAAACGATTAAAATGCATTTGAAACTTTTTTCCCCATTGACCGTAATGTAACGGAATGCTTTTGATTGTCCCTGTAATTGATCTATCCCTCCGATTTTCATAAAATTTGAAATGACTCGACAAAATTATGTAATAATTATGTATTTTAAATTTCAAACGATTCGGTTGGGTAATTTTTGCGTTGTTATATGCGGACAGACAGACGGACGGACTGAGCGACAACAATAGGTGCTACGTATTTACATAATTACGAACGCACCTAATAAGCGAAACAAATCACCATTTGAATTATGATGTTCTGTGGAATGATTAGAAACAGAATTATGAAAATATATATTTAATATGTAATTTAATATATATAAAAAATAAATATACTAATAAATATACTATAACTATACTATGTAAATATATTTATATAACATATAAATTATTATATATAATTATATTTATAATAATAATAATAATAATTATTGCTATTATTGTTATTATTATTATTATTATGTTATTAGTATATATTATATTAATATATTGATTAATTATTATATTATTTTAATTATTATTTATTTAATTTATACTTAAATTTATACTTAATTTTATTTATTTTTACAATTATTTTTATTAATTTACATTTAATTAATGAAGTTTAACTTTCATTTTTTAAAATCAATTTTTCCTAATGAAACGAAATTTAATATTTAATAGCACCTAAGATTTAAATTTAATAATTAAAATTAAATATATACTTTAATGCAATAATAGCATCAATAACAACATTTTGGTTTTACTCTTCAATATTTACAACTTTATTAATAATTTTTGGATAAAATCAGCTCTTATAGAATAAATAAATAAATAAATAAATTATAAAAAGCGAAAAATAGGAAAGGGGAAGACGTTGAAGGAAAAAAAAACATAACTTCGTAAATTTACAAGTTATCAAATCCCTTAGATTTATTATAAATCATTTTAATGTTATTCATATTAGAAAGTTATTAATAGAACCAACAGTTTATTGTTACAACAAAAAACAAACACGACTTCAAAAATTATTATTGCATTAACATGATTCTGGTAAAACCAGCTCTTTCAGGAAGATAAAATTAAAAACTCATCAAAAGCGGTCAGATAAAATTGTTAAAATGGGTTTTCTCTATTTTTGATTTAGTTTTTGTTGGACGAAGAGTTTTTAACTTCGAAGTATGCCTCTGCCTGTAGAACGAATCAGTAAGGATGCATCTCAAGATTTTTATTTCTATTTTTATTTATTTATATATTTATTTATTGAATTGGAAAAGGTGCATCCCTACATAGCTCTCATTTTTACATTTTCAATGTTTGGTTGGAAACATTTTTTATAAAACTGCTCTCGCTTTCGAAACCGGTTCCGAAAATAGAAATGACATTCAAAAAAGGATCTGCAACCAAAACCTAAAAAGTGAAAAAGCAACGATGTAGGGATATACCTGAACTGTCCAGTCATGCTAACTATGTTTTTAAATGCCTCAATTATAATAATTTGTAATGCTGCAACTATAATAAAAGCTAGAATCTGTCATTAATTAAATTATTACGTTCTTCTTGCACTTTTGTGAGAATGAATGAATTATACTCACTTTTCGTGAGATCATCGAGTTTCACACACACCGACAGAATGTGTTTCTGGGGAAAATTTTCTTAAAATATCTTCATGATTGTTATATTTAAGAAGAAAACTAGGATTATGTTTACAGCGAACCTGGTTTCACCTATAAATATCTATAAATATTATTTGCTATCTATCTAAAATAAAAATTTGTAGCGATATTTTTAAGGACATTATGAATAGTTTATAAGTTTATCATTCAAAAATCTTGGTAGCAGAAGAAAAAAAGAAGTTTACTTGCATGAGTAAAATATATCCTTAAAATTTTCCTTTTTATTTTTTTCGTAACTTAAAATTGATTCCTGAAAATATTTAAATACATCTGTACACTTAAGGGGTGTGCATACACTACATGGCCATTGATGAACGTCCACTTGCGATTTTAGATGTTTTGTTAAATATCTAGAAAAACACGTGAGGAATTATCCTGAAACTCTAAGTGTGTCAATATAATAGTACAAGTCATGCATTTCCTTGAAGATTTTCCCTCGAAACTCCATAGGGGACTGTCAAGAAATTAAAAAAGAATGAATATATTTTGGATAACCCTGTCAAAACTAATGTAGAAAAAGCGCTCAAAGTGTAGATTATTATTAAGTGGCTTATTGTAATAAACTGTGTTCATTTGTATGTCGATATCATGTATACCCGTAGAGAAATTAAGATTTTTATAAAAACAGTTTCAAAATCTTTAATAAAATGAGAAATGATCGACTGACACCGGAATTCACGAACGAATTTTTTAGATATTTTGAAATCCTTCATTTAAGCTTTTGTTGTAAAAGCAAAACTTTAGTAAAATATGACTGGTGCCGTTTGCAAGTTTGACATTAAAATTAGGTACCCACAGTTTGCCGGAAAGGAGAATTTTCCTTGTTAGGCAGCAGACAGATGCGAATTTCCTCCCGGTCAACTCATTTCTCGGAAAAGGTGCTTTTGTAGAGGAACCTTCTCCCTAATAGGACGAAGGGTGGGGCCTTTCTTGACGGAAAGGTTCCTGTTTTGGCGTCACTTTGCTGAGAAAGTCATTCAAGATCAACAAACACCGTGTCGCCCCAACAAACACGCCGACGAGTGACCGCAACAAGTGGTGTCTGGACCATTCGATTGAAAGGAATGGTTTTCTCCGATGTCAAAGGTCGCCCCTGAGCAACCGAGGTGAAATCTGTACCATATGGTACGCGCAGAGCCAAAGCCGAGAGGTGCGTGGCCGGGGGGGGGGGGTGTCCCGTTCATTATGGGTAGGGCACTGGCTTATAGATAGAGTTGAATCCAAATCCAAAACTAAGCGGCGTGTTTTGAGTCGTCAAGGGGAGGTGGGGGGGGGGGGGGGTGAAATGGAGGGTCCATATGGCACGCGCGCAAGCCACAGGCCGTGAAATGGGTTCGATGATTTGGGGGGCTAAAAAAGCACAGACTGTTCCACTCCGGTACGCAAAGCAGATGCACATCGGACGCGATTCTGACCGACGCCCTAAATCATGGGGCACAAGAAAAAGTCCTTTTCTATTGTTTCCGAAATTGAAATGTTTGGTTTGAAGCAGGCCCCTCATTACCGCGAGAAGCTTCCCCTAGGAAATTTTGAAGGGACCCGAAATTGAGGAAACAGGGGGCCCCAAATTTTAAGTTGAATTACAGTCAAACCACATTATTAGCGAACCCGGTATATAACGAACGAAAATTTTGGTCCCGCCATTGCCCCCAGATTGTACAGAATGCATATTTTAGTATATATTTCATAGATTCATGCCAATTCTATTATATTCGAATGAGTGTAACATTAAAATGCATTCGAAACTTTTTTCCCTATTGACCGTAATGTAACGGAATCCTTTTGAATGTCCCTGTAATTGATCTATCCATCCGATTTTCATAAAATTTGAAATGACTCGACAAAATTATGTTATAATTATGTATTTTAAATTTCAAACGATTCGGTTGGGTAGTTTTTGCGCTGTTATATGCGGACAGACAGACAGACGGACGGACGGACTGAGCGACAACAACAGGTGCTACGTATTTACATAATTACGAACGCACCTAATAAGAGAGGGGAAACAGCTCTTCCCTTTCCTCTTTTTTATACTTAATCATTGAACCTCCTAAACTATCTAGAACATGCTTTATCATATTAAAAAATCTATATCCAAAATTCAGAGCAAATCGGATAATTCTTAATAAAAACCCGTTTAGAATTTATATAATTTAAGAGTAGTTATCCCCCTCTTTTATACTTAACCATTAAACTTCCAAAGCTATTCAGAGATTTGAACGAAATCTGACAATTCTGCATGAAAAACCCATTTATATAAATTAAGGGGAGGGGCATTAGATCCCCGTTCTCCCTGTTTATACCTATTCAATGACCACCTAATAACAGTCACGGAATCGCCTCATCAGAATCATCCTATATCTAAATTTTGAACGAAAACTGTTAATTCTGCATGAAAAACCCATTCATATCCATTAAGGGGACAAGGGACCTTGAAATCCTTAAAAATATTTTTTTTTATTTTTTGTAAATTTCACCTAAATATTATTCAAGGGTACATTATATGCATTAAAACATGCATTTATCACAAAAAAAATTAAAAAAAAAAATTATTTTTGACAAAAAAATGGCATTTTACGCAGCGTCTTCGAAATCTTCGAAATGCGCCTTGCGCATTCCATATCAATGAAGATCCCCAATATTTTTTATGAAAGTTTGTTTTATATATATAAACAAAACTGTGCATCGAATTTTTGAATATTTGAATTTAAAGGTAAAAAAAAAAAAAAATTGAAATTTTGAAATTTTTTCGAAAAATTTTTCAAAATTTTCAGATTTTTTCAAATTTTTTTTTATTTTTTGTAAATTTCATCTTAAATATTATTCAAGGGTGCATTATATGCATTATGGCATGCATTTATCACAAAATTTTTTTTAAAAATATATTATTTTTGAGAAAAAAATGGAATTTTACGCAGCGTCTTCGAAATCTTCGAAATGCCCCCTGCGCTTTCCATATCTATGAAAATCCCCAATATTTTTTTGGAAAGTATGTTTTATATATATAAACAAAATAGAGCATCGATTTTTACATATTTGAATTTTAAGATGTAAAAAAAAAAAAAAAAAATTGAAAATTTTGAAAAATTTTTCGAAAAAAATTTCAAAATTTCAATTTTTTTTTTTTTTTTTACCTTTAAATTCAAATATTCAAAAATTCGATGCACAGTTTTGTTTATATATATAAAACAAACTTTCATAAAAAATATTGGGGATCTTCATTGATATGGAATGCGCAAGGCGCATTTCGAAGATTTCGAAGACTTTCGATGTAAAATGCCATTTTTTTGTCAAAAATAATTTTTTTTTTAAATTTTTTTTGGGATAAATGCATGTTTTAATGCATATAATGTACCCTTGAATAATATTTAGGTGAAATTTACAAAAAATAAAAAAAATATTTTTAAGGATTTCAAGGTCCCTTGTCCCCTTAAGGGGAGGGGCATGAGCCCCCCCCCCGTCCTCCCTTTTATACACATCGAATGAACTCCAAAAACTAATCAGGGAAGCGCCTTATCAGAATGCACATATATCCAAAATTTCAAGTGGATGGGATATTTTTATCGTGAGTAATCGCGTGTTATGCACATACAGAATACAGAGCACATAAGCTCCCAGGCTTTGATAGCCTGGGAGCTAAACAGGACCGTAAGTTATCCTATAAAGTGTCGTTTTAGGTAATTTCCATCCAAATGGAGCCTTAAATAGGTTCTTCTATTGACAAATCATGTGAAATGGACATTTTGAAAAATATTTTTTAGTGTTATGTTGTTCAAATGAATGCAGTCGATTGTTCTAAATGCAACGTAAGTTACCGTGGAACCCCCCCCCCCTCCTCCCCCCCTGAGGGATCGTAGGCAGACCGGTGCGAGTGGAACGACCACCCCTCCTACGCGGGACTGTGGGCGAGGCATTCCGGCCGAGAAAAAAAACAGTCCACAGGTAAGCGACAATTCTATTCAGGGATAAGTTGAAAGCTGCGTTCAGATTGCAGCACGCTTCCCTTGAACTGAATTCTTGGAAAAAGTGGGCGAAGTCTTTTGTATTGTGCGGTTTCTTCATCAACACAAACGAACCAAATGATGGGGAGATGAGTAATCCACCCAACTGGACGTCCCTTTCCTGAAAAACTCATTCAAGATCAACAAACGACCCCGACACCGAACTCCAGTGTGTTTGGGTGTTTTTCCGATACATTTCCAGGCTCATTTTTAAAAGTAGAAACATGAAACTTGCTGAGAGAATTTTTGGAGTGATGCACAAGGTGCCGTGTGATGTCCTATTTCGCTGAATTCATTAGAATCTGATTTATAAGCATTTTTTTTCTCAGCAGGACCCTTTTTTTCATTCGAAAATCTCTCGCTCCGGAAAATTTGGTTTAAAACGACGATTTTGACAGCATTTTTTTTGGAACATTTCCTACATTTATCAAAAAATCGACAATCACGTCACCTTGTGTAGTTTCTAAATAAGAGATTTTGAAAGTTTGGTGCATTTGAGAGCAAAAATGAGTTTAGAAAGTAAATCGGAAAGTAGGCAGCTTGAATCGGAATGCACCCTTAAGGGTGTATTCGAAAAAATGATTTTCCACCTTCAACAGCTCGAAATTTTCCGATACCATTTCAGACACATTTTTAAAAGTACAAACATGAAACTTGCTGAGTGGATTCTTGAAGGGACGTATGAGGTGCCGTGTGATGTCTTTTTAGGCTCCATTCATTAGAATTTGAGTTATAAATAAGAGAAGAATCAAGTCGTAAAATTTTTTAATCTATTAAAGTTCGGAGATTCTGGTGTCTTTCGTTACTTATTTTTAACTTAAAAGCAACTAGAAATTTTGTTAAATACAGATTAAATGAATGGTGTATGATTCAATATTTCGGCAGTTATCCCGTCAACCCATATTATATTATATTGAGTGACATTTTAATTTATTTTAAATAACGGAAATGAAAAAAAATAATCAATAGAATATTAATAAAAATACAAATAAAACACACATGGACGCTATTTTTATCGTTGTGGAGAATGTTTATTAGAATACATTGTTGCAATTAAATCTGCAAAATTATTCTTTTGTAATCTCAACAAAATCTTCACCGTTCTGACTAAAGAGGGCAGCACTGAGCTAGTAAACATTCTTTTTTTTATGTTATCAAATATTGTTCTATTTAAAGTAAACCAGAAAATTCGACGAGTTCGCTATAGACTGAAATACAGGGCCGTGCTTAAGGGGGGGGGGGGGGGGGGGGGGGGCGAGCAGGACATTTGCCCAGGGCCGCCAAAATTGGGGGCCGCAAAAAATTGATGTTGTTTTTAAATTTTAAAAGATTGCATTAAAATGCGGACGTTTAATTACTTTTAACGTAAAAAATATCGTCTCTGTTAGGTGCGAAGTGACCTGCATTCGAACATGTATTGAAAAGATTAAAATTCATGTATTTTAAAACTGGTTGTACCATCGATTAGAAGATTTCAGCTGTAAGAGTATATTTTTGGTTTGTCGGAATCCTTTAAATTTAGCTGTAAAGGGGAAATCTGCGACAAAACGTTACTTTTACTTACCCATCATACGTAGTATAGGGTAAGTCTTGCAATCGTTTTGAAAATCGAAAAAAATTTTTTGACGGATTTACACGTTTTAGATAGTGGAGATTCCGAAAAACATATTTTTAGAAAAAAAAAATTTGCCGTCCGTCTGTCTGTCTGTCTGTCTGTAAACGCTCTATCTCCCGAACGAATTGAGATAGAGACTTGAAATTTTGTATGTAGTTAGTATGTAAGAATGGGACGAACCCTATTTAATATCGGCAACCTCGATTATCCGGAACTATTTTTTTCGGACTCTCGAAAAATTCGTTCTGATGAAAGGTATATAAAAATTTTCGATTTTTTTTGTCCTAAGGAATGGACGTAAAAGGCAATAAAATAACACATATTTTGCATATAGAACGAAGTCAATCGGATTATTAGTTGCCGAGATATTTGTAATCCTATTTTCCACATTCTCCGATTTTTCATGACCCTGTATTTCATTCAAATTTCAATTCAGAGGTATATTTTAATTGGAAATGAGACGCTTAATCCGATGCAGTCAATTGTTAGTTAATAGAGTTATTATTTTTGGAGTTATAAGGATGTTTCTTTTACACAGTTTGGTACTACTTGAGTAGTTTGGCGTTTTATATAATTTGTCAAAATTACATCAGCAGTTCTTTAATAAAGCATTACTATGTATATTAACAATATTTAAATTTTGTTTATGAATTGCAATGCACTGTATAAATAGTTTTCACATGTTTTATTTTATTATACATATCCATGATGGGTAAGTATTACGGTGGCCCCCAACGACTAGTTTTTTATAGATTTCGTCGAAATTTTTACACAGTTTATTTACTAAACAACAATTTATCCATCAGAACATTTCAAAATTTTGTAGATGATGTAAATCTGGTTCATTCAAATGCTCTATAAAAATTGTGTTAAAATACGAATTTAGTTACTTTTCGAGCCGAAAAAATGTTGTATTGCCTGTGATTTGCAAAATGACCTGTGTTTACTTGTATATTAGAAAGGATTCAAATTCAATTTTTTAAAGCCAATTACACCATCGATTAGAAGAAGGCTTTAGCTTTAAGAACATATTTTTGGTTTGTCGATACGTATAAAATTGCATCTTGAGGAAAAGTTGCAAATAAATAAAATAAAAAAATAAATAAAAATAAATAAATAAAATAAATAAATAAATAAAAAAGTAAAATAAAATAAAATAAAATAAAGAAAGAAGTTAACTGCGATAATTTTTTTAAATTCATTGCGGCATTTGTTACGCAATACAGTATAATTTGTCAGCGTATGTTTTTCGTTTTAAAGTTCACTATGCGGTTTGGACGATGTAAGTTGATAAATGATGACAAAAATCACCCAAAATTTCCTTTTCCGTTCTTCAGTCTCAATCGACTTAGAAATAAGACTTCAGGCATGCGCCATAAATTTTCCCTTGTCACATTGACCGCACCGAGATGAACTTTTAATGACAGCGAGTTTGTAGTTAATTAATTACTCAACTAATTTAAGAATTTAAAAATTCTGAGTCTCAGGTATGTCAAGAGACACTTTGGGCTTGCCTTACAAAATTTTCAGCCTCGCATGTGCTGTGGGTTGTGCTAACCATCGCACACAGACCGACGCAGACAAAGCTAAACTTTGTTTTATTAGAATAGATGCTACGCCTATACATAAGGACTAGAGAAAACTGCTTACTACTCTAAAGAATTTGGATTTTTTTACGGAATCTTCCTATGTTCTCTTCATAAGGAATAGAACGATTACATCATTTTTGCAAATTTAAAAATTCTCGACTCGATAACAGTAAATTTTTTGCCAACAATTTCCAAGATTTTCCCAGTTTAATTGTCAATTTATCCGTACTAAATTTGACGACTGAAGCTTGAATGTGGGATGTGGGGGACACAATTCTCAGGACCACGAAACGAGATAAGATGGAGAGAGCAATGGCAATTTTTTCTTGAGCAAAGATAAAATCGCGGGAAATATAGGCTTTTTTCTCCGGTCAATATTCTCCAGAACTTTGAATTTATATGCAGGTTCAAAGTATATAAATTCAAAGTTCTAATCAACTGTATAATTTTGTGAAAAGCAGCCCCTCTCAAAGTATGCTCGCCACCACCGTACTGATATTGTAAGGTCTAAGATCACTTTAATTTGTTTTCAGACAGAGTATCCGATTACGAAAAATTGAATTACATTATCTCGATTAGTGGTGATTTTCTGTAATCGGATTTCCACTCATTTCGTGTTGATTATTGACTGAGGGATTTTTCGGTTCAAGTCCACATTCAATGCTTTCGCGAAATCTGACGATTGTTTACGTGATTTATTACATAAGATCTATCACTCATTTGAAAATTAGTTTATTCAAAATAGTTAAATGAAAACTGTTGATGCCTATTGGACTTTTATAATAATTTCTAGAAGTTTTTTTTCTATTCTATAATAAAATCATTTTAAATATAACGTTTTAGAAATATTGTTTTAAATATGCCGTTATATTCACCGTTAAATGCGTTTCGCACATAAAGATTTGTTTTAATGTTTTCTTAGTATTTTTATGACAACTTCTCAATATATTTTTAATAAAAAAAATAGTGGAAAATATTGTTATTTACGTTCTATTTTTTTTTTTATTGAAAACAGTAGATAAAAAGAAACTTTTGCGAAATATGAAATAATTCTCTATCTCTATAATAAAATTTGAAAAAAAAAAAAAAAAAAAAAAAAAAAAAAAAATAGAAAAATAGACAAATTAAAAAAAAAAATGTTTGGATACTGTACATCACCGATACACCGATCACCTACTAACACATCACCTACTAACACCGATAAATCCCAAATGACTTAAATATTTTGCTTCCATGTTTAACTTTCTTCTAATTCAAGTTGTAGTCATGTTCATGATATCATGACATTACAATAAATATGAGTGTCTTTATAACAAGGAAAACCGCATGAGAATATAATTTTAAAAAATTGCAATTTTATTAAAACATGACAGTTTGACTTAAAATTCTTATCTTTCATCATCTATCAAACTTTCAAAGAAAAACAAACTGGTTGCACAATTTTACAAAAATATTTTTCAAAAGTTCGCACCACTGCAGATTAGTGTAGTATTTGAGGTTTCTGACGAGGTTTTTGACATGACGGTTTAAACCATGGTTTAAACCGGATAAAACCGCTATCTGTCAAAAACTTGCCAACCCTGCCGACAATGCTCTTCCAACCAAACCATCTCGGACGAACACTGGAGGACTAATTCACCCAAATAACCTTAATGATGACACAATCTGGTCTGATACTTCGGATAAGCTCAACAGAATAAATCGAAGGCTAATATGTGGAACTGCAGAAAGTGCTGCATACGAAATTATATTAGATTAATTTACAGCACGTTTATTCAATCGGTTAATGAATTATAACAGATGTAAATTTTCCAAGTGGGTGGAAAAAGCCCGGCCAGGCTTCGAACCAGAGATGTATTGGCTGAAGCAGCCAATGCTCTTCCAACCAAGCCGTCCCGGACGAACACAGGAGGACTAATTCACCCAAATAACCTTAATGATGACACAATCAAATCTGATACTTCGGATAAGCTCAACAGAATAAATCAGAGGCTAATATATGGAACTGCAGAAAACGCTGCATACGAAATTATATTATATTAATATACAACACGATTATTCAATCGGTAAATAAATTATAACAAATGTAAATTTTCCAAGAGGGTGGAAAAATCTTGTCGTAATTTATGCCAAATTCAGTTTGACAAGATAAGGTTATTTGAGTGAATTAGTCCCCACCCCCCCAGTGTTTGTCCGGAATGGCTTGACTGGAAGACTATTGGCGGCTTCAGCCAGTTCGAATTCTGGCCTAGACTTTTTTCAACCACTTGAAAAATTTACATCTGTTAAAAATTAGATAATTTTTATTATTATTATTATTGTTTCAACATATATTTATCTTCGTTTTTAATTATGGCTATTCTTCTTCGTCAAAAAGAAACAAGTAAGAAAAATCATGCGCTAAGCATAGATTATGAAGCACTTTCCAACGCTTCATGAAATCTTTAACAAAACTTCGTTATAAATATATACTGTTAAATTGTGTAATTGCACCATAAAATTTAACTACTAAGAATGTATTTATTAAAAATACAACACAATGCTCAATGGTGCACAAAACAAGAATTTTTCTTGTTTTGTGCACCATTGAGCATTGTGTTGTATTTTTAATAAATACGTTCTTAGTAATTAAAACTTCGTTATTTAGGTAAATAAGGATATAAAGCCAAATATGTATTCCAGTAATATTGAACAGCCCTGTATTTGATCTGTCAGCTAATGTACATACTATATAATGAGAAAATTTAGTTTAGCAAAACATGCCTATTAGCTTGAAATTTCTCTTTCAGCAATTTATACTAATAGATGGAAACATACTTGAATACTTTCTTCAGCCTTGTATTTAGCCTGGTACCTTTATTACACATCAGTGTTAAGCTAAAATTTATTTTAAACTAAAACACTCTTAAAACAACTGAAATCACTTTCTCATAAATTATCATTCATAGTCTCCATGTACCCAATTCTTTGCGTGGCCCTGTATATCATTTTATCTATATTCTGCAAACATTTCTTATTCAATTTAATGCAGTTCAGCGTAAAAATACATAATTTATTTAAGAATTACCTTTTAGTAATTTATGCTCATATTCATAGTAACTTTGGCGAGCTCTTCTGTGTAGCCCTGTATATTAAATATAGCATTTAAACACACTATAAAATATGCATAAATTTAATGAAACTTATACGCACATATCATAATTAAAATGCATTTCATCCATCCATCAGCTATCATCGCCATCGGATACATATACAGTACTTCGGAAAGAATGTACTATTTGAAATCTTTTGTGTGTCCCTGTAAATACTATATACTTGATATTAGGGAAGGCAGAATCGTATAATTTATACTAAGCCTCATTGAGATACACCTGTTTGATTCACCATAATTAAAATACGTCGCAAACAATGTCCCCTTTATTATTATGCAATCGGACTCTTTCGTGTGGCCCTTGTAAATTAATAATAACAATTATTTTAACTACCTATTTTTAAAATTGCATATTTTAGTACATGTATAAAAATTTTAATATGTTTGACAGGGTGTAACATCTTTAAAATTCCTTTGAAACGATTTTTCCCCATAGGCCGTAATGTAATGGGAAACTTTTAGTTATCCCTGTAGATTAACTAATCATGGTAGAAACTTCACTTTTAATAGGATTTATGCTAGGGTAAACGTTAATAATGTCTTAAAATTTCATAGCAATCCGAGTATATTTATGTGATTTAGAGCGTGGACAGACGGACATAGACAAACCGAATGCATAAGCACTTTTCTACTTTGTTGGAAAGTGCTAATAAAAAGTTCTAAAAGTTCTTGACTGTGGGTGATAGCATAAGTCTAGGATTAACAAATTTTTAAAGAAAGTTAGCTAAGTTAGGTCTGTCAATTGGAGATTATTGTGTACAGGGCTATGATAATTTAGCAAATGTGCATAATTGTCAGAAGATTATATCCATTTAAGTTGTGTTCTTAAATCAAAAAGGATAACTTTGTGACACATGCTTTAATTTATTTTTGTTCGAAAATGTTAGGTGTTATTATTTAGAAACTTTCTGATTGCACTCAATTTTCTGTTTTTAAAAAACACAATAGATTTTTCATAACAAGCCGTCAAAGTTGACACTTTGAGTAAATTTCCCGACGAAAGCAGAAAAAACAGTCAAAAAGCAGGAGAAAAACGGCTGATTACGTCATCGAAATAGCTCAGAACTGGATAGGTAATTTAACTATCATGAAAAGGAAAAATAAGTTCGATTCCAAATCGCTTCCATAGTCATGCATTCCAATTTTATATTATTCTGTTAAAAAATGAATTTGTAAATGTGTCAAAACGTTTTGCGCTTGTTGAGCGGAGCAGTTGCGAACACCCTTAAAAAGTTTTAGAAAAAAGGGCCGCCAAAATATATTTTATCCAGGGCCGCCAACTTCCTAAGCACGGCCCTGCTGAAATATATATATTAGAATCGACCCTCGAGGGGTTAACACGCGCGAGTTTTTAAATTTCACTTGCCCAGTGCAGAACGCAATGGAAAATATTCGAACAACATGCGCGATGTCGTTTTAATCACAGTTCATAGGTATGTTTATGAAAACTACGTATTTTCTGTTTCGAACGACGCCAGTTTCAAAAATCTATCGAAAGAATCTGTATTGCTATTTTTTTTTTTTTTTTTTTTTTTTAAAGAACATGTTTTAACGTTTCTTTTTTAAAATTCTGTAAAAAAAAAACTAGTTTATTCGCGGAAAAAAGAACTTTTGATTCGTCTCAGTGTGTATAGATGGCAGCACCAAACGTTTTGCAGACAGAGTTTTTCTTCGAATCAGGTTCTGGTAAAAAAAAAAAAAAAAAATGTCGTGTCGATCCGATTAAACGGATGTATGTATTACAGGAATCGAGTGTGCCACGGATTTATTTTAATTGTTTGTTTCGATGAAAATAATAAAAAAAAAACATTTTTTAAAGAAATTCCTTAAGGGGGTCTATTATTGGCACATTTATCCTATATTTATAATCCCTTTAAGGGTGTATTTCGATTCAAACTGCTTACATTCAGATTTTTTTTCTCTCAAATGCATCCAATTCGCAGATTCTCTTATTTAGAAACTGCTTAATGTGACTGTAAATTTCTTGATAAAGGCAAAAAACATTATAAAAGAAAGCAATCAAAGTTGGCATCTTGAACCGATTTTTCCAAACGGGAGATCTGGTAAGGAAACACAAGGTCCTACTGAAAAGGTAATCTTTTCTAAATCGAATTCTAATGAATGGAGCGTAAAACGACCTATGTAACGGCACCTTCTACGTCTTTTCCAAAAATTCCCTCAGCCAGTTTCGTGTTTCTACTCTTAAAAATGTGTCCGAAATTGTATCGGAAAATTTCGAGCTGTCGAAGGTGGAAAATCAATTTTTCGAATACACCCTTAAGGGTGTATTTCGATCCAAAGTGCCTTTTTTCCGATTTATTTTTAGATCCACTTTTTCTCTCAGTTGCACCAAACTTTCAAATTCTCTTATTTAGAAACTACACAAGGTGCCGTAAATGTCGTATTTTTTGATAAATGAAGAAAATGTTGCAAAAAAAAAAAAAAAAAAAAAAAAAAAAAAAAAAAAAAATGCTGTCAAAAACGGCGTTTTAGACAAAATTTTCCTGAGCGGGAGGTCTGCGAACGAAAAAAAAAAAAGAACATCTCGAGAAAATAATTGCTTACAAATCAAATTCTAATTAATTCAGCGAAAAATTATTTCACACGGCATCTTATACATCACTGCAAAAATCAACTCAGCCAGTTTCATGTTTCTGCTTTTAAAAATGAGTCTGAAAATGTATCGGAAAATTTCGAGCTATTGAAAGTGGAAAATCATTTTTACGAATACACCCTTAAAAAAAAAAAAAATTGATTTGTAAATGAGTCAAAACGTTATACGCTTGTTGAGCAAAAAAGTTGAGAACAACCTTAACACTCTCCTATACAGTTGTAAAATATTTATGAATTCGGTTTTGTCTGAAAAAAAAACAGAAATATGTTAATGACACTTGCCATGTCACTTTTGGTATTGTATAGTTCATTTACAGCAGCACTCAAAAGACTTGCGATACTTCCGCATTAACGCCACCGCAGTTATCTTTTGGATTCCTTGTATTTTGCTGATTTTTGCCGCCATATTTTAGTCTTTTAGTGCTTTCCAAAGCCTTTTAGTGCATTATTTTTGTGTACGTGCGAAAAACAAGATTGCTCTTTACTGGCACATTAGTGCAAGTTCTGCTGCGGTGGCGTTAATATGTAAGTACCAGATTTGCATTAAACTCTGGGGAAACATTCTTGAATCACCATTTTTGGCTTTTAATCTTAGAATTTGGCGACAGAAATTTGGTCAACGGGATAACCAAGTAGTACCTTAAATTCATTTTTGCTCTCAGATGCAACCCACTTTCAATTTTTTTAATTGAGAAAATACATAAGGTGCTTTGAGGGTCGATTTTTCGATAAAATGCAGACAATGTTGCAAAAAAGGCCGTGCAAAACGGCGTTTTGAACCGATTTTTCCAAAGCGGGAGGCCTGGGAACAAAAATATGTTCGGTACTACTCGTTTATCCCATCGACCCATTTTGCCAAATTATTTTTCGATAAAATGCAGACCATGTTGCAAAAAAGGCCGTCCAAAACGGCGTTTTGAACCGATTTGTCCAAAGCGGGAGACCTGGGAACAAAAATATGCAACAGTGTCGAATTCAGACACTTTTCTTCAGGAGGGACTTCTGCTGCTCTTGAAAGGGGGGGGGGGGAAAGAATAGCACTTTTTGACCATCGAAAAAAGAAAATCTCAATTTTTATGAGGGGAGGGGGGGGGGGAATGTGACACAGCGGATTAAAACTACACTACACAAATTTACAAATTTGTCATCCAAAAATAATTTTTTAAATATCAATAATAAAAAAAAAATTGAAAAATAGAGTAAAATATCTACTTTTTCATATACATATTCCTTTTATTTCATTAACAGTACTGTACTGTGGAACATATTGAAATGTATAATCAATTGAAAAAAAAAAAAAAAAAAAAAAGATTTCAATTCTAATAAACTTTTCATCTCGAAATCGGTTTATTGCCAGAACACTAGATGGCAGCATTAGCGCGTTCGAGAGACCATTTTTTCTGAACACGGGGTTTTTAGGAATTCTCGTATATTCGGTTATTTTATTTCATTTTCGCAAATAACGGAAGTTGATGTTCGATAGCTAATACATGAATATCATTTTTAATTCCACACCTTTCTTATTATGAAATGTTTCAATGTATTTCTTGTGACTGAATAACTTTTCGTGTCAAGATATTTACCAAAAGAAAAAGGAAGAATTTGGAAGTTATTAGCTCAGGATTAATTTTTTTTTTTTTTTTTTTTTTTTTTTTTTTTTATGATGTACCTTTTCATGTTGAATAAAATATTCATTATGAATTTCGAATTTTCACATTTGAAACGAAATCCATAATTATTATAAACTAAATTTTAATAAACTAAAATTTTTTCAAGCAACAATTCCACTATTCTTCAATACACCCGAATGTGTGATTATATACGTTTTAAAAGGAATTTTATATATGTGTGTGTGTGTGTGAAAATAACTTTTCCAGCGATAATTTAAATAATTCTTCAAAAATTAAATATACATCTACATGAATCTATTTAAAGAAATAGGTTTGTAATTGTTTTGACATATTAAATTTAACGCCAAACATTCAAAATTATTTAAATAAACTGCAATTATATTTAATAAAACTGTCAATTCATTCTTTTAATTGCAGATTGGAATTTTTTTTTGTCGCCATCTGGTGACCGGAAGATGTATTGAAGAAAAGAATTGTATTCGGTAGATTTTGAGCCGCGAATTTCATAAATATGCGGGTTTTTTTTTTTTCTCTCTCTCTCTCGCGTTATTTTTGAGAGATTTTTGTTATTTTTATGCTGCAGATTTGTGAAAATTTTTGCTTTTTTTTTCAAATTTAGGGGTTTTTGAGCGGCGAAATTTGAACGGCAGTTGTCATTCAGTCCGTCCGTCTGTCTGTCCGCATATAACAACGCGAAAACTACCCAACCGAATCGTTTGAAATTTAAAATATAATATTATTACACAATTCTGTCGAGTCATTTCAAATTTTATGAAAATCGGATGAATAGATCAATGACAGGTACAATCAAAAGTATTCCGTTACATTACGGTCAATGGGGAAAAAAGTTTCGCATGCATTTTAATCGTTTGAAATATATGATTATTGCATAACATTTTCATTGTTTGGGGCGTGTTTTAAATCCGTTAAACTATTTCACAATTTTATGAATATGATATGTGTTGCTGAGGTTTAACAAAAATTACATTTGTATTAAGTTTATGTGCAATTGAATGTGCTGTCATTTATTTATTGTTTGCGATGTCGAGATTTAATAAAAGCCAGAAAATAATTTCTCTATACATTTTTTTCGAAATCGCGATAAAATATTTCTGTTAATTAGCATTGTACAGCGTTTTGACGCATTCATTTTTTAACGGACAAGATAAGAAATTGGAAGGCCTGACTGTGGAAGCGATTTCGAATCGAAGTTATTTTTTCCATTTTAGGATCATTCAATTACCTATCCAGTTATAAGCGATTTCGATCGCGTCATCGCCCGTTTTCCTCCTGCTTTTCGACCGGTTTTTCTGCTTTCGTCGGGAAATGTGCTCAAAAACGTCCACTTTGTAGGCTTGTTATAAAAGATGTATTGTGTTTAAAAAAAAACCCAGAAAATTGAGTGCAATTAGATAATTTCTGAATAAAAGGCTACTTCGCTCGAACGAGAAGACCCGTTCGCTAATGCTAATCCTATGGGAGAAATTTATAAAGATATCTCGGTTGCATTTTTAATATTTTTAGGCGATTCTTTATGCATTGCATGACTCGGATCGATCTGTACCTTATTTTCTTTTGATTGAAAAAAAAAATGTGCACAGATTAAATTATGTTATTTTAAATATTTGGTACTATTCTGTTATCCCGTCGACCAAAACATTATCGCCAAACTATAAGATTAAATGCCAATAATGGATGATCGTGAATGTCGCATTCAATGACATTAAATATGATACACATGTTTCGAACGTCATTAAGTGATTTTTATTATTTTTATTAATATTCTACTAATTATTTGTTTTTTTATTACTTAAAATAAGAATTACATCAATACTTATAATTATATAACTTAAAATGATATAAAGTATTTTGTTCTATCATTATTAACTAAACTTTTTTTATTGATCATTATTTTCTTTTTAAAATAATTTCAATTTTTTTTTTTTTTTTTTTTTTTTTTTTTTTTAAACACAATAGATCTTTCATACCAAGCCTACAGAGTGAACGTTTTTGAGCACATTTCTCGACGAAAGCAGAAAAACCGGTCGGTAAGCAGGAGAAAAACGGGTGATGACGAGATCGAAATCGCTTGTAATGTCTCTTATAATTCTAATCGCTTAAGAATGTATAAATAGATAAACCAATTAAAAGATTGGACACAAGTACGATGGAAGAAAAATAGAAAGCGTCACTGACGGACAGACGGCAATCAATCTTATAATTTGGCGATAGTTTTTGGGTTGACGGGATAACCCAGTGGTATCTCCCGAACAAATTGAGATAGAGACTTGAAATTTCGTATGGACTTAATATGTGCGAGTACAAACAAGCCTCGATTATCTGGAATTATTTTTTTCGTACCCTCGAAAAACCCGTTCTAATAAAAAGTAAATATATATTAATGAAATATTGAATCATCCATTCATTTCTGTAGATAAATATTTAATATTACAGTAAAACCTCCATAATGGACACTCCCGAATAGCGGACACCTCCGTTTAACGGACAGTTTACCGACCCCCCCCACTCTAATTTGTGGCTTGACGGGATAACTGCCAAAATAATCAATCGTACACCATTCATTTAATTTGTATTTAAAAAATTTCTAGTTGCTTCATGTACAGGGACTCTCAAAAGCGTTCCCGTACATGACGGGTAAAGGGAAAAAGTTCATTTGAATGGTATATAAAGTGCAACGTAGAATTATTATCTATCATAACCTAGTTGTTCCGCTGTATCTCCCGAACAAATTGAGATAGAGACTATATCATTCAATTTTCGATTCAAAGATATATTTGAATGCGAAATGAGACTCTTAATCCGACGCCGCAAATTGTTATTTCGTAGGATTGTTAATTTTGGAGTTATAAGGATGCTTCGTTTAAGCAATTCGTCCCTCCCGGAAAAAATGTGGCTGTCGCCAATTACAGTGACAATTAATGTGATATAAATTTATTATAGTGTTACAATGTCGTACGGCGCGGGGCATGAAGGGGGGAGGGGAAAAGATAGAAACTAGTCGTTGGGGGCCACCGTAATACTTACCCATCATGGATATGTACATGAAAATAAAACATGTGAATATATTTATACAATGCATTGCAATTCATAAACTAAATTTAAATATTGTTAATATACATAGTAATGCTATATTAAAGAACTGCTGATGTACCAATTTCGACAAATTATATAAAACGCCAAACTACTCAAGTAGTACCGAACTGCGTAAAAGAAACATCCTTATAACTCCAAAAATAATAATTCTATTAATTAACAATCAACTGCGTCGGATTAAGCGTTTCATTTCCAATTAAAAAATACTTCTGAATTGAAATTTGAATGAAATACAGGGTCATGAAAAATCGAAAAATGTGGAAAACAAGATTACAAATATCTCGGCAACTCATAATCCGATCGAATTCATTCTATATGCAAAATGTGTGTTATTTTATTGCCTTTTACGTCCATTCCTTAGAACAAATAAATTCAAAAAATTTTTATACACCTTTCACCAGAACGAATTTTTCGAGAGTCCGAAAAATATAGTTCCGGATAATCGAGCTTGCTGATATTAAATAGGGTTCGTCCCATTCTTACATACTAACTACATACAAAATTTCAAGTCTCTATCTCAATTTGTTCCTGAGATAGAGCGTTTACAGACAAACAGACAGACAGATGGCATTTTTTTTTTCTTCTAAAAATATGTTTTTCGGAATCTCCACTACCTGAAACGTATTAATAATTAATTCTATTATTAAACACAAGTATTTCTTTTTCCGATTATTAGTTAAGAAACAAGTTTGAAATTGCACGTGAAGCGTAGCAAATGAGGTGCGTTCGTACGATAACGAAGTTTTAAAAATATCACTCTCATATATCAATCTCATAAAATAGTTAATTACAATTAAAACGCTCATCAAACAATGTTCTCCCTATACCATTATGTAATAGAATACTTTTGTGTGGCCTTGTAAATCAATAACAAATGTTCTTTGCACCACAAATTATGTAAGATGTATATTATAATATGTACTTTATAGTTGCATATAAATTTTATTAAGTTCGCATGAGTGTAACACGATTAAAATGCATTTGAAACATTTTTCCCCATTGACCGTAATGTAACGGAATACTTTTGATTGTCCCTGTCATTGATCTATCCATCCGATTCTCATAAAATTTGAAATGGCTCGACAAAATTATGTAATAATTACATATAATAAATTTCAAAAGATTCGGTTGGGTAGTTTTTGCTTTGTTATATGCGGTCGGACAGACAGACGGACGGACTGACTGAACGTCAACAATAGGTGCTACGTATGTACATAATTACGAACGCACCTAAAAATTTATTAATGTATAGTTTAGCATTTGCAAACATTTGCAATTTTTTCATAAAAGTTGAGAAAAAAAAATAAAGAATTTATGCTTTCGTTTTCAGCTTCCATCCTAACCCAAACTGCGGATTCATGAATTCCGAACACAAAAAATCCCCTCCCCTCTCTGTACAACAACGTGATACTGAAAATCTGAAAATAAATACATGATATTATTAAAAAAATTTAATAAATTACTTACCGAGGGATGTAGACAGCCTCCTCACAATCTAAAACGCTAACTGTGAAAGCGCGCGAAGCAAAACATCAAATTACTTGTTGCCAAATGGGAAATGAAAATAGTCCCAAATTTAAATATTCCGCGGAGGTTTGCGTACTTAACAGATAACTGATACATTGCATTACTGTTTAAAATTTAATATAATTTTTTGCAAAAGCGAATTTCGATGCGTTTTCATGTATAATAAATCAAAAAATACAACATGTGAGATTTTAATTGAACACAAAAATAATGTGTCTAGAAATACTATTTATTTATTGGTCGTTATGCCATTCAAATTCAAACTTTTATCTTGTTCAGAATAATTTATTTGAATAAGCGGCCCCACCAGTAGCCGCGAGGTTCTGACATCCAAACTGCTGGCAGGTGCTGGGTTTGAACCCAATCGCGACCGTCGGCCAAACTGTTCGGAGTTTTCTGTGATTTTCTTCGAAACTTGAGTAAATGCGGGTTAGGTTCCCTTAGAAAGACCCCCACGGAGAACATCTCACCTCTTAGGGCCCATATCCCATAGTGTAGAATATTGGCTCCGGGGGGGGGAAAGAATTTCATTTTTTGACTATTGCATACACAGAATCTCACATTTTCAGAGAGGGGGGGGGGACATTTCACTGGTCCGTGGTGGGGGAGGGAATGTTCCCACCTCTTAGGGCCCATATTCCATAGTGTAGATAATTGGCTCCGGGGGGGGGGAGGGAAGAATTTCATTTTTTGACTATTGCATACACAGAATCTCACATTTTCAGAGAGGGGGGGGACATTTCACTGGTCTGTGGTGGGGGAGGGAATGTTCCCCTCTTGCCCCCCCCCCTGAGTTAAACACGGTCAGCTACAGTTTAACAAAACAATTTTCAACGGTGCCAAAATTCGCTTTTGTACTGCACTACAACTTGACGGTAACATGGTTCACTGCGGTACGTTGCGCCGAACGCGACCTTAACAATACACCAACCAAAGAAATGTATTTTATAAGTATTATATTAGATATCAGCATTCATATGTGTTGCCAGTTCCATTTTCTAAAGTCAGCACAGGATACGCAAATAGCTATTCTAGGCATTCGAGTTTGTCCAAGTCTTTAACAACTACAGGGGTTGGACAAAAATATGGAAACACCTTAAAAAAAACACGTTTCCTTGCCTAATATGGTGTAGGGTACCCGTTGTTATTCAAAACAGCTTGCAGTGTTCTCGGAATGGATAAATACAGTTTCTGTATGTTTGCCAAGGGAATATATGTTTACCATTCTTCCTGAAAAACGGTGGCAAGTTCAGATACCGATGTTGACGGTGGATAGCGAGAACGCACTTTCCGCTCCAATGTAGACCACAAAGGTTCCATAATATTCAGGTCTGGTGTCTGTGGTGGCCAGGGGAGATGCGTCAATTCATTCTCGTGCTCAGAAAACCAGTCCTGGACAATGTGAGCTGTGTGAACGGGGGCGTTGTCGTCTTGGAAGATACCATCACCATTGGGGAACAAAGCTTGCACCATTGGATGGACTTGATCGGCCAAAATGTTCACATAAGTCTGAGCAGTAATATGCCCTGACAGAATTATCATGGGGCTAGAAGAGAGCCACGATATGGTTGCAAAAACCATCACCGAACTCCCGCCATGTTTCACTCTTGGCAACAAGCAGTCTGTATTATAGGCTTGAGATGGCGTTCTCCAGACGTAAACTCGGCCAGAAGTGGGGGAACAATGTGAAAGAAGACTCATCAGACCATATTACTCTCTTCCACTGACTATTCTTCTAGGCTTTATGACTTAAACACCATTTTTGCCTGTTACAGGCATTAGTATCACTGATGAATGGCTTTTTAATTGCAGCACGACCAGTAATTCCCTGTTTATGAAGCTCCCTTCTAATTGTTTTGGTACTCACAGGGTTTGGTAACACGACATTCATTTCAGCAGTAACTTTTGCAGATGTGGTCTTCTTATTTTTTGCGATAATCCTCCTTAATGATCGTCTGTCACGATCACTCAGCACACACTTTCGTCCGCTCTGTGATTTAGCGGATGATGTTTTTCCGCATTTCAAATATGCGGAATAAACCTTCGACACAGTACCTCTTCAAACACTAAAAACCTCGGCTACCTTGCTTACGGAAGCACCCACCATACGCGCGCCAACAATTTGGTCACGTTCGAAGTCTGTTAACTCTGACATAATGCAATGAAAACTTCACATAACAGTGCTCCAACAACGACTGAACGGTGCAGCGATTTTACGAAGTTGTTTAGTTGGCGTCAGTAGGCAAAAACTCCAACGCCATCTACATAGTTCATTAGAACCAATCTTTCTTTTTAAACATGCATTTCAAAAGGTGTTTCCATATTTTTGTCCAACCCCTGTATAACAGAAAATTAGAGGTCTGCACGGGCCGAAATATCCAGGCCCGAGTCTGGCCTGATCAATAAAAAGAAAATTCGGCCATGCCCGATATAATAGCTAGGAAAAAGACTCGTGATGTTAAATTTTTGGCCCGAGTGACATTCTACAGAGCATTGATCTTTACTCTCTCGGAAGAGTTCTGAAAATAGTAAAACTGAAGTTTCATTTAAAAGTGCATTTTTTTTCTCTCTGTCTCTCTACGCAATGGTGTAAAAATTGAAAATGTGCGATGTTTAGAAGTTTAAAAATAGGCAGTTCCGAAAATAGTAAAACTGAAATTTCATTTAAAAGTGCATTTTTTTTTTCTCTCTGTCTCTCTACGCAACGGTGTAAAAATTGAAAATGTGCGATGTTTAGAAGTTTAAAAATAGGCAGTTCCGAAAATAGTAAAACTGAAATTTCATTTAAAAGTGCATTTTTTTTTCTCTCTGTCTCTCTACGCAACGGTGTAAAAATTGAAAATGTGCGATGTTTAGAAGTTTAAAAATAGGCAGTTCCGAAAATAGTAAAACTGAAATTTCATTTAAAAGTGCATTTTTTTTTCTCTCTGTCTCTCTACGCAACGGTGTAAAAATTGAAATTGTGCGATGATCCGAAAATAGTAAAACTGAAATTTCATTTAAAAGTGCATTTTTTTTCTCTCTGTCTCTCTACGCAACGGTGTAAAAATTGAAATTGTGCGATGTTTAGAAGTTTAAAAAGAGGCAGTTCCGAAAATAGTAAAACTGAAATTTCATTTAAAAGTGCATTTTTTTTTCTCTCTGTCTCTCTACGCAACGGTGTAAAAATTGAAAATGTGCGATGATCCGAAAATAGTAAAACTGAAATTTCATTTAAAAGTGCATTTTTTTTTCTCTCTGTCTCTCTACGCAACGGTGTAAAAATTGAAATTGTGCGATGATCCGAAAATAGTAAAACTGAAATTTCATTTAAAAGTGCATTTTTTTTTCTCTCTGTCTCTCTACGCAACGGTGTAAAAATTGAAATTGTGCGATGATCCGAAAATAGTAAAACTGAAATTTCATTTAAAAGTGCATTTTTTTTCTCTCTGTCTCTCTACGCAACGGTGTAAAAATTGAAAATGTGCGATGTTTAGAAGTTTAAAAATAGGCAGTTCCGAAAATAGTAAAACTGAAATTTCATTTAAAAGTGCATTTTTTTTTCTCTCTGTCTCTCTACGCAACGGTGTAAAAATTGAAAATGTGCGATGTTTAGAAGTTTAAAAATAGGCAGTTCCGAAAATAGTAAAACTGAAATTTCATTTAAAAGTGCATTTTTTTTTTTCTCTCTGTCTCTCTACGCAACGGTGTAAAAATTGAAAATGTGCGATGTTTAGAAGTTTAAAAATAGGCAGTTCCGAAAATAGTAAAACTGAAATTTCATTTAAAAGTGCATTTTTTTTCTCTCTGTCTCTCTACGCAACGGTGTAAAAATTGAAAATGTGCGATGTTTAGAAGTTTAAAAATAGGCAGTTCCGAAAATAGTAAAACTGAAATTTCATTTAAAAGTGCATTTTTTTTTTCTCTCTGTCTCTCTACGCAACGGTGTAAAAATTGAAAATGTGCGATGTTTAGAAGTTTAAAAATAGGCAGTTCCGAAAATAGTAAAACTGAAATTTCATTTAAAAGTGCATTTTTTTTTTCTCTCTGTCTCTCTACGCAACGGTGTAAAAATTGAAAATGTGCGATGTTTAGAAGTTTAAAAATAGGCAGTTCCGAAAATAGTAAAACTGAAATTTCATTTAAAAGTGCATTTTTTTTCTCTCTGTCTCTCTACGCAACGGTGTAAAAATTGAAAATGTGCGATGTTTAGAAGTTTAAAAATAGGCAGTTCCGAAAATAGTAAAACTGAAATTTCATTTAAAAGTGCATTTTTTTTTTTCTCTCTGTCTCTCTACGCAACGGTGTAAAAATTGAAAATGTGCGATGATCCGAAAATAGTAAAACTGAAATTTCATTTAAAAGTGCATTTTTTTTTCTCTCTGTCTCTCTACGCAACGGTGTAAAAATTGAAATTGTGCGATGATCCGAAAATAGTAAAACTGAAATTTCATTTAAAAGTGCATTTTTTTTTCTCTCTGTCTCTCTACGCAACGGTGTAAAAATTGAAATTGTGCGATGATCCGAAAATAGTAAAACTGAAATTTCATTTAAAAGTGCATTTTTTTTCTCTCTGTCTCTCTACGCAACGGTGTAAAAATTGAAAATGTGCGATGTTTAGAAGTTTAAAAATAGGCAGTTCCGAAAATAGTAAAACTGAAATTTCATTTAAAAGTGCATTTTTTTTTCTCTCTGTCTCTCTACGCAACGGTGTAAAAATTGAAAATGTGCGATGTTTAGAAGTTTAAAAATAGGCAGTTCCGAAAATAGTAAAACTGAAATTTCATTTAAAAGTGCATTTTTTTTTTTCTCTCTGTCTCTCTACGCAACGGTGTAAAAATTGAAAATGTGCGATGTTTAGAAGTTTAAAAATAGGCAGTTCCGAAAATAGTAAAACTGAAATTTCATTTAAAAGTGCATTTTTTTTCTCTCTGTCTCTCTACGCAACGGTGTAAAAATTGAAAATGTGCGATGTTTAGAAGTTTAAAAATAGGCAGTTCCGAAAATAGTAAAACTGAAATTTCATTTAAAAGTGCATTTTTTTTTTCTCTCTGTCTCTCTACGCAACGGTGTAAAAATTGAAAATGTGCGATGTTTAGAAGTTTAAAAATAGGCAGTTCCGAAAATAGTAAAACTGAAATTTCATTTAAAAGTGCATTTTTTTTTTCTCTCTGTCTCTCTACGCAACGGTGTAAAAATTGAAAATGTGCGATGTTTAGAAGTTTAAAAATAGGCAGTTCCGAAAATAGTAAAACTGAAATTTCATTTAAAAGTGCATTTTTTTTCTCTCTGTCTCTCTACGCAACGGTGTAAAAATTGAAAATGTGCGATGTTTAGAAGTTTAAAAATAGGCAGTTCCGAAAATAGTAAAACTGAAATTTCATTTAAAAGTGCATTTTTTTTTTCTCTCTGTCTCTCTACGCAACGGTGTAAAAATTGAAAATGTGCGATGTTTAGAAGTTTAAAAATAGGCAGTTCCGAAAATAGTAAAACTGAAATTTCATTTAAAAGTGCATTTTTTTTTCTCTCTGTCTCTCTACGCAACGGTGTAAAAATTGAAAATGTGCGATGTTTAGAAGTTTAAAAATAGGCAGTTCCGAAAATAGTAAAACTGAAATTTCATTTAAAAGTGCATTTTTTTTCTCTCTGTCTCTCTACGCAACGGTGTAAAAATTGAAAATGTGCGATGTTTAGAAGTTTAAAAATAGGCAGTTCCGAAAATAGTAAAACTGAAATTTCATTTAAAAGTGCATTTTTTTTTCTCTCTGTCTCTCTACGCAACGGTGTAAAAATTGAAAATGTGCGATGTTTAGAAGTTTAAAAATAGGCAGTTCCGAAAATAGTAAAACTGAAATTTCATTTAAAAGTGCATTTTTTTTTCTCTCTGTCTCTCTACGCAACGGTGTAAAAATTGAAAATGTGCGATGTTTAGAAGTTTAAAAATAGGCAGTTCCGAAAATAGTAAAACTGAAATTTCATTTAAAAGTGCATTTTTTTTTCTCTCTGTCTCTCTACGCAACGGTGTAAAAATTGAAAATGTGCGATGTTTAGAAGTTTAAAAATAGGCAGTTCCGAAAATAGTAAAACTGAAATTTCATTTAAAAGTGCATTTTTTTTTCTCTCTGTCTCTCTACGCAACGGTGTAAAAATTGAAAATGTGCGATGTTTAGAAGTTTAAAAATAGGCAGTTCCGAAAATAGTAAAACTGAAATTTCATTTAAAAGTGCATTTTTTTTTCTCTCTGTCTCTCTACGCAACGGTGTAAAAATTGAAAATGTGCGATGTTTAGAAGTTTAAAAATAGGCAGTTCCGAAAATAGTAAAACTGAAATTTCATTTAAAAGTGCATTTTTTTTTCTCTCTGTCTCTCTACGCAACGGTGTAAAAATTGAAAATGTGCGATGTTTAGAAGTTTAAAAATAGGCAGTTCCGAAAATAGTAAAACTGAAATTTCATTTAAAAGTGCATTTTTTTTTCTCTCTGTCTCTCTACGCAACGGTGTAAAAATTGAAAATGTGCGATGTTTAGAAGTTTAAAAATAGGCAGTTCCGAAAATAGTAAAACTGAAATTTCATTTAAAAGTGCATTTTTTTTTCTCTCTGTCTCTCTACGCAACGGTGTAAAAATTGAAAATGTGCGATGTTTAGAAGTTTAAAAATAGGCAGTTCCGAAAATAGTAAAACTGAAATTTCATTTAAAAGTGCATTTTTTTTTCTCTCTGTCTCTCTACGCAACGGTGTAAAAATTGAAAATGTGCGATGTTTAGAAGTTTAAAAATAGGCAGTTCCGAAAATAGTAAAACTGAAATTTCATTTAAAAGTGCATTTTTTTTTCTCTCTGTCTCTCTACGCAACGGTGTAAAAATTGAAAATGTGCGATGTTTAGAAGTTTAAAAATAGGCAGTTCCGAAAATAGTAAAACTGAAATTTCATTTAAAAGTGCATTTTTTTTTCTCTCTGTCTCTCTACGCAACGGTGTAAAAATTGAAAATGTGCGATGTTTAGAAGTTTAAAAATAGGCAGTTCCGAAAATAGTAAAACTGAAATTTCATTTAAAAGTGCATTTTTTTTTCTCTCTGTCTCTCTACGCAACGGTGTAAAAATTGAAAATGTGCGATGTTTAGAAGTTTAAAAATAGGCAGTTCCGAAAATAGTAAAACTGAAATTTCATTTAAAAGTGCATTTTTTTTTCTCTCTGTCTCTCTACGCAACGGTGTAAAAATTGAAAATGTGCGATGTTTAGAAGTTTAAAAATAGGCAGTTCCGAAAATAGTAAAACTGAAATTTCATTTAAAAGTGCATTTTTTTTTCTCTCTGTCTCTCTACGCAACGGTGTAAAAATTGAAAATGTGCGATGTTTAGAAGTTTAAAAATAGGCAGTTCCGAAAATAGTAAAACTGAAATTTCATTTAAAAGTGCATTTTTTTTTCTCTCTGTCTCTCTACGCAACGGTGTAAAAATTGAAAATGTGCGATGTTTAGAAGTTTAAAAATAGGCAGTTCCGAAAATAGTAAAACTGAAATTTCATTTAAAAGTGCATTTTTTTTTCTCTCTGTCTCTCTACGCAACGGTGTAAAAATTGAAAATGTGCGATGTTTAGAAGTTTAAAAATAGGCAGTTCCGAAAATAGTAAAACTGAAATTTCATTTAAAAGTGCATTTTTTTTTCTCTCTGTCTCTCTACGCAACGGTGTAAAAATTGAAAATGTGCGATGTTTAGAAGTTTAAAAATAGGCAGTTCCGAAAATAGTAAAACTGAAATTTCATTTAAAAGTGCATTTTTTTTTCTCTCTGTCTCTCTACGCAACGGTGTAAAAATTGAAAATGTGCGATGTTTAGAAGTTTAAAAATAGGCAGTTCCGAAAATAGTAAAACTGAAATTTCATTTAAAAGTGCATTTTTTTTTCTCTCTGTCTCTCTACGCAACGGTGTAAAAATTGAAAATGTGCGATGTTTAGAAGTTTAAAAATAGGCAGTTCCGAAAATAGTAAAACTGAAATTTCATTTAAAAGTGCATTTTTTTTTCTCTCTGTCTCTCTACGCAACGGTGTAAAAATTGAAAATGTGCGATGTTTAGAAGTTTAAAAATAGGCAGTTCCGAAAATAGTAAAACTGAAATTTCATTTAAAAGTGCATTTTTTTTTCTCTCTGTCTCTCTACGCAACGGTGTAAAAATTGAAAATGTGCGATGTTTAGAAGTTTAAAAATAGGCAGTTCCGAAAATAGTAAAACTGAAATTTCATTTAAAAGTGCATTTTTTTTTCTCTCTGTCTCTCTACGCAACGGTGTAAAAATTGAAAATGTGCGATGTTTAGAAGTTTAAAAATAGGCAGTTCCGAAAATAGTAAAACTGAAATTTCATTTAAAAGTGCATTTTTTTTTCTCTCTGTCTCTCTACGCAACGGTGTAAAAATTGAAAATGTGCGATGTTTAGAAGTTTAAAAATAGGCAGTTCCGAAAATAGTAAAACTGAAATTTCATTTAAAAGTGCATTTTTTTTTCTCTCTGTCTCTCTACGCAACGGTGTAAAAATTGAAAATGTGCGATGTTTAGAAGTTTAAAAATAGGCAGTTCCGAAAATAGTAAAACTGAAATTTCATTTAAAAGTGCATTTTTTTTTCTCTCTGTCTCTCTACGCAACGGTGTAAAAATTGAAAATGTGCGATGTTTAGAAGTTTAAAAATAGGCAGTTCCGAAAATAGTAAAACTGAAATTTCATTTAAAAGTGCATTTTTTTTTCTCTCTGTCTCTCTACGCAACGGTGTAAAAATTGAAAATGTGCGATGTTTAGAAGTTTAAAAATAGGCAGTTCCGAAAATAGTAAAACTGAAATTTCATTTAAAAGTGCATTTTTTTTTCTCTCTGTCTCTCTACGCAACGGTGTAAAAATTGAAAATGTGCGATGTTTAGAAGTTTAAAAATAGGCAGTTCCGAAAATAGTAAAACTGAAATTTCATTTAAAAGTGCATTTTTTTTTCTCTCTGTCTCTCTACGCAACGGTGTAAAAATTGAAAATGTGCGATGTTTAGAAGTTTAAAAATAGGCAGTTCCGAAAATAGTAAAACTGAAATTTCATTTAAAAGTGCATTTTTTTTTCTCTCTGTCTCTCTACGCAACGGTGTAAAAATTGAAAATGTGCGATGTTTAGAAGTTTAAAAATAGGCAGTTCCGAAAATAGTAAAACTGAAATTTCATTTAAAAGTGCATTTTTTTTTCTCTCTGTCTCTCTACGCAACGGTGTAAAAATTGAAAATGTGCGATGTTTAGAAGTTTAAAAATAGGCAGTTCCGAAAATAGTAAAACTGAAATTTCATTTAAAAGTGCATTTTTTTTTCTCTCTGTCTCTCTACGCAACGGTGTAAAAATTGAAAATGTGCGATGTTTAGAAGTTTAAAAATAGGCAGTTCCGAAAATAGTAAAACTGAAATTTCATTTAAAAGTGCATTTTTTTTTTCTCTCTGTCTCTCTACGCAACGGTGTAAAAATTGAAAATGTGCGATGTTTAGAAGTTTAAAAATAGGCAGTTCCGAAAATAGTAAAACTGAAATTTCATTTAAAAGTGCATTTTTTTTTTCTCTCTGTCTCTCTACGCAACGGTGTAAAAATTGAAAATGTGCGATGTTTAGAAATTTAAAAATAGGCAGTTCCGAAAATAGTAAAACGGAAATTTCATTTACAAGTGCATTTTTTTTTCTACGCAGCGGCGTAAAAGTTGAAATTGTGCGATGTTTAGAAGTTTGAAAAATTGGCAGTTTTCAAAAATTGTAAAGACTGAAATTTCATTTAAAAGTGCAATTTTTTTTTTTTTTTTTTTTTTTTTTTTTTTTTAAATCTCTACGCAACGGTGTAAAAATTGATTGTTTTAAGGATAATTATTACCGGGCGAAGTGTTAGGGGCATACGAAAATATAAGAAAAACGTGCGATCAGTGTAGAATTCAGTCGCTTAGACGCTTTCAGTCGTGACGTCAAACATGTCGTTTTGCTTGGATACTGACTCCAAACAAACGGTTGCTATGCTGTATTTTCCATTTTATTTATAGATTATAGCTATATTTTTTCAGCTATATGTCACAGGCAAGTGTTTAATGCTTCATATGCAATGATACCATTTTCTACGATAGATATTTAAAAAGAAATAAAGCATAGCAACCGTTTGTTTGGAGTCAGTATCCTAGCAAAATGGTATGAGTGACGTCATACTGGAGGTCACTCACTAGAAATAGACAGTTGTGATTGGTGGAAAAAATTCCCGATAAACTTTATTTTAAAAATACTTATATAGCTTTTATAACAAAATAAAATAAATGAAGCTGAAATATAAAATATTTCTCATTTTTGAAAATTATTTGTTAAAGTCAATGGTTAAATCTAGCAGCATCGAATTTCAGTAGACTAGAGTGGCAACGATTTTCAAACAAGCGATCAGTTTTAAATGTTGATGTTTTAGGTTAGAAAAGAATAAGTTTTATTTCATTGAAAAGGTAATTAACCATTTTAAAAATATTTTTTTCTTATAGTTTAGATAGAAGCCAATGTCTAACTGTGTTTAAAATAAATGTGTGTGCTAAAATATTTTGAATTTATTTTTTTTTAAAATGCGTTAGGAATTGCATTTCTGTTGAAACGATTTTCACTTACATTTAATTATTGTTTATAATTTAATACATGTAATTCAGTTACATAAAATCGCTTCTAGTTTGAACATAACTCTCTCTGATAAAGTAATAATTTTCAAAACAATCAGTAAATAATAATAAATCAATAAATATTCCTTACACCTTGTACCTTTTTGATTTCACATTGTTGCTTCTACTGCATCTACTTGTGTTTTAGAAATAATTTTGCATAGTTAAGAAAGATTTTTTATTATTTTTTATTTCTCATTTGTTTTTTTCTAGACCCAAGGCCTGAGATGAAGGGGGATCAACCTGTTAATTCAGCCAGCCGTCAAATCAACCAGCCGTTGTTTCTTCATGCTGCGGGGAAGCGCATTAAGAGTGTGTAAAGTTTTTCTTCATCTATTTTTTCATTATTTCTCTTTGATTTTAAAATGTTTGTTTTAATTTTTAGAAGAAGTTTTTAAGTTTCTTTTATTATATATTATGTAAAATTGTTTTGAAAAGAAACTTTAAATTTTGAAATATAAAAAGTATTTGGAAAGCTGAATATTCGGTTTACCTGTCTGCCGAATTTTTGAAACCTTTAAGTGGCAACACTTTCGAGGTTCTAAGGCTCATTTGAAAGCCTCATTAAAAACTGTGGTTGGATTACTCAATATACCACAATGATCTTCTTTCAAATGTTTCAGCCACATCATTTTCACCCACAGGCTGCATTTGTTTCCATTATTCTTGATTCTAGAAGTAACAAATGGCTATCATTTTACGAAAGTACCGCATTTGCTACGCTTGATGTGCCACTTCCAACTTGTTGCTTTTACGCTTGTTTGTTATCTTTTGTTTATACGTGCATGTTGATTCGTAACTTTTTTTCAACATTGTCATTGATTTGAACTGTATCGCTCTGAGTGTATTTCAATTAACTTCGTTGTTTATAACTCTTAATCATGAATTAGCAATCATCTTATAGAAAATGTTTAGTTTAAACTAGTTAAAACTAGCGCCCCTTTTGACCCTCATCCAAAAACAAGCGCCCTTTTTGCCCCACATTTGAAAAAACGCAGTTTATCAGCAATGATGCGGACAAGCTATAGCATAGGTTCCCAACGGGGGCGGTACCGCCCCCCAGTGGGCGCTGGAGCCTTCCAGGGGGGCGGTGACGGATCTAGAAGAAAATGGGGGGCGTTGAGACTGTCAAGGGGGGCGGTCATGACGTACCACCTATTTAAGAAATCAATATAATGAAACTAGTTGTCCCGTCTCTCCTGTGTTGCCCGGGCACATGATAAAAATCTTAAATATAGCTTTACATAAAAATTTAGGAAATGAGCCTAGAGCTGTGAACTGCTTTCACCTGTCACAGCTTGTAGGAGAACTTTCCATTCGACACAATGATGGCGACTCTTTCTTGGCCCCCTCTTCTGGTCACGTGGATGCTATTAGGATCGCGGAAGCTTATGTTCTGCAAGCTGTATTTTCTCAGCGATGAATAATTCGATTTTGATTAAATAAAAAAGTTATTTAACATTCTAATTTAGTAACAATACAAACGCATTGATGAAACTTTTATCATTGAATTTGCTACATTAAAATGTAATAACTAGCGTTATTTTTTAAAAACCGATATTTCGATAAAAGTGAGAAAATGTCCACATATACCTGGACAGAAATTTTGAAATGAAACTACAGTTTCAACCTACTCAAGAAATTCGTTTATTCTGGATGAAAGCTATAAAAGACATAATAGGGTTTATTTTTTATACTTAAGGGTGTATTTCGATTCAAACTGCTTGTTTTCTGATTTATTTTTGAATTCACTTTTGCTCTCAAACACATGAAACTCGCAGATTCTCTTATTTAGAATGTGCACAAGGTGCCGTAAAGGTCAATTCTTTGATAAGTATACAAAATATTGCAAAAAAAAAAAAAAAAAAAAAGCAATCAAAAACGGCAATTTGAACCGATTTTTCCGAAGTGGGAGATAAGGGAACGAAAAAAAGGGTCTTCCAGAGAAGTTAATTGCTTATAAATCAAATTCTAATGAATTCAGCGTAAAAAGACTTTACTCGGCACCTCATACGTCCCTTCAAGAATCCCCTCAGCAAGTTTCATGATTCTACTTTTAAAAATATGTCTGAAATTGTATCGGAAAATTTCGAGCTGCTGAAGGTGGAAAAGCGTTTTTTCGAATACACCCTTAATTATATATATATTGCAAAGTTAATCTATTTAAACTTAAATTGTGGCAAATTTTGTATTTCAAAATATCTGAATGAAAGAAGAAATGCCAGCAGTATAGTGTTGAATATTTGAAATATGGATTTACGCATTCTCCAACAAACCAATCATTATCTGTGTGTTTAATTTGCCAAAAAGCCAAAAAGTTTTTTCAAATGAAGCCATGAAGCCTTCTAGATTACAAGAGCATTTGAATAAAGTGCATGCTGATAAAAAGGGCAAGGATTTATATTGTTTCTAAGGGCTCGAAAAGAAATATTTAAAACAGCAAACTGTATGAATATTTTTTGAGCTGTCTTCTGAACAAGAAGACGACGGACTGCTTCATACAATATTGCATTGCTAATCGCAAAAGCAAGAAAACCATACACAATTGACGAATAATTAATCTTGTCGGCAGTCAAAGAGTAACAATAACTATTCTTCATCACGAAACACTGTCATATATCATTAAAAAAATTCCTCTGGGTAAAAATTAGGTAAAAAGAAGAATAGATTAAATGGCCAAAGATGTTGAAATATCATAAAGACTTGCTATTTTTCCATTCAACTTGATGAATCTACACTACCAAATAACGAAGTACTACTCTTATAATAATATCCGATTTATAAAAGAAGCTAAAAATTGTCAAGATTTATTATTTGCTAAAAATTTGGAAAATGATACAAAGGAAGAATTGATTTATATATTAAAAGCATGAACATGTTTCATCAAGAGAAAGAAGTTCCTGTTCATAATATTTTTTCAGCAGCAACGGATGGTACTCCAGCAATGACGGGGCGTCATAGGTGTTTCATAGCGCATTTGAAAGAAGTTGTACCAAATGTACTTGCTGTACATTGTGTTATTCATTGTCAACATTTGGTTGCCAAAAAATTGAATGAATGTATGCATGCTTCTATTTATTACATTATTTATAGCAGTGAATGAGATTAAAAGCAATTCTTTGTAAGACAGGTTATTTGATCAACTTTGTAGGAAAATGATGAAATTACAATCGCTTTTTCTTGCGCACAGAATTGTGTTGGCTCACTAAAGGTATTTGTCTGAATTAATTTTTTTAAATCTATTTGTCTCAATAATGGACTTTCTAGAAAACAGAGATAAAAAATTGCGCAAAAACCTGATTACATTAAAAAATAACATTGCTTATTTGACAGACCTGTTTAAAATATTCAATGAAATCAATTTATAATTGCAAGAGAGGTGAATTAAATTTAATTAAAACAAAAAATGTCATAGCTGCTTTTTTGATAAACCTTGTTAAGTTCTAGCGAAATCCAAGCTAGAGGTTAATACAGCCATTTTTCTACATTAGGGGCGGTCTCTGCAAATTAGGAAGATTTACTAACTTACTGCCAACATTTGAATGCTTTTCATACTGATTTTATTGTGCGACTATTTTATTGACATTTTAACCATGAATATAACCGACTTGGGTTTTACAACCTTCAGCAAATGCAGATAGAGCAGAGTCATCAAATTTAGAAGAAGAACTCATAGACCTCACAAATAATGAAGAACTAAATGTAAAATTTGAAAGTCAAGACCGTGAAGTCTGGCTTCAGAAGTTTATACCAGCTATCTACTCTGAATTGTGGGAAAAAATATTAAAAAGTTTAATTTTTTTCCGTCATCTTATTTAGCTGAGCGTGGGTTCAGTATCAGTATAGTATCTAATTTATTGGCAAAGAAAAGAAATAGACTGCATGTCACTGAACGTGGCGATTTACGAATGCTCTTAGCAAAATTGGAACCCGACATCAACAAATTGTCAAAATTACATCAGCCTCATCCATCTCATTAATTTTTTTTTCTAACCGATTTTATGTTTATGTCATTATTTTTTTCAATTCCTTATTGATTTTCTGTTAATTCACATTATTATTTGTGAAACATTTAATACGTTAAAGATGTCACAAATCTAAAAGATGTTACATATAAAACCCCATTTTTAAAAACTTAAAAATTCAAATATTATACGCCGGGTGTTTTTAATCAAAACTTGATAATTCTAGGGGCAGTTTGTTTACATTCGAGTTACATTAGAGTACGAAAAAGAATTTCAGTACATAAACAAAGCTGCCCTGAGGATGATGAAGCAACGCTCGGGTATAATATTTGAAGTTTTCAGCTTTTAAAACTGTGTTTTTATAGGTAATAACATCTTTTAGATATATGACTTCTTCAATGTATTAAATGCACCGTTTTAGAGAGTTTATTTAATTTTATTTTGCGTTTATTTTTAAAATTTTACAGAAAAACTTTTCATTACGTTTGATAGTCGTTTTAATTCTAATTTTTACTTTGTGTTTCTTAACAATCCAAGCGTCTTGAGGGATTTCCCGCATTTTCATAAAATTGCTTATAAAATAATCTTAATCAAAATGTGCTTTCACTGTTTGTTTCTAAAGTACACTTCATGCCCCTTTATTTTATATTCATCTTGTAATACTGTTCTGTTTAAAATATTTTTGTCTCTAAAACAATTTAAAGTTACTTTTGGGAAATGGAAAGATATAAGCAAACCACTCAGAAAGCTTATAAATAGACAAAAAAGGTTTCAATAATATGCAACAATATTTTAATTGGTATAATTAACTATTTTGGAAGAGGGGGGCGTTGGAAAATTTTATTTCTTCTAAGGGGGGCGGTGGCCCATAAAAGGTTGGGAACCTATGAGCTATAGCATGTAAATTACACAAAAAATCTGCGACTGAAAGCAAGAAATAGTTCTTAGTTTTTACACGTCTCATGGGACGCGTAATTTCGTCAGAGTATCGTGAAAAAACGGTGAAAATTGCACCCGGGACATAATTAGAATTTGACGCCTCCCCCCTCCTAACTTTTCCTTGTGACAGCCCCAAAATGACGTTTGTAGTATACATTTGGTGATCCCCCCCCCCCCCCCCCCCCCCTCACACGGTTCCATTCACAATCTGTTTTTGACTGTCCAAATCCTTCTAAATGCGACTCCAGAAAGCATCCTTTCATTAAACAAAAAGAACTCTTTATTCGACAAAATTCTTCTTTTTTTTTTTTTTTTTTTTTAATGTTTTTTCCAATAAATCCGTCTTGCCTCCCCCCCCTCCTTTTTTTTTAAACAAATGCGAACAAGATTACTCTCTCGTTATGAACTATATGCTTTTCCCTTTTTTTTTTTTTCGCGTCCCTTTTTTAAAATGTGTGTTTTTTCGTGTTTAAACGTGACAAAATTGTCGGTTTTTTGTGATCTTTTGAAGAAACTCTACATTTATTGTCATCTTTCAACAAAATTTGATGTTTTTCGCAATCTTTTCACGAAATTTGTTGTTTTTTCTCGATTTTTTTAAAAGCAAAATGCCGTTTTTTGTGATTTTTTAACAAAATCTGTCGTTTTTTCGCGATCTTTTTAACAGTATATTCCATTTTTTCGCGATCTTTTAGCAAAATTTACCTTTTTTTCTTTTCAATTTTTTGACAAAATTTTTGGATTTCTTTCTGGATTCTTTGACGAAAGTTCTGTATTTCTACGATTTTTTGAATTGCTAGATTCTAGATCAGGGTTGCCACGCCACCTGGAAAACCGGGAAAACACAGGGAATTTTAATTCTCCTCCCAAAACAGGCAAAATCCAGGGAATTTCTTTAAAAAATCTGGAAAACACAGGGAATTTGGTAATGGCAAATTATAACATTTCTAAGTAGCCTTCATACACGCATATATTTTTTTGCACTCAACGTGGAATAAATGCATTGCAGTACAGGGAAAATACAGGGAATTTTTTTTCAAGAATAGAGTGGCAACCCTGTAGATTCAACACTATAAAAATGCCCTTAAAAAATCAAAAAAGTGCCCTGAAGAATTTAAAAAGTGTCCTTTTCAGAACAGTAGCGCCCTGCCCCTTTTTAAAACTCTGGTTCTTCTAATATGAATATAAAAAATGATACAACTGCATGAATCTTGTTATGGGTTAACACATTTATTTTGTTTACTACTGTATTTTATAGGTGTAAATTAATGGTTGCCACTCGCCACGTGGCGATTAAAGTTGTAAAAGTGGCGATTAAAAATCGACCCTCGATCGCCACCCTAGTCGCCACTCGGCGATTAAAAAATCTTATTAATTTCCTTTGTGAAATACAACTTTTTTCATGGATATATGCATGTCTACTTTGTTTGCATCTAATTAGTGAATTGGTTATGTCTTTAAATTAAAAATCGGCCATCGATCGCCACCCTGGTCGCCACTCGGCGATTAAAAAATCTTATTAATTTCCTTTGTGAAATACAACTTTTTTTCATGGATATATGCATGTCTACTTTGTTTGCATCTAATTAGTGAATTGGTTATGTCTTTAAATTAAAAATCGGCCATCGATCACCACCCTGGTCGCCACTCGGCGGTTGTAAAATCTTATTAATTTGCTTTCTGAAATACAGATTTTTTTCATGGATATATTCATTTTTATTTTGTTTGCCTCTAATTAGTGAATTGGTTAATTCTTTAAATTAAAAATAGGCCATCGATCGCCACCCTAGTCGCCACTCGGCGATTAAAAAATCTCATCAATTTGCTTTGCGAAATACAGCTTTTTTATGAATATATGCATGTCTACTTTGTTTGCATCTAATTAGTGAATTGGTTAATTCTTTCTTTCAGATGCAAGCATATTTAGCAACTTTGTTGTATTTTCAATATTTTGGCTTTTTACTATGAAATCTTTATTTGGATTATGTTTTCAAGAAATAGTTTTATCCTACAAAATACAGTCATCAATTTTAATTCTACATGTATTTCAAATAAATTATATACCATTTTTACCTCTGGATGCAAGGAGATTTTAAGGACATTGCTGTATCTTAAATCTTTCACTTTTGCCATATGCTCATTAATTGTACCAGTAATAGTTGGCTGGTGCAGTTTTTTTTAAAATTCATGATTAAAGTTTATGTGGGTGTCAAGAAAGATTGAAACATTATAGCCAATTACTTTAAAAATATAGGACAAAATCAGCACTCGCCACTTAGGCGAGTGATACTGCAAATTTAGCATCTGACTTTACTGCTACCAAGCAGGCTTCCTCCACCTCACCAACACATTGGCACTCTCTGATTTTGCCTTAGTAAGACATCTAGAGTTTTGAAATCAAAGCCAAAGTAAAGAATATTTATATTTATCTGTACTCTCGCCAAATTTAATAATTACCACCAATTTTAAGTAAAAATAAAATATCCAAGAAAGATGCGAAATTATTTTTTAGTTTAAAATTTAAAAATACAGTTTCCTTGTTTGTTTTATACAATGTATTAATGTATATTTAAATATAGTTTATCACTTATAATTTTATCTGCAGTATTAATCGCCAATTCACATTTTTACATTCAGTGAAATAACAGTTTTATTTTTAACCAAATATGTGTAACTTTGTAACTCACTACCGTTAAATAAATAAAAAAAAGCCATTTTGACCTATTTTTAAAAAGTGGCCACTAATGAAACTGGGTCTACCGGCCACTGGCTACTAATCGAATTTCCCAGTTTTCACCTATACTGTATTTATATGCAATTTGTCATGTATCGGTAATGACTTCTGAAATGTTGATGTTAATATACTTTACTGATTTAAACCCAAATATTTCAATAGGTCCGGAAATCTCAATTTTCCAGAGGAGCGGAAAGGAACCGGGTGATTTAAGTTGAAATCTTCAACCATCCAAGTTTCTCCAGGTGAAGGATGTTCCGAGGAGAGGTCCTCCATGTTGCCAAAGTATTGTCGCCTGTTTAAGATTTATTAAGGATTACATCATTTTAGAAATTCTTTTTGTTATGTATGCTATTGAATAATTGGCAATGAGCTTTTTATTTGCTCTGTGTTTAGTGATTTTAACAAGCCTTTGTTTTTCTTGCATTCTTGCATTGGGATTGGGTTTTTTTGCATTATAATTTTATTCTTTTGCCAGCTAGGTTGGCACAGTTCAAACCAATTGGTTTTTTAGAACAAATCTAATATAATATTTTCTCATTTTTGTAATTTAAGGGTTTCAAATTATTGGATGAAAATAATTTCTATTTTTAAGTCTTATCTCAATAGTCACTGTAAGACATAGTGAGTCTAGTCAAGGTCATGTTAGTATACATGTAGAATGCATATTTCATGCACTGATGAACATATCTGAAACTCTACAGAAAACACTTAAATCATGTAAATTTAGCAACAATAAAATAGTTGAAAAATATGCAATATTTAAATTTAAAAAATATTTTTCTTTGAGAAACGCAGATGTACAGATAATGACATAAATGATCTTTAAAATTTGAGTCAAGCTCTAAAAGAAATTTTTCTTGATTGGAGGGATTATTTTTTAAGAATAAAAAAAAAAATTCAAGATATGAAGTCGAATAAGAAGACATTGAAAAATTAGGCACTAGTAAAGCACCTGTTTACATTTAACTAAAATATGCAAAAGATATATTTAAATCTTCTATTGCATAACCAAACCCATTACTCAGATCAGTTAAGAAAATTGGCAGAAAGGGGGGAGGGAGGGGAAGACAAGGTTTGCTTGAGACGTAATAGAAAAAAAGTCTCATAAAAATGCCTAAAAAATGCAATTTTTAGTTTAGATGTTTAAAAATACTAAGTGTTATAACAGAGCATGCAGTCCGATGGCTGTTTAAATTCTTTGGTAGATGACAGAATTTACAAAGCTACTGTATATTTTAACATCAATGTTTTTCAACAAAAGCTGTTAAATAGATATTTTTGTTTATTTAACAGTCATCTTTTAACTGGTAGTTCTAGAAAACACAATGCTTGAAGTGTGTAAAGACTCTACTGCTAGATTCAAATCCTTCCAAAAATTCTTTATAAAAAGCTTTATTTTTCAATAAAGATAATTAACTCATGCAGTCTTCTAACAAAAAAATCAGACATCACATATAACAAGTATTTCAAATTATTTTGAATAGCCATTTGAAAATAATATATATGAAGTTTTATATATGAATCTATATCATATATTTATTTATAGCGCTAGTAATCAAAAGATTGTTCATTAAGATTTTCAGGGTATCAATGTTTCATTATGTAGCACATTTTATTTATGAAATATAAGACACAGCCTTTTTCTAAAAATGTTTAGATTTTAAAGAATTTCAATTTTCTACATAATTGATTGTATATTAAATAATTATATTGATTAGAATTACCTTTATATCAAATTATTACTTATATATTCAAAAATGTTTACTTTTGTTTATAAATTTGCATGTATATGTAACAGGAAAACATGTTAAAAAAACCCGGTTTAAACCAAAAAAAAAACCATGGTTTTTGGGTTTTTTTTAAAAAAAACCCGTTTTTTTACCAACCCTGATTTAATTTCAACTGTCCGCTACAAATATATTAAAAATATGTATCTATGCATACGTATGAAAAACGAACAAGAAAAGAAAGAAAAAAGCAAAAATTGAGCACTAGCAATTTGGCGAATCTATTCGCTTGTTTACTCGCCAAATGCAGAATTTAGTCGCAATGGCGAGCGACAACGAGAAGCCTGAGTACAGGTGATATATTTTCAAGAAGTTTTTTTCTAAAATCCAATAGGGGACCATCAATAAATTGAAAAAGAACGAATATCTTTTGAATAACCCTGTCAAAACTAATGCATCAAAATTGTTCAAACTGCAGATTATGATTAAGTGGTTTATGGTAATAAACTGTGTTCATTTTTATTCCGATAGAATGTATATTCGTAGAAAAATTAAGGTTTTTGTAAAATAAATCTGAAATTTTACCAAGTTTTTTGCATATAATTTGCAAAGTTCTGAATAAAAAACAATGTTCTTTTCAGAAAATGTGGGAAATAATATTGTACATGCGCGTAGCCAGGGGGGGGGGGTGCCCTGGGTGCCCGGGCACCCCCCCGCTCGCTCAGATCCAAGATTGATTATTTTAAAAAAATCAAAATTTATAAAAGAAAAAGAAGAAAAATTTAAGCAAAGTTAGTTCAATTAGTTAATCAAAACTAACAGTCTACGTTTTGAAATGAGATAAAAGAAGAGACCTTGATTCTTTCTCTTTTTAGGTGCGTTCGTAATTATATAATACGTAGCACCTATAGTTGTCGTTCAGTCCGTCCGTCTGTCCGTCCGTCTGTCCGTCCGTCCGTCTGTCCGCATATAACAACGCAAAAACTACCCAACCGAATCGTTTGAAATTTAAAATACATAAATATTAGATATTTTTGTCGAGTCATTTCAAATTTTATGAGAATCGGATGGATAGATCAATTACAGGGACGATCAAAAGTATTCCATTACATTACGGTCAATGGGGAAAAAAGTTTCAAATGCATTTTAATCGTTTGAAATTTAAAATACGCAATTATTACATAATTCTGTCGTGTTATTTCAAATTTTTTGATAATCGTGTGCATAGATCAATTACAGGGGCAATCAAAAGTATTCAATTACATTATGGTCAATGGGGAAAAAGTTTCAAATATATTCTATACGTTTGAAATTTAAAATACATAATTATTACATAATTTTTTCGAGTTATTTCAAATTTTATGAAACTCGGACGAATAGATCAATTACAGGGACAATCAAAAGTATTCCATTACATTACAGTCAATGGGAAAAAATGTTTCAAATGCATTTTAATCGTTTGAAATTTAAAATACGCAATTATTACATAATTCTGTCGAGTTATTTCAAATTTTTTGATTATCGTGTGCATAGATCAATTACAGGGACAATCAAAAGTATTCAATTACATTATGGTCAATGGGGAAAAAGTTTCAAATATATTCTATACGTTTGAAATTTAAAATACATAATTATTGCATAATATTTTCGAGTTATTACAAATTTTATGAAAATCGGATGCATAGATCAATTACAGGGACAATCAAAAATATTCCATTACATTACGGTCAATGGGGAAAAATGTTTCAAATGCATTTTAATCGTGTTACACTCATGCGAACTTAATAAAATTTATATGCAACTATAAAGTACATATTATAATATACATCTTACATAATTTGTGGTGCAAAGAACATTTGTTATTGATTTACAAGGCCACACAAAAGTATTCCATTACATAATGGTATAGGGAGAACATTGTTTGATGAGCGTTTTAATTGTAGTTCACTATTTACAATGTTATGAGATTGATATATGAACGTAATATTTTTAAAACTTCGTTATCGTCCGAACGCACCTAATTTGCTACGCTTCACGTGCAATTTCCAACTTGTTCTTTTTAAGAAAATTATTTTATTCATCTTTTTTAAAACTAGAATATTTACTAGAATCTGTATTAATCGCAGTAAATCAAAAAAGTTGGTTTTATAATCCCAATTTGATGTCGTTTCTTTATGGAATTTTTTTAACACCTTTCTATTGCATGCATGTTTCCATAAAAAAATAGAGTAAATTCTCGACAAGGATAGAAACTACTATTTATATATTTGCTTTTGTTATCTAAAGTCTAGATAGAAGCAAAAAAAAAAAAAAATTGAAAAGAAATACAGATGTGAAACGATGATTCCACCATTTGATTAACCTGGAGAACGGAGGGGGGGGGGGTGAAAGGTTGTACAAATTAGAGATGAGACAGACTCAGCCCCAGCACGAAAGCCCGAGCCCAAACCCGGCTCCGAAGCCGGCACGGGCTCTATTTTCATTTTAGTGTTAGGGCCCGGGAGTAGGGGAAAAATGAGAGTCCGACCTCAGGAGGAGGAGCGAGGAGCGTGGTGGTGGTGGTGGGCTCCTCCTCCTCAATCCTCCTCCACAGCCCTCCTCTTCAATCCTCCTCCTCCTCAATCCTCCTCCTCAATCCTCCTCCTGGCATCGTCTTATAAGAGAAGGGGTTAAAAGGGGGGGATTAAATTTTTTTTCGTGAAATTTGAATATTTTATGCTATAAGAGAGGGGTAAAAGGGGGATAAATTTTTTAAGTATACTACAGTACGAGCGGTTCTTTTGACTGTTGATTAAGAGATGAATGATTCATATTAAATTAAAAATAGTAATTAATTAAAAAGTAATTAAAAATAATAAGTGAAAAATAATGAAGGGACTTAGAATTTTTCGAGCGGTATTTTTTAGTCAAGTGTAGTACGTAGTGGAATTTAAGAAGTGAATAACAGCAATTAACGATAATTAGTAATTAATAAAAAAGTAATTAAAAATATTGAGTAAAAATAATGAAGGTAATAATTAAAAATGATAATTAAAAATAATGAGTAAAAAATAATGAAGGGAATTTTTCGGTGAACTTTAGTTTAAGGATTTATTTTATTATTATTTTATATTTATTAAGGATTTATTAAAAATAGTTATTATTTTTTAATAACAAAGAATTAATAATATTAAATAATTTAATTTAATACTTAATAATTAATTAATAATTAATAATTTAATACTTAATAATTAATTAATAAGATTAATTAACAAAGCACTGGTCATGTGATATACATCACGTGACCAGTTGATGACATATGTTCTCTGACGTCACTTATCTTAAGATAAGACTATCTGATAACATTTTCTGATAAGGACTTTGAATCTCTCATTTCTTCCTAAACCTTGGAGCGAGTCGGACGTGTATTTGTGAAAGTGTTGGATTAGGTGAGTATACAATGTTAAATGTGTCTTTATTATTAAAGTATTTCAATTTAATTATGCATGAAAATTAAATATTTTTTTCCAAATTTTAGTACAACTTGAAAACAATAATTTGAAATAATAAAATGTGAAAATTAGAATTAAAAGTTTTGCATACACATTTCATAACACTGGGATAAACTGGCATCAGTAATAATTTTATTTTAAAATGTCTTTTAAATAATAGAAGGGAAAATAATCATCTATAAAAGACTAACTGAATTATTCGCATATTTTTAAACATTGATATTAAAGGTTATTAACCAAACAGGTTGTTTATCATATAAAACTTATGAATATTACTTAGTTGGAATAGTGAAAACTTGCTTTGCCAAGTTAATTTTTCAAGTTAGTTTAATAATGTCACTTACAAAAGAGAATTTTTATTAAAATAATTATTTAAAATTCTGTTGTTGTTTTCTAAAGATATTTGGCAAAGTGTTAGTAAAATACTAAAAGATGTGTGAAGACCTTGTCTGTTAACTTTAAATTTGTGCATTAAATGAAATTTTCCAAGTTTTACCATACACATGTGAAGGTTTCATTTAAGTAAAGAAAAAATTTATTACATAAGTCATTGTTTTTTCGAGTGAAAATGAAGAGTCTTGCATCTTCAAAATTTTGTTCATGTGTCGACAAAAGCTTTTTGGTTACTAGGGTAAACAAATAGCTGGTTGCTGGGGTAAATAAATAGTTGATTGGTTGATTAAAACTTATCAATGAGATGTACTTGAAGGGGGAATCTGATAACTTAACAGTTAAAACAGAAAACCTGACTCACATAAATGATTATCGACATTAAAATTTGACGAATACTAAATATTAGTGAAACATTTTTAAATAATTTGAAAAGTTTTGTAAAATAATTTTAATAATTTGTTCAAACCTTTAATAGTGACTTGTGTTTTTTTAATTAATTATTCACATTTGATTTTTTTAAATTTTTTTAATAACATTAAAATTATTAACAAGTAATCGCACTATCACTGATAAACTAAAATATAATACATTTCATATAAGCAAGTGTTTCAAAATTTAAGCATAAGTAGTGATTCATAAGAAGTGGTTATGTCTATTTAACTGATGAAGTGACTCATAAAATCTCAAAGTAATCCAAAACATATGTGATATTTTTCTTTTCTTCGTGATTTTTAACTGATAAGTCACAATAAAAATTATTTTTGCATGTGTGAAGTAATCATTTTCGATGATCTTTCTTAATTTTTAGTTACTAAATTACGGGCTTTAATGGCCCAATGGTTAGTGTCGCGTGTTAAAAATGAGAAGTATGATCAGATGTTTGTGGTTTCGAAACCTGCGAGTAAAATTACCAAGAAAATTTTGTTATGTTAATACATCTTACCTGCAAATAACGCTTATCATCGAAAGGGCATAAGCTAATCTTATTCTGTGTTAACGTGTGCAGACGTTGAACATCATAATTTTTCAAACTGTCGAAAAACTTCGGTTATAATATTGTGTTAATGAAAATTCAAATTATATACAACATAAACAGCTTCTCTATGCTCTTCAGTGATGTGATCGTGATCATGTGTGCGTTTCGAATATAAAGAATGCTTTCAAATATGACACAACTTTGTTTCTTGAAATGCCAATTGTTGCACGGGTATAAACTTTAAAGACTCTATATTTAATAACTTCTGTCGTAATATATCCTTCTCTCACACCATTTGAGTTAAAAACCGTTCAAAACAAACTTTTCATCAATATACTAAGTAATGATTGTTCAGAATAAACACCTATTTGATAAACACTAGTATATATAAAACATTGAAAATGAGAAGTTTGAATTGTATTGTGATTCATTTAATGAAATCGTGTGGTATGCATTACATATTTCTCGATAAAGTTATGAAGAGAAAGCTTAATATTCAACTGTGATAGTCTTTCATTGAAAAAAATTTAAGAAGACATGCTTAAAAATCATTAAATTTGGTTACTAAGTACATTGTAAGATGTGAGTGTAAAAAGTGCATGTCCATTATTTGATATTTAATACTCAATTTTCTTTGTTAATTTGCAAACGCTTATAATCTTTTTGAACACTTTAGTATAATATTTTTACTAACATACATGGGAATGTTCAAGGGAAGAATTTTTATGAATGATTAAGTATTTCTTTTTATTATTGTGTGATTCATATATTTTTATATTTATTCATCTCTTAATTACAAGTTTGTTGTTGTTGTTTAATATTTTTAAATGGTGTTTTAATTTTTTACATAGTATAAATTTTATTTTCTTCAATATTTTTAATAAAATTTTACCTATTACAATTAAATGTTAGTATATTATATAAATAACTTTAAAAATGTGAAAGTTAAATCGCTTTGCGTTTGAATATATTTCTGTCAAGTAGTAAAGTTAACTTGTTTAAAATGAGTAAACTGCATCGAGTCATATTCTTAAGAGTTAGTTTTTAAATTTGATATTTCAGAATAAAATATGTTTTTCTTAAAATATTCATGCTAAAAAGCAATAAAATTTTTTTAATGTTTTTAACTAATTAAAAAAATTAAATATCTATTATTTCTAAAACATCACAAGAAATTGTATCACGTGATGTGATAATAAATATATGAAAACTAGCATAGGATGCTTTAGTTGAAATTTGTATGAATTAAACTAACAGAATTAATACAACACATACGTATAGGTGTTAAATGTTAGTATAAAACTGATAATCATAAACGATATAAATTATATTTACATGATTAATTAATGGGAGCAATGTTTAGTGTGGTTTTTAAAAAATGAGAAGTTTGATAATTAATTAAGATAATTCCAAGTCAGTGCTTATCTTATCAGTAGATAATGAGGGTCACGTGATCTCTAACGTCACTTATCACATGGTTCGGTAGATAAGCAGGCATGTTATCAGTCAGTCCTTGCGAGACCAACATACAAGGAGGTTGAATTTTCCTAGCCAGGTAAGATTTTCTTATGAATAAGTTTTTAATATTTAGAAGAACTGATTAAGAAAATTAATTAATACGTTAAAAACCTTTTTAATGACCTTATGACTCATCAAATCATGTCTAAAGTTGTTAAGGATTAATTATAAAAAATAATTTCTGTTTTAAATTATTAAAGAACAGCTTTATGTCAAAAGTTTAAATTTATTTTCGTAAAGCAGGTATTCAAAAACTACCTAATCATACTCCGTTTTGTCAAATAGGGTTTTTTGAACCGCATTTCTCAACCAAAGTAGTACAACAAAGAGAGAAAAAGTATGATAGAAAAAAAAGGGGGGGGGTGTTCCAATACATGCACTTGCTAAAATTTGATGTTATATGAAATGTTACTATATATATATATACCTTAGTATATATTTATGAAAACCTTTCGTTAAAAATGTTTACTGGTTCTTGTTTCTGAGTGTACACTTAGTTATTCATGATAAGTCATCTAAGAAATATTCCCCAAGTATGAGTACATTTTAAAATGAACCCTTCGTTTATATTTTTAAACACTTAATTTTATAATAGTTTTAGTTATGTGATCGTTTAAATAAAAGGTTAGTTTAAATCTTCAAATAGTTAAATCCTAAATGAATGTGACACATTCATTATTTTACTAATAAAGTAAATGAATATATAAATATTTAAGTTTTATTTAAAGTTAATCTGTGAGAAAAGAAAAAAAACTTCCAATTTGATATTAATTTAAAATCTGAATTAATAAAATCATTATTGCGACCCAATTGGCATCTTCATTAGTTAATCAAAGTTAAAATATAACGTCGATTGAATTGAAGACTCTGGGGTAAAACCTTATCTAAGATAAGAATGAATCATGCTTTTACTCATTCGCATGCGATAAGTAGGTAAATCCGTATTGCATGAACACAGGTGATTTGAATACTATACGATGAAAATTAATATGTACTAAACTAATAAAATAAGTTTGTTACCTAAAACGAAATGCTTAGATTTAAATATTTTTATAATATTAAATAACAATCAAATAGTAAAGTTTCGTTCTCTAAAGCGCATTTATTTTTTCATAATATTCACGAAAATTGTTCAGTTTGTTATTCTAGTTTAAAAATACTGCTAGTTAATTCTATGTATATATATATGTGTGTTATGAATGTATTTATTTTTTAGTGCCATTTTTTAAACTGTCTTCTAACCTTTACTTAAAATAGAGTCACACTCATAATAAGCTTCAATTGCCCTCATTAATAAATTTCTCATAAAATTTTTAATTCCTATTTTTATCTATCGAAAAAGGAACCCAATTAAATTGAATTGTCTTTTTTCCTTTAATTAATCATTTCTTAAATTAAATGTGACTAAATTTTCCACTCGAAAACAATCTAAGTCGCTTCATAAGACACCCCTTAAAAATAAAGTACCACCATTAAAATTTATTCATTATCCAAAAATAACATCCTCAAACCGGGATCATCAAAAAATAATCTAACTAAATAAATAAATTAATAAAATTAAATTTTCCATTGCTCGAAGATAATCAAGGACTTTGAACAGTTAGGTCGACGAGCGTAAATAAATGTTAGTACGTAAAATTCAATTTTGAAACATATTTTTCATTCAAATTTTAATGTTATTTTTTAACTAATCTAAAATATCAAGTGTATAACATAGTTAACTAAAAATAGTACTCGAAATAATTTTAAAGTTCCTTCATTAAATTAATGTTTAAAGTTAATATTCACAAATTCCCATTACCAGCATGTGTTATTTATGACTTGGTGGAGATAAAGGTGGTGGAAGTCTTTCTAAGATAGTCTAAGCCAGTATGAACACATGATTCAAAGAAAATTACAAACTCCATACGGTTAGGTCGACGAGCGCACGTCAATCTCATTGCAAAAAAGTTAAACTCCCCCTATTAAACATTTATATCTGCAAAATATCCTTCGTGAATGATTAGTCTAAAATAATAATTTCCCCCAAAATACCCGCTTAACTCATCATGTAAGAACACAGTGGAAAAAAAAAAATCAATCTCCCCAAATTTCCACTTAAAATCGAAAAAATAAACTCTTAAATTACACCAAACAGAAAATTTTTAAGTCGCCACATTAAAATTGAAAACCACTCGTACAATAGTACTGAAAAAAAAACATTCTATGTCCCCAAATACCCGCTTAACCCATTATCTAAAACACGGTGAAAAAAAAAAAAAAAAAAAAAAAAAATCAATCTCCCCAAAATTTCTGCTTAAAATCAAAAAATAAACTCTTAAATTACACCAAACTGAAAATTTTTAAGTCACCACATTAAAATTAAAAACTACTCGTACAATAGTACAGAAAAAAACATTCTGTGTCCCCAAAATATCCGCTTAACCCCTTATTAAAAACACGGTGAAAAAAAAAAAAAAATCAATCTCCCCAAAATTTCCGCTTCAAATCAAAAAATAAATCCTTAAACTAAAGTTCACCGAAAAATTCCCTTCATTATTTTTTACTCATTATTTTTAATTATCATTTTTTATTATTACCTTCATTATTTTTACTCAATATTTTTAATTACTTTTTTATTAATTACTAATTATCGTTAATTGCTGTTATTCACTTCTTAAATTCCACTACGTACTACACTTGACTAAAAAATACCGCTCGAAAAATTCTAAGTCCCTTCATTATTTTTCACTTATTATTTTTAATTACTTTTTAATTAATTACTATTTTTAATTTAATATGAATCATTCATCTCTTAATCAACAGTCAAAAGAACCGCTCGTATTGTAGTATACTTAAAAAATTTATCCCCCTTTTACCCCTCTCTTATAGCATAAAATATTCAAATTTCACGAAAAAAAATTTAATCCCCCCCTTTTAACCCCTTCTCTTATAAGACGATGCCAGGAGGAGGATTGAGGAGGAGGATTGAGGAGGAGGGCTGTGGAGGAGGATTGAGGAGGAGGAGCCCACCACCACCACCACGCTCCTCGCTCCTCCTCCTGAGGTCGGACTCTCATTTTTCCCCTACTCCCGGGCTCATTCTTTCTGGGAATTAAAAAACATTTATGTGTAGAAGAGATTGAAAGAACTACTATTTTCCTTTTAAAATTATTTATTCTTTTTCAAGTCATTTCAGTGTTATTTTGATCAAAACGAAAGAAAAATAAAAATATTTTTTTATTTATATTTCAATAGTTGATTGTTGCTTCAAAAGGAAATTTGTGATGTATGGAGATTTATGTCTACTGCATTTCCGTCGACGATTAATTGATAAGGCGCCTATCAAAATTATCAAAAATAATAAATTAGCTTCTGCTTGGATTTTCGTTTGAGGCAGAGGATATTTTTTAATTCGATCGTTTATTTATTTATTTTGTTAGAGAATGATTTCTTCGTTTTTGATGCAGACTAGATGCTTGACGTTTGCAAATTATTTGATTGTGCACGAATCATAATCGCTCTTTATATGATAACAGCATTGTGATTCTTTTTTTCTGTTTGTCATCATGAATTTTGCTTATGCTGAGGATTTCCCTTCGTAAGTAAACATATTTTATATGTTATTCCGATTGAAAACATTCGATTAATGTTTCTTCTTTTCAAATAAAAACAACGGAACTTAAGATGACTGTATCAATGTTTCAATTTGCGTTGATTTTAAGGTTCTCGTCAGTCATGGGGAATTGTTAAGAGAAATGAATTGATTATAGATAAATGTACAGGGATGTAGTAGGTATACACCGTATACCTTCTGGATTTTTTTTAAGGAACACCGTATAACCTACTGTTTCTCATGAAACCCATAGGATGTACTCTCTAGAGTATACTCTGTGCCTTGAGCATATACCCTCTGCGTCGATCGTGTAACCTGTGGTTTTTTTACGACTACATCCCTGAAGATGTACTCTTTTTATAGGAAATTGAAAACGTTTTTTGATTCTTCAGCATACAAATAGTAATTTCTATAAACACTATCCATTTATTCATTACAATTCTTTAATATGTCCATCAAATTTTCTTCTTAAAGGACAAGAAATATGGGAATCATTTTAGGTATGAAGGATATTTTTATTTGATACCATATTGCTCTTTTCATAAGCTTGAATTTAAATTTTTATTTAATAGTAAATTTTAAGAATTTTTTTTTAAATGGGATATCACATTTGAAACAATTTTTAAATACCATTAAATCTTTTATTTATTTATTTTTGTATACTTTTTGTATCGGGCTCCAATGTACTAAAAATCTTTCAGGCGCGGGTTTCAAAAATCGAGCCCGAACTCATCTCTAGTACAAATCTGTGCTTCAAATGATGCTACGCAAAATTCAAAATAATATGGAAGTTGGTTTATTGGTTTGCTAAATTTCGTTTTTTGGGATCATATTTTGACATTCGTACGGGCTCATTTTTTTAACAGGGAAATTTTATTTATTCATGAGTAGAAAATATAAGAGCTATTTTTCACTTTAAATTGCATACAAGTTATTTTAATGCTACCTTGATCAAAATGACGGGGGGAACTAAAGTCGTGCTTATTTATTTTAGTATTTCATTGCTGTTTGAAATGAAAACTTGTGATAATTTCAGATTTATGGTTACGGATATCTTTATTTTATATCTATCATGTTTTATCTATGTTTATATATCTTTTTCTTATCCATTAGCAGGGGATCTCATCCTTTAGGGGGCGCCAAATTTATACTACCAACGTCATTTTTGGCCTGTTACAAGATAAAGTTGGGTGGAGGGGGCGCCAAATTGTAACTTTGCCCCGGGCGTAGCTTTCTCTTTGCACGCCCCTGTCCATTAGATTTAGTTTTAAGCAACTTCTCATCCTTCTTCACGCAATGAAAAATTGCGTTTGGATCTTTTTTAAAAGAAGTTCTCCACAATTATACCTTCTGCAAAAAACCTGTCTAAATTGAAAATTTGATAGGTTTTATGGGGTTCCGTTTTATTAGGTTTTATTACATAAGATTTTATTACATAAGATTTTATTACATATTACTTGTACCCAACATTATTCAGGTTAAAAAATTTGGGCACCCCCCCGTTCAAAAGGCTGGCTACGCCTATGTTGTACATAATATCCGGTATTCAGAATTAAAAAATATTAATAATTGTATTAAAAATGAGCAGGTTAACTAAATAAATTTTCACTGTGCATGCATCAACTCTATAAAAATTTCATTTGCATATAGTGTTAGCTAAATATATAGGGCAACTTTTGTTAAAGTTTCAAAATCATGGCTTGAAAATTCTGGAAATTATCGTCTAAAGAATAAGATAAAAATCAGATATTCCCAAAATGAAACAAAAAAAATTGATTAGTGTCCAACCAGTACAGGGTTCGCCAAAGTGGGCCCAGCCCGAAAAAACCCGCCCGGGTTTTTTCGGGCGGGCCCACTTGAAAAAACCCATCAAAAACCCATTTGTGGGTTTTTTCAAATTTTCTCGTGTTTTCACAACTGTATCATTATTTAATCTAAGATATGAGGATGGAAAGATAAATGCCAATTTAAATATATTTCAAACTAACCATATTTAAAAGAATTTCTAAGTATTGATAAAATGACCATAAAATAAATTAGTTTGTAAATAAGGAAGATTTTCATGGCTTCCAAGTGCTTTAAATCTTAATGTATACCTAATGATGGCGCTTGAAATGTGATCCCCATCCTGATTGCTTGTATTGTTATAGATTTTAAGAATAATCGCAACATTTATTATCGTGCTTCAATGTTCAATGAAAGTTTATGCAGTAATTTTCAACACAAAAATGGTGACAGATTACACAGGGTTCCCAGCATCATGGAAAGTCAGGAAAATCTCAAAATATACAGGAAAAGTCAGGGAATTTACAAATAATTTCTAAAAAAGTCATGGAAAACATTTGAGTGAAAAAATGAAAAATGACACAAAATTCATTAAACAGTTGGGGAAAAAAAAAAGATTGAAGTATGATTGCAGAAAAAATTGCTAATTTTGGCAAAAGATTGTGAAAATAAGTATCAAATTTTGCTGTATGCTCATTTGGTCAGAGAATTTTTCTAGATTTGGTTTGTGAAAGTCAGGGAATTTTTTGAGATTTGGTCATGGAAAGTCAAGGAATTTGCCAGTCATGTTTTGCTGGGAATCCTGTTATAAAAAAAAAAAGTGAAAAAGTTTTAGTATAATACTTTAGTAATTTAATTGTTAAAATTATTACTAATAATTAATTTTTGTAAAAGCAAATTATAATGTTTATTATAGTCATAACCTTTTAACCTTTAACCTCATAAACTTTTTGTAATCAATTAGTTATTTTGAATTGTATTTATTAGTATAAGTACCTTGTTTTCAAACATTCTGAACCATATTTCTTTAACATAAATAACCTTGATAATATCCAAAAAACCCTAATAAAATCTAATCTAAAATGTATCCAGATACTTTAAAAGATTGCTTACAGATGGCATACAAAAGCAAAACTAAACTAGTAAAAGTGTATTGCCATTTACGATCTAACTTTATAGATATGACTGACATTGACTTTTAGATAATCCAATTTAATACTATTGCAATATAAATGTTGCTTAAATTGTAGTATATATGTATATATATGCATATATATGTTTGAATTCTATTATTTTCTTCAAAAAAATAAAAATATTTACATAAATGTTGCTGCTTTAAGGGAGACCCGTACCCCATTTTCGGCCAAAAATCATCAAAAGTTCAAAAAAATTTTTATCTCAGAAAACGATAAAATACATATTTGCGAATATTGCAAAATTTCAGAACTCGGGGACACTTAGAACAGGTAAGAAATGAGCTCTTTTTAATTGTACTCACTATAGAGTTTAAAGGACTAGCGGCCATTTAAAATGTGTTTTCCTGAAAATGACTTTTTTCATATTTTGCCTAAGTTCAAAGTACTAAGGCTCAATGGTAAAATGAATTAGAAACAAAGTGTTGATGTTTTTAGAATCTTTAAAAAATTTGCAACAAAAGTAAGGAGAGACATTTTTTTTAACTATTTCTGAAAATTTTTCATAAATTGGTAAACATGAAAATTATAACGAATTTAAGGAAATTTACCATGCGTATTTTTATTTTTTTCATAGCCGATTAAACTGGAAAATTAAAAATATCTCTCCTTAGTTCTTTTCTATATACTATAACACTAAGAAATTTTAGTAATACCAAAATATTGAAAATTGAATGAGGAGTAGTAATTTTAAAAAGTGTATTTTTCGACTAAAAAATATCATAAAAATCCCCATAAAAAATATACTTTTTAATAAAAAGTGAATCTTTTTGCAAATTATTCCTTACAAAAAGATTCTTAAATAGTACACTAAAATTCATTACTTTGAAATCAATAATAAAAATTTTGAGTTTTTTCTTACGGGTCTCCCTTAAATTGATTTCTGTTGAAGTAAATGAAAGTAATTGCATAAATTAGTATGTTTAACTTAAGATTTATATAAAGAAATTCAGTTGCATTTGATTTAATATATCATTCTTCCAGTAATCTAGTTCTATGAGATACAAAATAATCTTTTTAAATATATTTATATTTTCTTTTTATATATTTTTATTGTTAATCTATACTTAATGCAAAATTATACCTTTGTTTCACTGATAAATGAAAAATGTAGGTACTGTGCTTGTGAAAATTAGAAATATGAAGAGTTCTCCAAAAAATTTTGATAAAACCCGAAAAAAGCCCGAAAAAACCCGGGTTTTAGATTACTGGGCCCAGTGGGTTGGGCTTTTTCAAAAAAAACCCGGGTTTTTTCAAACCCTGAACCAGTATTGTACATATTGCAGTATTTGGGTACAGCTCCTCATCTTTTTGCTTCATTTTGGAAATAACTCATTTTGACCATATTCTATCGACGATAATTTTTAGAATTTTCAAGCTATGATTTCCAAACTTTAACAAAAGTGGCTCTATATATTTTGCTAATACAATATGCAAATGAAATTTTAATAGATTTGGCGCATGCACAGTGAAAATTTATTTAGTAAACCTGCTTATTTTTCATACAATTATTAATATTTTTTAATTCTGAATACCGGATATTATGTACAATATTATTTCTCACATTTTCTGAAAAGAACATTGTTTTTTATCCAGAACTCTGCAAATTATATGCAAAAACCTTAATTTTTCTGTGAGTATACATGCTATCCGCATAAAAATGAACACAGTTTATTACCATAAGCCACTTAATCATAATTTGCAGTTTAAACAATTTTGCTACATTAGTTTTGACAGGGTTATTCAAAAGATATCCGTTCTTTTTCAATTTGTTGACGGTCCCCTATTGGATTTTGGAAAAAAATTTTGAAAATACATCCCCTGTACTATTGTGTTTATACATCCGGAGTTATTCCTTATGTATATTTTTAGATATTTAAGGAAATGTCTGAAATCGCAAGTGTCAAGATTTTTTTTTTTTTTTTTTTTTTGCGGTGATGGCAATAATTATCACTAATTTTTGGAGTAAAACTTCCATTTGTCTCTATGTACGCTGCTATAAAAACAGCAAACCCTCTTTAATTATCACAATGCTAATTTTGTTGTCCAATTCTCTTTCAGTTGTCTGCCATCTTGACAGCAGAAGATCCCGTGTCGAGAATGGAGAAGAATCCCATGGTGAGAACCTCTTTTATGTATTGATACATTTATATTGTTTTTGTTGTACATTTTGTCTTGTACATTTTTGTCATTCACATATTAATGTTCTTTTGAGCGACCCTGTAAAACTGTATATGCAACATTAGTAAGGGGGGGGGGAAACTGGTAATCAGGGTTTCACGAAAAGAACACTGCACCCGGGGCAAAGTGTCAAATTCCACCCCCACCCCTAATTTTCTTTTTTGACAAGCAAAAAATGACGTTGGTAATATAATTTTGGCACCCCTTAAATATCTGCACCCAAGGCGATTACCATCCCCCCCCCCTCTTTTGCCCCGCGATGTATGTAACATACACTTACCTCCGGGAGAGACTTTTTTAGCTCAGGGGGAAAGGGGGGCACATTACAGAGTTCCGGGGGATGTAATTTCCTTTTTGACCATCGAAAACCCAAAATCTCAAATTTTTCAAGGGAAGGGGGGGGGGGGGCGTAGCTTTACAAAATTTCTTCTGAACTTCTCGAGAAATTCCTGAGAACTGTAAAATATTAAGGGTCTACTTCAATCAAATGAAAAGACTCATTTGCTAATACTAATTCTATGGAAGAAATTTATAATCTCGGTTGCACTTTAACATTTTTAAATAACATTTTTTCATTTCCGACTAACACATTAAATTTTGTCTCCCATGATTTTCAATGCGATTTTTTGTATTATTTCACTTTTTGTGCCGAATTTTTTATATAATCGGAAATGAATTCATGTTAGAATGCTTTAGTTCTCATTGTAGTACATTTTGTGCACTAGCGATTTTTAAAAAGTTTTTACTTCCTTTTTCGATTTATCGACATAAGTAACAGGAAATGTATTTTAATATTTAAGATTAATATTAAAATAATTCTTTTCAAAATGTTGAGGTGATAATTTTATAATAATAATTTAGTGTTATTAATAATATCTTTGTATTTTCTTAAAGGTTGATAACCTATTTATAAATATACTAGCAAAAGCCATGCTTTGTTTGGATTCGCGAAGCATTATTTTATAAAACAGATATTTGAAAGTAATAATATTTTACAATATTATTTTTGCACCTTTATTAAACAAAAACTTTATGTTTTGGCGCATTTTACTTTTTTATTTATGATGTAAGATTGGCATAATAAAATATTTTCGAAGCAAACTTTTACAAAATATTTGTAAATTTTGAACTAAAAGCTCTTTTAAAGATGTTTTTACAATTTCCAGTAGCCACTGGTGTTTTTTAAAGTTGTTTGAAATATGCATGTTTCCAATCTTTGTAATCAACATCCGATAATCTTTGATAGCTATTTTAGAATAATATATTTGAAGAGAACTTGAAGAAAGTTACTTCTTCAAAATCCTATTTTCTGGAAAAACATTTGAAATCTGCTTTCGTTGATAATATGAATTTTTAACTGTAAAACATTTTATTCTAATTTCTTCGTTTTTATACATGTTAGCGTATGAGAATTTTCGATATTGTAGAATTTTTCGTAAGGAAAATTTCTATTGAATGCTTAATTTTGAAGGATTTTCACTCTCGACAATGTGACGTACGTTTTTAAGCCAAGTGGTGTCTATATAACCTCAATATCTACAACTGCTTCATCTAATGTTAAACCTTGGGATTTACGAATTATAACAGCAACAGCTAACTGCAGAAGAAATTCTTTCCTTGAGCAATTTATGCTTCCATTTTTCCTGAATTTAATTATTGGGGAAATCGGCACGCACCAATTCTTATAAGTTAAATTACTGCAGTATTCAAATTTATCCATGATAAGTCGCGATATCTGGTCTGGTGGCTTGTGATTTTCTTTAATACGTGCAACAAAGTCTAAAGTCCCGTTTACTAAATCTTTTTTGGTCCACAAATAAGAACGTAACATTATTTTAGATCCAAATGGTAAAATAAGAAATGGTTAAAGTCCATTTGTCGTTTCTAAATCGGCCAACTTTGCTTTAGTACATTTATAAAGAGCTTGAATCGAGGCAACAACTTCACGGAGTTCTTTTAATTTTTCATTTATATAACAAATTTAACAATTAATTTTATTTGTTTACAATTCTTTTGTTGCCACTTTACAAAAAAAAAAAAAAAAAAAAAATCCATAATGCAATTCTTTTAAAATGTTTAAGTGTCATCTGTGCAAACGATTTTGCGGAATAATGAAAACATGTTTTATTTATTAAATTAATCATGATTCTATCTATAATTACTTACTCTATGATTTATATTTTCTTTCTGAAAATATACGCGTTTCATTTTTAATTTATTTGCTAAAATGCGTCCATATTGGAAATGCATGTAAAATAAATTAATTAAAATATTTTTTTAACGTTTTACTGTAAAAAAATTATATTGTGCAAATCTACAGATCATAATTTATTTTTGTGTTTAATTTGAAGTCAAAATATTGAATAGTTTTTTTGTAAAGTGTACGACAAAATGTAATTTGAGTGGCCTAGTCGAAAATTCGCTTCGTTCATCCTAATTATTTATTGTTATTAATTTATTAATATTATTATTTTCACATAAAGAAAAGACAAGACAAAAAAAAAGAGAATAAGTATAAGGAAAGTAATAGCCGCAGGGCGACTACTCTTTTAACCCATTAGTGCTTAGCATCCCTTTTTAGGGACGCTTCAAAAGGTGCATTCAGCACTGTCTTTGACACCGGTAAAAAAGAAAAGCAATAATTATTTTTTTAATTGATACATTTTCGTGATTAATGAACTAAACTTAAATCTTCTAAAAATAGTGGTGCCAACCAAATAAAATTTACGCAAAAGGTGCTGGGCACGAATGGGTTAATATGGTAGTATAAGAAAATCTTTCACATTTAAAAGGCTGAGGACATTATAATCTGGGAGCTCGGACATATCACTCTGAACATTGTAGATTTCGCTATGAAATTTTTTGGATAAGGGTTTGCGTGATTAAATTTGTAATGTATCCCCAGTAGCCAAACAATATTGGTCCAATATTTTCAAAATCTTGGTGCAATATTAACTTGAAATATTGCTCTAATATTGGGTGTTTATATTTTGCCCTTTTTTGAAAATGTTTGCAACAAATATTGCTCCAATATCGTTATGAAATATTACCCCAGTATCCGGTTGTTTATTTTCTACAACATATTAGCCAATGTAGCCAGAATATTGGGGTGCTGAAATTTGGCCCTTTTTTCAATATTTTCAACCAATACTACACCAATATTTTCAGAAAAAATTATCCCAAATTCGGGTGTTTACATTTGTCTTATTTACATCTTGCTCTTATTTAGTCAATGCTACACCGATATTGGAGTGAAATATTGTTCGAATATTGGCAAGAAATAATTGGGGAATTTATACACTGGTGTCCAAAAGTTAAGCATAATTGGTAATTAAGTAATTATTTTTAAGTAATGAAAGAAATATGAATCGGAATGTGCTGAAACTCCAGGTGTGTAAACAAAATAGTACGCGTCACATATTTTCGTGAAGACTTTTCCCCGAAATCGAACAGGGGACCCTCAACATATTGAAAAAGAACGAAGATCTTTTGGATAACCCTGTCAAAACTAATGTAGCAAAAGCGTTCAAACTGCACATTATGATTAATCGGTTTATTGTAATGTACTGTGTTAATTTTTACAAGGATAGCATGTATACTCGTAGAGAAATTAAGGTTTTTATAAAAACAGTCCTAAATTTTTCCAAGTTTTTTGCTTATAATTTGCAGAATTCTTATTATAAAATAATGTTCTTTTCTGAAAATATGACAAACATCATTGTACACAATACCCTGTCATCAGAATTTAAAAATAATAAAAATTGCATGAAAAATGAGTATATTTAGTAAATAATTTTTCATTGCGCATGCGTCAACGATATCAAAATGTCATTTGCATATTGTGTTAACTAAATGTATAGAGCAACTTCTGTAAAAGTTTCAAAAACATAGCTTGAAAATTCTGAAAATGGGAGCCTATAGAATCAACTCAAAATCCGTTATTCCTAAAGGAAGCAAAAAAATCAGGGGTTTTACCTAAATACTAGCGGACCCGACAGACGTTGTCCTGTCACCGACAGACGTTGTCCTTCTTGGACCGACTCCAGGAAATCAAATAAATATACGTAAATATGGTAATACGCGCGATAAACATTACGCTCTTAATTTAATTTCTTATTACAATTATGTAAGGAAATTATTTTTCACTCTTGAGTATTTTTTGAACTCGGTTCAATTTTTGATAGAAAAGTTTATTGTTCTCTTTTTAGTTAAAAGTTAACGTTTTTCTGAAGTCCGTTAATCAAAAATATAATACAGGAAATATTATTGTAAAGCATACACGTTTGTCAGGAGTGGGGTTCGAACACGCGATCTCTTTCTTCAAGAAGCTGAGCTTAAATCTGGCGCTTTAGACCGCTCGGACATTCCGTCCGCACTCTATTCATCGAACTTATTCAACACTTTTAATTAGCGAAAAATCACTAACTATTAGTTTTTGTCTAATTACTAAGAAAGTACTGAATCAATCTCGATAAAATGTGAATCTAAACCATTGTCGAATCCACTGGAACGCACACACAAAATTTCATTAATATCGGGCCAGTCGTTTAGGAGGAGTTCAGTGACATACACACACGCTGGCTGCGAGGTTCTGACCTCCAAACTGGTAGACGGTAGGTTCGAACCCAATCGCGATCGTCGGCCTAACTGTTCGGAGTTTTCCGTGGTTTTCTTCGAACCTAGCGTAAATACGGGTTAGATTCCCTTAGAAAGACCCCCACGGAGGGCATACCACCCCATAGGGCCTATATCCCATAGTGTAGATAATTGGCCGACATAAAATACAAACAAACAAATACAGACATACACACGCACAGAACATTTATATATATAAAGATAAGCATTAAAAATTTCAGGTTTTTGCGCCGAAGACATCGCCAAATTAGGAAAATGTTAATTATCTTACGAACTACTGGACTTAAACATATTTGCTTAGTACCGTTCGATTCAGCATGAAAAAATACACTAAAATATGTTATCAGATGAAAAATAACTTCAAAAGCCGATTTTAAGGAATTTTTTTAAAGTTCATTCTTTTTTCTACTCATCGTAGGGGTGGAATTTTCGAAAATCCCTTTTTAGCTGCACTCGATGTCATAAGAAGTATTTTTACCCAATTTTCAAGATTTTTGGTATGATAGATTTTTTTGTGCTATGATTAATACGAAATCCTGACTTTCTTTAATATATATAGCACTTTTAATTAGCGAAAAATCACTAACTATTAGTTTTTGCCTAATTACTAAAAAAGTACTGAATCAATTTCGACGAAATGTGAATCTAAACCATTCTCGAATCCACTGGAACGCGCACACAAAATTTCATCAAAATCGGTCCAGTCGTTTAGGAGGAGTTCAATTACATACACACGCACAGAAGATTTTTATATATAAAGATGAGCATTGAAAATTTCAGATTTTTGCGCCGAAAACATCGCCAAATTAGGAAAATGTGAATTATCTCACGAACTACTGGATTTAAACTTATTTGCTTAGTACCATTCGATTCAGAATGAAAAAATGCACTAAAATATGTTATCAGTTGAAAAATAACTACAAAAGCCGATTTTAAGGATTTTTTTTTAAAGTTCGTTCTTTTTTCTACTCATCGTAGGGGTGGAATTTTCGAAAATCCATTTTTAGCGGCACTCGATGTTATAAGAAGAATTTTTACCCCAATTTTCAAGATTTTTGGTATGGTAGATTTTTTTGTGCTATGATTAATACGAAATTCTGACTTTCTTTAATATATAAAGCACTTTTAAATAGCGAAAAATCACTAACTATTAGTTTTTGCCTAATTACTAAAAAAGTACTGAATCAATTTCAACGAAATGTGAATCTAAACCATTCTCGAATCCACTGGAACGCACACACAAAATTTCATCAAAATCGGTCCAGTCGTTTAGGAGGAGTTCAATTACATACACACGCACAGAAGATTTTTATATTTAAAGATGAGCATTGAAAACTTCAGATTTTTGCGCCGAAGACATCGCCAAATTAGGAAAATGTGAATTATCTCACGAACTACTGGATTTAAACTTATTTGCTTAGTACCATTCGATTCAGAATGAAAAAATGCACTAAAATATGTTATCAGTTGAAAAATAACTACAAAAGCCGATTTTAAGGAATTTTTTAAAAGTTCATTCTTTTTTCTACTCATCGTAGGGGTGGAATTTTCGAAAATCCATTTTTAGCGGCACTCGATGTTATAAGAAGAATTTTTACCCCAATTTTCAAGATTTTTGGTATGGTAGATTTTTTTGTGCTATGATTAATACGAAATCCTGACTTTCTTTAATATATATAGCACTTTTAATTAGCGAAAAATCACTAACTATTAGTTTTTGCCTAATTACTAAAAAAGTACTGAATCAATTTCGACGAAATGTGAATCTAAACCATTCTCGAATCCACTGGAACGCGCACACAAAATTTCATCAAAATCGGTCCAGTCGTTTAGGAGGAGTTCAATTACATACACACGCACAGAAGATTTTTATATATAAAGATAGTTGTACGTGCAATATTGTGTAGGCACTAAACAATGGAATATGGATACAGCCCCTCATCTTTTTGCTTCATTTAGGGAATAAAGGATTTTGAGTTGATTCTATAGGCTCCCATTTTCAGAATTTTCAAGCTATGTTTTTGAAACTTTTACAGAAGTTGCTCTATACATTTAGCTAACACAATATGCAAATGACATTTTGATATCGTTGACGCATGCGCAATGAAAAATTATTTACTAAACATACTCATTTTTCATACAATTTTTATTATTTTTAAATTCTGATGACAGGGTATTGTGTACAATGATGTTTGTCATATTTTCAGAAAAGAACATTATTTTATAATAAGAACTCTGCAAATTATAAGCAAAAAACTTGGAAAAATTTAGGACTGTTTTTATAAAAACCTTAATTTCTCTACGAGTATACATGCCATCCTTGTAAAAATTAACACAGTACATTACAATAAGCCGATTAATCATAATGTGCAGTTTGAACGCTTTTGCTACATTAGTTTTGACAGGGTTATCCAAAAGATCTTCGTTCTTTTTCAATTTGTTGACAATCCCCTGTTCGATTTCAGGGAAAACTCTTCGCGAAAATATGTGACGCGTACTATTTTGTTTACACACATGGAGTTTCAGCACATTCCGATTCATATTTCTTTCATTACTTAAAAATAATTACTTAATTACCAATTATGCTTAACTTTTGGACACCAGTGTATTTTGCCCTTATATAGCCAAAATGGGTAAAATATATTTAGCCAACATTAAGGACTTTACATTTTGACCTTATTTAGTCAATATTTAAAGCCGATATTGCACAAATATTACAATGTTTACATTTTGTTTTTCTTTACCCATATTTGTAGCTAATGTTACACCAGTATTTACAATTAACATTGAGGTATTTACATTTTGAACTTATTTAGCGAATATTTGTAATCAATGTTGCCCCAATACTGGCATGAAATATTGTACCAATATTGGGGTGTTTATATTTTTCCAGTTTTTAGCCAATATTTATAACCAATATTGCTCCCATATTGGCATGATATATTGTACCAATATTGGGTTGTTTGCATTTTGCGATATTTAGACAAGATTTGTAACCAATATTGCTCTAATATTGGCATGACATATTACTCCAATATTGTGAAGTTTACACTTTGCCGATATTTAGCCAATATTTTAAACAGTGCTGCTCAAATATTGACATACAATATTGCACCAATATTGTGATGTTTACATTTTACCGGTATTTTTAAAGTGTTACTCCAATAGTGGCATGAAATAGTGTACCAGTATCCGGGTGTTTGAATTTTGCCAATACTAGCCAATATTTGTAGACAATGTTGAGCCAATATTGGGACGTTTACATTTTACCTATATTTAGCCGATATTTCTAGAGAATGTTGACCCAATATTGGGATGAAATATTGCACGAATATTGTGGTGTATGTATGTGGTGTATGTGGTGTATGGTGTATGTTACATTGCGCCGATTTTTATAAATTTAGATCGATACCACTCAGGTGGCATATGATTGAAAAACCTGTGATCACTTATTGATTGTAGGCATCTTCAGCGAACCTCACTCCACTTTGCCCTCCCAAAGGCATTTTACGATATTTTGCCAATACCACTCATGTAATGTACCGTTGGAAAGCCCTGTACCCCCTTATTCACATTATGTAGCTCGTACGCCTTTCTTCCTACCTTTACTCCCTTTAGGATCCGGTCAAAGGTTTGTGAGGTTCGGGTTTTTTGTATCTGTTGTTGTTTTTTCCGTTTACTAGATTTTGCTGTGCGTGCACACCAAGTTTGCTATGCGATACAGTATGCAACGAAAACCCAGTTCAAGATTTCATATTACAAGATTGCGTATAAATCAAACTCCGATTAAAACACAAGCCCACGAGCGAGCGAATCCACCATGTCTTTAATAACGCCGACCCATTCAAGTTCACTCGCAGAAGACTCTTGATAAAATCGAATCGGGTATGGTATAAAAACAATTGCAGACTGGAATCATCGAGAAAACTTTCCTTAATCGATAGCTAACGCGATGTTCATGAAATCGAGAAAATCGATAAACCATTCATCACTACGTAAAATGATGAAATGAAGGCGTGATACCGGAATTTATTAAAGACAGTTTTAGAAATTAAAAACTTGTTATTAAGGACTGCCATTGTAAATGAAATATTTTACTAAAATATTTTTGGTGCCATATGTAAATTTAGAATTAAAATTAGGTGGTTTCTACATGGACCACTGTGCCTGAAAAATGTTAGGAGCTGAAGTTTAGTTTCAATATTGCGATTGCTGTAAAAAGTGAGATATATTCAATGCTTTAAGCATTATTATTCTTATTCTTATTATTTTAATTTGCTTGTTTTACTTTCAGTGTTTACAAAAAACTCCTTCGAAACTAGCGACACATATAGGTCCCGCAAAAAGGCTTAAGCATTTTTGTTTAAACCCACTAATAAAATTTTACTGTAAAATTTGCTTTATTTAATCGAGGCATTTTCTCAATTCAATAAGACACAAATTTCTGTTTTTATATACAGGTGACAAAACATAAAAATTTCGTGTAAGGCTCCCGTTTTGAAGGGGTTAACTAGAAACTAATACACTACTTTAAAACTTATGTAAAACTTTTGATTACTGATTTTTCTCTTCAAGAAAAGAGATAAATTTCTCACACTCGATTTTAGATGTGATACTCTTACATAAATTTTTATACCTTTAAGAAAACTTAAAACTCTATTTGGAGCAAATCATCCGTAAGAAATGTTGGGATATTTTAAAATGAATTCAATCTACCTCGCACACACCTTGCAGCTACTGAGTCTGCATTTATCCAAGTTATTTTACTTGGAAAAAATTTGTCATTCAAAAAAAATCAAATATTTAAACGTGACTATTTTGAGTTTGCGTTTGCTGCTCAGAATCGATTTTAGATATATTTTGAAATTTCATTTAAAGTAAGAGAAGTATTTTCATGTTTTGGAGAAAAATTCTGCTTGCTACCCTTTTTTTAATCGACTTTACAGAAACATCGAGATAAAAAGGAAAATGTTTACAAATATACGAACGAAAACACATAATAATCTCTCTCAAAAGAATATTTTTTGTAGATTTATCAATCAAATTTTTGAAAATATAATCTTTATTATATGTGATTAATAAGCTACAAGGATTAAACGTACAGTATACGCGAAATTTTGGTTCTTTCTGTCAGATTATTGAATAGTGTTATAAATAAAGAGATGGAGACAATTAGTGTATTGCCTAGCAATTGTGAGTTGTCACAAGATGACGGCTGTATTTTCTTTCCTTTATTTATTTGATCCGATCAAAAGTTTCTGATTACTGCTGGTCATAGAACAATTAAGGGTGCTCTTAACTGCTCCGCTCAACAAGTGCAAAATGTTTTGACCCATTTACAAATTCATTTTTTAACAGAAAGTTATAAAATTGGAAAGCCTGACTATGGAAACGATTTGGAATCGAACTTATTTTTCCATTTTATGATAATTAAATTATCTATCCAGTTCTAAGCTATTTCGATAACGTGCACTGTAAAAAATAAATGTGTAAATTGGCTGATTTTACACACATATATGTGTAATTTTGTAAAATTACACACCTGTAATTAAAATTACACATTTTTTTCGGAAATTTACCTGTTTTTGTGTGTATTTAGCATCTGAAAGTAAGTGTGTAATTTGTTATCACTTGATAAACTCAGACAAGTGTATAAATTCCGAAAAATGCCTGAATTTACACGAATTGGAGTGTTATTCTAATTTAAGCATAATAATGTTTACTCAGAGAAGTGTGTAAATTTCTGAAATCACCCACATGTTTTAAAATTTACACATTTCATACAAAAAATTGCCTGCTTTTATGTGCATTTTGTTTATTAGAATGTGTACGTAAGTTTTTATCAGTTAATAGACACACAGAAGTGTGTAAATGTAAAAGATTACGTGTATTTACGCGAATTGGAGTGTTTTACATAATTATAAACATGTAAATTTTAAAAGACAGTTTCTAAATGTATTGGAAGACTTTCCGACAAAATTGAAAAGTGTTTATGCATTCGTTTTGTCTGTCCATTTGTCCGCACTCTAACTCTCGTAAATATACTCGAATTACCATGAAAATTTTAGATGTTATTGATGTTCACGTTAGCTCAAACCTTGCTGAAAATGAAGTTTCTATCATGATTAATTTATTTACAGGGATAGTCAAAAGTTTATCATTACATTACGGCCTATGGGAAAAAATAGTTTCAAATGAGTTTTAAAGGTGTAACACCCTGCCAAACATATTTAAATTTATATGCATTTGCAAAGTACGTTAAAATATGTATTTAAAAAAATACAGTATAAATGATAGTTATCATTCATTTACAGGGCCACACGAAAGAATTCCATTATGCCAGAACAAAGGGGCGGGGGATTATTTGCAAGATATTTTAATAATGTTAAACGACTTCGTGTACAATAAAATTGATATGCTGATACGCTGAGTCATAATATGAAGTGCATAGCATTTACAAAGAGACACAAAAGATTTCAAATAATATATTCTATTTGAAGTACTGTGTATTATCAATGATGGTTGATGGATGGATGAAATGCATTTTTAATTATGATATGCGTTTTTAAGTTTCACTAAATATATGCATATAACATGGTGTGTATAAATTCTATAGTTTATATACAAGGTTAAACAAAAGAACTCGTAAAGGTTACTGAATACGAGCGTAATTTACTAAAAGGTGGTTTTTAAATAAGTTATACATTTTTACGTTGAACCGCTTACACAGAAATGTTTGTAAAATATAGATAAAATGATATACAGGGTCATGTAAAGTACTGGATACATGGTCACAATTCGATGATAACTTCTGGAAATGTTATTTAATAAGTTTTAAGAGTGTTTTAGTTTAAAATAAATTTTAGGTAAATATTGGACTGTAATACAGGTACTAGGTAAACTACAGGGCTGAACAAAAGTATTTAAGTACGTTTTCATCCATTAGTATGAATTGCTAAAAAATAAATTTAACGAAAGTTTAGCGTTTTCTTGCTTAACTAAATTTTCTTATTATATAGTATATATATCAACAGACAGATTAAATACAGGGCTGTTCAAAAGTATTGAAATACATATTTGGCTATGGACATTAACACCTTATTTTCCTAAATAATGAAGTTTTGTTAAAGATTTCAGGAAGTGTTGGAAAGTGTTTCGTAATCTATCCTTAAAGCATAATTTTTCTTTCTTGTTAATTGAGATACGAGTTTTTAAATTGATTTTTGCATATTGCGTTCTGTGTACAAATGCTGTAGATCATATACAGGGTAACACAGCAGAAAGTGCACAGATTACAGTACATGAACGGAAGTAGCTTAAAGGTGGTTTTAAAATAAATTCTACATTTTTACACAGAATTGCATTTAATAAACTAAGATATATATGGAGAAAAATGATATACAGGACCACCGAAAGAATTTGATACATGGCTGCCTATCTGAGATAACCTCTGGTTTAACTTAACTTAACATTAATTTAACTTTTATCAATTCAATAAACTTTAGTAAATTTAATTTTTATTTTGTTGAAATAAAAGGCTGCATGCCAACGATTTATTCATTTAAATGGCATTTAAATCAGATTTTTTTCCTTTTTAAAACTATGCGGATAAAATTACGCTTCTTTAAATTTTAAAAGTTTTGGGTTTTAAAAGTAATTTAACCAATAGTTAACATAATTACTAAACATATCACATCCTAGTAGTTTCTACTTTAAACAGAGATTTATTCATATATGAATCATATCGCATTATAAAATGTATGAATATGAAATATATGATATGTACAACATGCATATGAGGTATATATAGGCTTGATGGGAAGGTAATAGACAAGCTTCAATATTTTTGGTTAATAAAAAATACTTATTAACAATTTAATTTGTATATAAATATATATTTCATTAACTCCTCTCTACATGATTTAAAATCTAAATTATTTTTATGCTCCTAATCAAGACACAGAAAATAATATTTTAAAGTTCCATCGATTTTCAGGAAAATTTGAATGAATTTGCTAAGAGTTGTCTTCATTTAAAAAAGTAATACTGTCATTTTTCTTTCCTTGCAAAATTTGCATGTGTTTATGTTTCGTTAGAAAGAAAATTTTGAATTTTATGTACTTACGACTATTTGCAAAATTTCATTTGTTTTTAAGAATTTAAGAAGCGTGTGTTACTGAGGGCAGGGGGGGGGGGCGCTCAATTAAATCTAATAATTCCCATTTAAATAAAAACAATTAAGTTACAGAAATTGTTAAAAATCAATTGTATCCTGAAAAAGTAACTGCATCTATTGTGCCACATCTGTCGCCGGAGACTGAGTGGCGCTCAGAGTGTTAATTGTTAAAAATAGAGGGAAATAAACGAATTTGTGCTAAAAAAACTTTTTTTTTTTATTTTCTTTTACCCATCTAAACCTTCCAATGTATAAATAATTTGATAACTGTAATTCCCTGACATTTAGAATTTTAAACAATGTATCTAAAATAATTAAAATTTTGATATTGTGATAGTTACAATGATTTATTTAAACAGTGAAAAATTCTCAAAATATTTCATTAATTATTACTATGCTAATTTCTTAAATTTATTTGAAGTAAATATTTTGTTTTATTAGTATGCCTTCATTAAATTCTGGCTCTAATTATTGTTATAAAATCTATTACTTTTGTGAGGTTCCATTACTGGATTCACATTTCTTACTCTTTTTTTCTTATAAAAAATAACCTGTATTTTTAATACACTGATAAAAATAAATTTTTCACCACATTTTATTCTAAAAATTGCATAGTAATAATTCTAATCCCTTGTACTATTTATGATAGTATCACTGTTATAGTGGCCTTGGCAACAGAATCCAGCCAGAAATTACATTAAAAAAAAAAAAAAAAAAAAAAAAAAAAAAAAAAAAAAAAAAAACGAACACAAAAATTTCACATTATAGACAAAATAGAGTACAGCATTCAGTTGCTGTAAGATATAAACAATTAATGACCGTTTTTTAAAATCATGTATCAAGAGTTATTATTGATTTAAATATATAATTTCATAAATAAGAATGTAATATCTACAATCTATTATTAAAGTTATTTTTTTAATAATAAAAAAAATTGTTTTTAAGTTTTCTTTTACTGCTTGCAAACCCTTATGTAAAATGAATTAATCCTTTCTGTCATCACGTTGTATATATGCAAACAGAAGGAGATAATATATTATAATTTCAGAAAGAAAATAGATTAAGAAAAATAATTAAAGAAAATAGATTATAATAACAGAAAGATAATAGATTACAATTTGAGACGACCCTGTTTCTTGATTGAGCGTAAATAATTTTTGTTTTAAGATTACAAATCTGTTAGAAAGAAACAAGTTGGAAAATACACGTTAAACAAAGCAAATCAGGTGCATTTCGTACTATAAAGAAGTTAAAAAAAAACATTCAGATCTTGGTGTAATAGTAGACAGTACTTCGGATACTGTTTGAGTATCCGAAATTTTTTCTTTGTCTTTGTAAACACTATATATCTGCTTTTTATTATAAAATAAGTAATCTTTAACGAATCTCAGTAACATAAGCATCAATTTCATAAAATGTGAAATATTTTAATATAATTAAAACGCGTCCCAAACAATGTTTCCTTCTTTACCATAATGTAGTGGGTTTTTTTAGTATGGCCCTGTAAATTAATAAAAACTATTCTTTATACTACAGATTATACAGAATTTATATTGTAGTATGTACTTCCTAGATGCATATCAATTTTATTATGTTCAAAAGTGTGTAACATTATTAAGATGCACTTGAAACTATTTTTTCCCATTGGTCATAATGCAAGGGAACACTTTTGACTGTCTCGATAATTGAATTATACATCTCATTTTTATAAAAAATTTAAATGACTCGATAAAATTATGCAACAGTTATGTATTTTAAATTTCAAATGATTCGGTTTTGTAGTTTTTGCGTTCTTATATGTGAACGGATAGGTAGACAGACGGACGGATTGAATAACAACTATAGGTGCTACCAACGTACATAATTACACACGTACTTAGAAACTCGTCAAGCAAATACGAATTTATTCTTCATGTAATTTTATTTTGCGATTTTGAAAACCTTTCTTCGCAGTTTACACATCAAAGAAATATCTATGCACACAAAAACCTATGTATTAAATATTACACAAAAATGTGTATTTTCCATGTTACGTAGACATATGTGTAAAAACAGAAAATTACACACAAATCTGTGCATTCCGTATAAAACACAAAAACATGTGTATTTTGCATATTACACAATATTGTGGGTATTTTCCTATTACACAAAAATATATGTAAAAACAGAATTTTACATATATATATGTGTAAAAATATTGCACAGAAATATGTGTATTTCAGTGCAACTTACACATTAAAGTGTATATTTCAAGAGTTATCAGATAACTTTTACACCTTTGGACTTATCAAATTATACATTAAAATGTGCATTTTGAAATTTACACATTAGGCGTGTATTTTGGCAATTTACACACCAATTTACACACATAGACATGTCGTTTTTGTATCATCGATTTACACATTTTTATGTGTAAATTTACACATTTATTTTTCAGAGTGTCATCACTCGTTTTTCCCCTGCTTTTCGACAGATTTTTCTGCTTTCGTCTGGAAATGTTCTCCAAAGTGTCAACTTTGAAAGTTTATTAAGAAAAATCTATTGTGTTTAAAAAAAAAACCCAGAAAATTGAGTGCAATGAGACAGTTAATGAATAATAATACCTGCTATCTTCATGTATTTCCAAAGAAAAATAAATTAAAGCATGTGTCACAAAATTGCCTTTTTTTGATTTAAGAACACCCTTAAGGAAGAAGAACTGACATAGGCTTAAAATAATGAAGCTTCAACTGTAACCATTTTCGCAGGAATTCGTTACACCGCATTTAAAAATAAACAATGAAACTATGCAGAAAACTTATCTTTATATAAATGGCTCATTACATGAAATCTTCAATCAAAAAGAATGACAAAAACTAGCATCCACTTTTACTTATAAGAGTTTACTTCTATGGTAATAGATCCGCCACATTATGACTGCGTCAGTAAAAAAAAAAAATATAATACCTCGCCAAACTAACACCAGTTAAAAGAAATAGAATTTTTTATAATCAGATTTGTCAGAGAAAATTTTAGTCAACAAGGTTCTAAAATAAGACGAAATTTTCTGTTTAAATTTACCGGTGAGAGATTTCACGAGCGGTAATCAGAAACTGCAATTCTTATTAAATAAAACAATTGTCATATTGTGACAACCAACTCAGTTACTTCATTCGCGACTGATGTCTATCAGTCAGTATACTATATGTCTCCTCTTTTTCATTCATAACTCCATTCCGCTTGTCTGGATTGCCACTTTGGCCTCTACTTTCAATTTTAAGCTTCAATTTCACATCAGAAATTCTAATAAAAAAATTTACTTTAGGTAATCACGAAACGTCTGTCATTGAGTAAACAAAACAAAAGCATGTAAAATTTCTGGTGCTGAACGCAAAATTTCGGAATTAAAAGATTTTAAAAAGAGGCCAATTCTGCCAACTCAGGCTGGTGAAAACTTCCACTGGATAACTTCGATAAAAAAAACCCTCTTTTTTGAACGCATTATTGACTGGAAATTTGAATCACAAATTTGATTAAAATTGTCTACTTCTTTTTACTGGTGTCTGGTTGGCTATGCATATTATAATCTTTTCGCGGATACTGGTCGGAGGTTTTCTTGTTTCCCACAATGTGGTCGAAGTACTACCGCCAAAAAGAACTACAACCAGTATATATATATATATATATATATATATAAATATGTAATGATTCGACGAGATCGATGTTCCATAACAATGTACAAGTTCCAGTGGCACACCATCTATGAGGCAGAACAGATTACTACTACCAAGAATCAACAGTGGGACGAGCTGAGCAGTCTCTCCGGCAATTTGACCAGCAGTGGATGAGTTTATTGGGCTATTTCCCCATAAGAAAGTTCAATCAAGCAGTCTTTAAATTAATTTTATTAGAACTCATAAATAAGTTAAGTTCTTTCACGCAATCACCTTGGCACTCTCATCGAATGACTTCCACTTCACCAACTCCGTGATTAAGCTACATTCCACAATGTTAGAATTTTGGGGAGAAAGAAGAGACAGCATCCTAATAATTTTTGAAAGTCAATCGCATTCTCGGGAAACATGACATGGCTTCCGAGTAGTTTTTAAGAAAAAATGCATTCTAATTCAGCGGAGCAATAAAACGCGCGTCTTGATAGTTTAAAGAAAAGGTGCATTCTACTCTCCTGAAAAGCCAAATGAAAAAATCATTTTCACGACAAAACTAGCGCCCTCCTACTCCGCGTCAATCATTTTAAAAATCCAATCAGGATGGACTCGAGCCTCTAACGGACAAAATGATCAATTCTAATTGGCCGTAATAGGCGGTCTATTGGCAAGAACTATATTTTTTCCTCGGAACACTAAGCCCTTTAGCAACGCGTAGTAACACTTGTCACGCGATGTTAAAAAATAAAAAATAAAATTAAAATCGCAGGAATATGCCAGAAAGTAAAAAGCTTACGAAATACTTCCCGCCTTTTTGAGAAGCAAGAAATAATTTATTAATAACTAAAGTAAGAAAAAGAATTTTAGCTGTTACAAGTTACGAAACTAAGATTGAAATATGTTCCACAAATTTAGAATTGAAGCTAAGAGAGAATAAAAAAAAAAGGCGCAATTTTTTTTTTTTTTTTTATTACAAATCCCCCCTCCCAGAAAGACGGGTGAAAAAGTAGGTCTGAGACCTGCAATTTCACAGAAAGGGAGATGATGCAGACTTAGCTCACGAAGTTGTTGATATAAGTAATAATAATTAGATACTGAATAAAAAAAAATTTAAATTAATTTCTCTTTTTTATATAAATATAGAATTCAAATTTAAAAACACCAAGGTGATGCGTGGAATAACTTCAAATTTAAATACAATAAAATAGGCTTCAATACAAATACAAGATATAATCTTGTTTAAAGTACACATCAAAAAGTAATTTGAAAATATAAGCAATTACCCATAGTAATAACATAAAAATGAAACATAAAAATGAAAAACAATAACGTTAAATTCTTTTTTAACAATGTCAAATCTAGAAATCAATTTTTAAAAGTTTATTTCAAAAATCTTCTTAAAGTCATATTTGGAATGGCATAGTTCATTACCTCATTTTAAGGATGTCTAATTCATTTAACTGTCCAAATTCATCAGCTAACATTATAATATTAGTTCAGTTTTTGTGTGAGTAAGTCCTTGAACATTCATAACAGTTCCATTTTGGAATCTTTGTGAAAATACTTTTATAATTGTATTTTTAATTAATAACACATTTTATAATATAGTAATAATAAAATTTAACAATGTAAATAATAAACAATATAATTAAGAAACATAATAAGGAAAAATATCAATAATAATAAATATCATAAGTGTAAGTAAATCTCATAATGGGTATAAGTAAATCTCTTAATAAGTAATAATAAATATCACAAAAGACATTCTTTAAATACTTAATCTCGTTTATCTCATCTCATATTTTTGGGATGAAATATAGAGAGAAGTGGAATAAAATAAAAAATGCAATCAACTATGAAATCATTTACTTAATCTGGTAATCCGAGTACAGGATTAAGTAGGAATATGTACAAAAAAAAAATTAAAATATAATATGATAAATTAAAATAAAATAAAGATAAATAAAAATTTTATTCATGTTTGAGAATGCACGTGACCTTTAAACTACTAAGATTCTTAAAAAGAAATATTAATAAATGATAAAAATAAAAAACAAGATCTATTCATGTCAAATAATTACGCAATAAATATTCTCTCGGTGTGATAAAACATTGCAAGATGCAAGTAGGAAAGAGAAAAAGAAACAAAATTATATTATAATTGACATGTACTTGGACTGGAATGCAGAAGCAAAGAAAGAGAGAAAGAAAAAAAAATATATTAAAATAAAGTGATAAAAATTTTGTTACTTGGCAAATAATTAATTTAATAATTGATAGATTAAACTTAATATTACAAATAGGTTCAGTTGAAAGAAAAAAAAATATTCTAAGTAGAGTAATTCAGTACAGAATAAGAAATTTCCATTTTGTTCGTCTACGCCGGCATAAATAAACAAATATAAAAATTTCCAGACAAGTGACACTCTCGCTGCAGTCAAGCGATATCATTGCCATTCTGTGAGAATTACAGGATATTATCTGAATTAAAATATGAAAAGAAATTTACTGTTTAAGAGAAAAAATTATAAAATGATAAACTAGAGATATAGTTTAAGCTACAGTTTTTACCTGAGTTTGTTGTTGTTGATTAGGGGGTTGTTGCTCATGACTTAATTTAAATTTATCAGGGGAATAATAAGGCCTTAATTTAGATACATGTACTATTTCTGAACTTTTGAACTGGTTTTGCCTATCAATTTCAAAATTTACTTCGGATAATTTGTTAAGAATTTTATAAGGGCCACTAAATACTTGTGACAACTTTCTAGTATTAGGGTACTGAAATTCTTCATAGATAACTAGATCTCCTATTTTAAATTTTGGTTCGATATAATCTTTATCATAATATCTTTTATTTTTTAAATGAAATTCATCAGTTCTTGTTTTAGCAATTTTAAGTGCTTCATGAACAGGGGGATAATAATTTTGTTGTAAGGGGGAGTCATAGGGTAATTGGCCAAAAAGTAAGTACGCAGGTGGAAATTTGGTAATAGAATGGGGTGTATTATTATATTCATTAATTACCTCAGTTAAAAGCTTAGTCCAGGGAATTTTAGAGGTAGTGGAGTTTACTTTACATTTTAATCTAGTTACTATTGTCTGATTTACTCTTTCACATTTCCCATTCGTTTGTGGATGATGGGCAGTGGTCAAACGTTGTTTAATATTATGATTTCGCAGGAATTTTTTGAATCTTGAAGAAGTAAAAGCAGCATTCCTGTCACTAAGTATTTTTTGAGGGGACTGTACACTTGAAATCTTACTAAAACAGAATAATTGTTGAGGGATTTTGATATTGAAGATTTGTTTCAGACAATTTGTATAAGTTTCTGTAGTGACACTTTTGGAAGGAAATGCCCAAACATATCTTGTGGCATGGTCTATTATAATATGGAGATATTTTTTTGTAGAATTATAATAATTGAACCCTCCTACAGTATCAACAGACAGACAGTCAAAAGGTTGATCTGTAGTGGGCATAGCTTGTAATAAGCCAAATTTTTTCTGTCTAGGTTTTTTATTTTTCTGGCAAATATCACAGTATTTAACAAAGTTAGTAATGTCTTGGGTCATATCTGGCCAATAATAGTTAGGAGAAATTAAATTTTGCATTTTTTGAACACCAGGGTGGCCAAACTGTTCATGAGCAACATTAAGCAATTTTTTTCTTAGGGACATGGGAACTACCACTTTACGAAAACCTTTTCTTTTAACTATAATCAGTCCATTGTCATTAATATAATTTGATCCACACACATTTTCTTTTTCTTGCATCTCAATAATCTCTTTAACGTCAAGAAGAAAAGTAAGGGGCTTACAAAAATGAGAAATAGGGTTTCGGGACAACATGTCGGCTTCGACATTTGTAGATCCCTTTAAGTACTCTATTTTGTAATCGAACATACTTAACTTCAATGACCACCTAAATAATCGACCTCTTAAATGTTTGACATTTTTTAACCAAACAAGAGATGCATGATCAGTATGGATGGTAAATTGTACACCGTGAAAGTAATGATAAAATTTATCTAAAGTATCAATGATAGCAAGACACTCTAGTTCGGTAATGAAATAATTTTTCTCATAACTTCTCAATCCTCTAGAAAAATAAGCAATTGGATGTAAAAAGTTATTATGGTCGGGTTGTTTAAGAACTGCACCTACCGCTACCTGAGAAGCGTCAACAAACATGTGTAGGGGTAATTTTGGGTCATAAATCTTTAAAATTGGTTTAGCAATGAGGGCATCTTTTAATTTTTGAAAAGAGTTTTGACATTCAGTATTCCATTCCCAAATAGTATCTTTCTTAAGTAATTTATTTAGGGGGTGTCTAATTTCAGCATATTTGTCAATAAATTTATGATACACATTTATAGAACCAAGAAATCTTTGTAATTCTTTAGTGTTAGTAGGAGGTTTTAATTTTTTAATCGTTTCTATATTAGTATTAGCTGGAGTTAAAGTTCCATTTTGGATTTCATACCCTAGAAAATTGATTTGTTTTTGAGCAAAAGTACATTTAGATAATTTTAATTTAATATTTTCTATTCGGCATAAATCAAAAATTTGGATGAGATGCTGTATATGTTCATCTATTGATTTAGAAAAAATAATTATATCATCAAAATAATAACAAGCAAAGTCTATTTTATATTTTGTAAGAATTCTTCTAATCGTCCTGTTGAAAATTGGGGGGGCCTACCTTTACACCAAAGGGGAGAACATTCCATTCCCAGAGCCCACAATTAGTAGTAAAGGCTAACTTTTCGGAATCGGCTGGGTGAATAGGTATGTGCCAATAGCCTGAGGCTAAATCTAGTGTAGAGAAATATTGGGCACCACTTAATTTGTCTAAAATTTCATCTATTCGGGGTAAAGGTTCAGCGTCATTTTTCATGATAGAATTTAATTTTCGGTAGTCAACACACATTCGGGTTTTTTTACCTTCATCTCGTTTATTTACTAACGTAACTGGAGAAGAGTATGGGCTATAACTTTCTTTAATTAACCCAGCAGCTAATAATGATTGGATTTGCTGAGATATTTCTTTTTCATCAGCAGTGGATGTACGATAAGGCCTCAAAGATATTGGTAGGTCAGATTTAAGATAAATACGCTGAGGTTCAATATTAATTCTCCCTACATCATATTTATTTTTTGCAAAAATATCTAAATAATCCCTTAAAAGTTCCCTTACATTTTTATTTTGAATAGCATTCAGATCCCCCAATAGATTATAATCATCATTATTAGTTCGCGACAAGGATTGAGGAGTTATGGTATTTCCATAATCGGGTTGCACAGTAGTATCATTTTTTATAATATCAAAATGAAGCAATTCTAAGTTATCACTGGATATGTTGACATATGGGTTTAACGAAATATTGTCCAGTAACACCTGGCTTTTTGCACAATCAATTTTTAATTTAAATTTGGCACAATCAGGTAAACCTAAAATAGCATAGTCCAAATCAAGTTGACTTACTAAAAAATTAACATATCTCTTTATATTACCAAATTTAATACATAATCGACAAGATTTATTAATTGTAAGAGTTCCTTGTGCCTGTCTGATAGTAATAGGGGTAACATTATGTAAATTACCATTTAAATATCGAACAAATTTGAGGGGTAAAATTGAGACAGTTGATCCACTATCCACCACACAATACACTTTGTTATTGCCCACATATCCAGGGATAAATAATTGTCAAATATTATTAGTAGGGGGTGGTTGAATATGAGCAGGAGTTTCAGTTTGAAAGGAATTTGTGTTAAATATACAACTCCTTTCCCAATGATATGCATTTTCTATGCCTCTGTTTAAACATATTCTGCACGGACGACTTGGGTAGTTATTCTGGTAATGAGTCGTAGGCATTCTAGGAGTGAAAAACCTAGGATTAAAATTTTGGAATGGATTGTTTAGAGTAGGTCGAGTCCAATGTCTGGGCTGAGGATTGGGATTGTGCATTGGTCTAGTTTGTTGAAAATTTCTATTGCCGTTATTAGAGGTGTGATTTGGAATCGCTGCTAATTGTTTAGCAATGCGAAACCATTCACGAGTATTGGAAGGAGGGTTAACCATCAAACAATTTTGATACTCCGGCTGAAGGCCATCAATTAATCCCTGTATAATTAAATTTTCCTCAAGCTGAAGTTGCCTTCCAATCTCAACTTTCTTTCTAAAATAAGAATCCAAATCACTTAGATCATTTAACTTTAAGGAAGTAAATTCAGAAAATTTTGGAACTCTAACTTGAATGAATTTTTCACTTAAAATCTCGACAATTTCTTCATAAGTAGCACAATCCAAACAATCATTGATATAAGTTTTTAGCGCTTCCCCCTTTAAATATTTTGAAATATTTTGATGTTTCCACTCATTATCTTTCTTTTCTACCGAACATTCTCGATCAAAATGTTTAAACCATTTAAATATATCCATGCCCGACCCAAATTCAAAAGGGACAATATCAAGTTTATTTTCTGACATTTTTTCTTCTTTTACTAATCCTGATCTTAATAGCATATAAGAAGGATAATTCATATGGAAAATATTTAAATGTTATACTTCAATTATTAAAATTCAATTACTATACTTCAAATACCTCAATAAATAATAATAAAAATAAATAAATAATAAATAAATAAGTAATAAAATAATAAATATCGGGTTTCCATACATGGGAAATAACAAATAATTTTAAAAACAAAAATACTTTTCTTTACGTATGGAAAATAAATTTTGCAACAGAGTATTTTTTTAACAACAAATTAATCCATCTTTCGATTTAAAAATAAAAATAACACCTTTAAAACTAAATAAAATTTCTATGAGCAGAAAATTTTAACTAATTATAAATTAAGAACAAATTTATTTTTTAATATTTGTAATAAAAGAGAGAGAAAAAAATCAAGAATTTAAACAAAGAAATTATCATTAAATTTCTTAATCAATAAAACAATAAAATAATAAATAATAACTTACAGACATGTTCGATGTGGCCTTGTTCAAATACCTAATTTTTTATTAAACTAAACAAAAATAAAGAACTTCGTAGATACGACTCACAGGTGTAAATTTCAATTATCTTGTATTACTGATGGAATCTACAGTAGTTTCGCAACCATACAGCAGGTGTTCATTTATTATGAAATGAAAATTTATCAAAATATTTATGCACTTTTACCTAGAAAATACAGTAAATAAATAAATAAAAGAAAATGATGTTGAATTGATTTCATGCAGGTGATCTTTTGTAATTTTTATTTTGCATATCTCACAGTTTGGTTGCATATCTCTCAGTTGAAAAGTTTCTCACTAGAATGCGAGGTATATTTCACATTTAAAATATTTGTAGATGTAGATACCACACATAATTACAAACAAAACTTTATAAGACGATCTTTTTTCAGCTGAAAGGTTTATCATTTATGCACATGAAGATGTTTTTCCATGCAGGCCATCTCGTCGTAACATGGGTGGAAGTAGACGCAGATGAGGTTAAAGATGCGTGCAGCTAACATCTCAAAAACTCTGACTGTTAGTAACACACATTGAGTCTTATTGCAGGAAACAAAATTACAATATTAGTATTAACACACAGCAGCTGATCCCATCCATCTTCAGTCTTGGACATACCATTTAGATGGAAGATATCATAGTTATTTTTTTTTCTGTATTAAATGTTAAGATGAAAACAATACCAGGAAAAATGTAGGAACAACTGTAAGTGTATGAAGAGCATGCAGCTTATTCTCAAAAGTTTTACGCCGGTTCATTTTTCATCCTGCCGGCTAATATGTAATGATTCGACGAGATCGATGTTCCATAACAATGTACAAGTTCCAGTGGCACACCATCTATGAGGCAGAACAGATTACTACTACCAAGAATCAACAGTGGGACGAGCTGAGCAGTCTCTCCGGCAATTTGACCAGCAGTGGATGAGTTTATTGGGCTATTTCCCCATAAGAAAGTTCAATCAAGCAGTCTTTAAATTAATTTTATTAGAACTCATAAATAAGTTAAGTTCTTTCACGCAATCACCTTGGCACTCTCATCGAATGACTTCCACTTCACCAACTCCGTGATTAAGCTACATTCCACAATGTTAGAATTTAGGGGAGAAAGAAGAGACAGCATCCTAATAATTTTTGAAAGTCAATCGCATTCTCGGGAAACATGACATGGCTTCCGAGTAGTTTTTAAGAAAAAATGCATTCTAATTCAGCGGAGCAATAAAACGCGCGTCTTGATAGTTTAAAGAAAAGGTGCATTCTACTCTCCTGAAAAGCCAAATGAAAAAATCATTTTCACGACAAAACTAGCGCCCTCCTACTCCGCGTCAATCATTTTAAAAATCCAATCAGGATGGACTCGAGCCTCTAACGGACAAAATGATCAATTCTAATTGGCCGTAATAGGCGGTCTATTGGCAAGAACTATATTTTTTCCTCGGAACACTAAGCCCTTTAGCAACGCGTAGTAACACTTGTCACGCGATGTTAAAAAATAAAAAATAAAATTAAAATCGCAGGAATATGCCAGAAAGTAAAAAGCTTACGAAATACTTCCCGCCTTTTTGAGAAGCAAGAAATAATTTATTAATAACTAAAGTAAGAAAAAGAATTTTAGCTGTTACAAGTTACGAAACTAAGATTGAAATATGTTCCACAAATTTAGAATTGAAGCTAAGAGAGAATAAAAAAAAGGCGCAATTTTTTTTTTTTTATTACATATATATATATATATATATATATATATAACAAAACCAAAAGAAATTCCAAATCCCCAAAATACATGGAAGTCTTCATCAGGGAGGCCCCTCCATGTAGGGGTAAATAAAGAGAAGTTTCTGAAAGGATGTAGGCTCATAAGCTAAATTACATCCTTAGTCCCCAACTTCTCAGATTTCAGAAATCAAACTCAAACCTTCAAAAATATTATAAATATATACAAAAATTTTTTTTAAAAATACCAAAGGACAAGACCAAAAATTACACAAACAAAAAAGGAAAATTACCTACAAAACTAAATATAAAAAATAAAATTGTAAAATACAAACCCCAGGAATACAAAACCCTCTTCAGCTAGTGGGGCCATTCACTAGCGCTTCAATCTCGCCCTAAATTGAAATCAAGCATCCGCAAGTAAAGAAACACTGAGACTCAGAAACTTTCAGTTAACATATAAGATGGATAACAGTTAACCATTAAAATCTTTTTTAAACCACTCATAGCCAATTCTAGATCTGTCTTGTTATTGCAAATCCTGCGGATCCTATTAACTTGTGAATACATAATATTTTTTAAAACTTTATTGCTAATACATGAAAACCAGTAAGTGAGGCTATTAACTTCAAAATTAAAATCTTTCCTTTTATCATAAAGTCCAATCAACCATTTTTCCTTGTTTTTCTTAATTTAATTCTTAAATTAACCATTTAATTTAATTCTTAAATTAAGAAAAACAAGGAAAAATGGTTGATTGGACTTTATGATAAAAGGAAAGATTTTAATTTTGAAGTTAATAGCCTCACTTACTGGTTTTCATGTATTAGCAATAAAGTTTTAAAAAATATTATGTATTCACAAGTTAATAGGATCCGCAGGATTTGCAATAACAAGACAGATCTAGAATTGGCTATGAGTGGTTTAAAAAAGATTTTAATGGTTAACTGTTATCCATCTTATATGTTAACTGAAAGTTTCTGAGTCTCAGTGTTTCTTTACTTGCGGATGCTTGATTTCAATTTAGGGCGAGATTGAAGCGCTAGTGAATGGCCCCACTAGCTGAAGAGGGTTTTGTATTCCTGGGGTTTGTATTTTACAATTTTATTTTTTATATTTAGTTTTGTAGGTAATTTTCCTTTTTTGTTTGTGTAATTTTTGGTCTTGTCCTTTGGTATTTTTAAAAAAAATTTTTGTATATATTTATAATATTTTTGAAGGTTTGAGTTTGATTTCTGAAATCTGAGAAGTTGGGGGCTAAGGATGTAATTTAGCTTATGAGCCTACATCCTTTCAGAAACTTCTCTTTATTTACCCCTACATGGAGGGGCCTCCCTGATGAAGACTTCCATGTATTTTGGGGATTTGGAATTTCTTTTGGTTTTGTTATATACATTTTTTACATTTCTTTTTGTAGCATTTTGCGCATTGGTCTGTAAAAAACTGTTTATTTGTTTCTTCATTTTTTAAAAATTAATTGAATGGTTTTAATAAAATTGTGTATATATATATATATATATATATATATATATATATATATATATATTCGCTTTTATTTTTTAATAGGTAATTTTCATAATGAAGAATTTTTAAAAAGTAGAATTTTTTTTCAGTCTCTCTTCCTTAATAGTTCCATGCTTCCATGCTTAGTATTATGTATGTAACAAAAAAAAAAAAAAAAAAAAAAAATTCCGCCATTTTGTTCTCTCTTATCTTCAATTCTAAATTTGTGGAACATATTTCAATCTTAGTTTCGTAATGTATTAACTTGTAACAGCTAAAATTCTTTTTCTTATTTTATTTATTAATAAATTATTGCTTGCTTCTCAAAACGGCGGGAGATATTTCGTAACCTTTTAACTTTCTTGAATATTCCCGGGATTTTAATTTTATTTTTTATTTAACATCGCGTGACAGGTGTTAATACGCGTTGTTAAAAGGCTTGTTACTTGCGAGGAAAAAATATAGTTCCTGCCGAGGACACGCCTGCTAAGACCAATCAGAACTGATAATTTTTTTTCGTTGAGACTCGAGTTCATCCTAATTGGATTTTTAAAATGATTGACGCGGAGTAGGAGGGAGCTAGTTTGTCGTGAAAATGTCCCATATTCATTTGGCTTTTTAGGAGCGTTAGAATGCGATTGCCCTTTAAACTATCAAGACGCACGTTTCATTTCTCCGCTGAATTAGAATATCTGATGATGTGGACTAGATAACGAAAGTTGTAGTGTCGATGTGTGCTAAGGTGATTGCGGGGAAGAGTTTATCTATTTTATGAGTTCATCAATAAAGAACTTGAAGACTGATGGTGTGTGTTTTTATAATGGGGAAATACCCCAATGAAATTCTTCCATTGCTCGCCAACTGTCGGAGCGACTACTCTGCTCGTGCTGCTGAGAATTCCTAGAATTTATGCAACATAGTTTATTTTCGTCGAATTTTATATAATATTACATATATATCAAATAATTTCTATACAGTCTAATGAAGCGAGTTCGATTATAGAAAAAAAATAAGGGGGACGCGCGGTGGCAGAGATTGAATAAAGGGCACTGGAAGTATAGATGAGTGCTAACAGCGCTGAGCAATAGTCTATCTTTCTTCTTCGTTACTAGAAATTCATTTTATAGAGATATCGTCACCAGTGTGCTTTTCCCCTTTAATTGGGACGTATCTTCTGATGTCCTACAAGAAATTAGCGGAAGAGGCGGTTGTCAGTGTAATGGCTGTCAGTTTTTTTTCCAGGATGCATATGACCAATAAGGTACCCGGAGCGACAGGATTGTGATGTGCGACAATTTTCATAGGCTTTGTGAAGGTGAGTAGTACACACACTTAAAGCGTTGGAAGTGTTTTCTGTGTTGACACCTGTTGCTCTTGTAAGAAAAAATTGATGATAAAGCTGTGCGAATTTAGCACTAATTTGAGAAACACAGAATTTAGAAGCACACACTTATGGATCTTAGAAAAATAGGCTACTACTATAGGGTAAAAAATATTTAGTTTAGTTTGCTCATTCATAGAAATTTTTATACTGTCTGTTCGAGATAATGTCCGCATAAAGCATTGTAAAATTCACTAAAACTATTTCGGAAAATTCCGAAATAGTATTATGAATTGCATAAAATAAAAGCTTGAAAGTTTCGCTTTTAAAATTTCAAAGCCCCACTAATCCCTAAAAGCTAGAAAATAGAGAAAATAATCAGGAGAAACTTTTATAAAATCAGCACAAATTTATGGTTTTTAAACACTTGGAATCGGGAAAAGCATTAAATGTTTTTGAAGTGGAATGACAATAAATTTATCTTTACATATTTTATCACTCGTTTTGTACTATATGCTCTCTCCTATTTGTTTGTAAGTTGTAAAGTTCACATACTGAGAAAAAGCGTTGTTATTCTACAGTTACCTGATTCTCAGAACGATAGAATTGAAGTAGCATCGTAAAACCTCAGAAACACACATTATTTAGGAAAATATTCTTCTGTTTTCGGAAACAGTAGTAAAAAACATACGAAACTCAAGACAATAGTTTTTTTCTTACTTATGAAAGTGTCTCTGAGAAACAAGGATGCCATTTTGGCCCTCATTTTTATTACAGAAGAATATTTATGTATTTTAACATGAAAAATTTATCTTTAACACTAGAACGCCAAGAAATTTTACACAAGTTTTATAAAATATTTCTTAAACCAGACATTTTTCTAAAAACTATTTAGTTTCTTTATTTACCTCATTTCTTTGCAACATGTTTATATCTGTTTTGGAATTTCTTAGAAATTCCATATTACTTGCAGAACATCTATGCATTACGTCATTCGATTCATCGACTTCGATGGAAGGTGAACTGGAGCACAGCGACTCCAGTAGAAACTTCTTCAAATCCTGCATTGGTTCATGTTTATATTTTATTTCTCAAAAAATTTTATGGTTCGAATCGACAATTATTCCATTGACTGGTCCGAATTGACACTTACCCAGCGTTCTACTGTTTACACACTAATGATTATTTCATTAGTGTGAATACGTTCGTATTTCATGGTATAAAATTTAAGTTTCGGATGAAACGGAGACAAAACTTCCCACTCGAGAGTCTCCAGCTTTTGCACACCACAATTATCTAAAGAAAAAAATTTTCTTTCAAATTGCCCAAATATAATACAGTAAAAGATTTGTGCTTTAAATTACTGGTATTCAAAAAGCCAGGGAATTAGGAGCTACCTAGTTCTGAAATAAAAATACGCCTGTGTGTGTGCTCACAGTTTCGTAATCGTTACAAGGTGGATTTTACTGTGCAAAGCATAGTACAACATTATCTAAAACTTCTTAACCCTTCGGACTCTGGTGTCTCTTACACAAATTGATTTGGTCAGTACCATTTTTTTAAAAGAAGTTTCCTTCAAGTACACAATTTCAAAAATGTTCTGATTAAATAAGGAAAATTTTATTTCCTTTTTTACTGACGACAAAAACGAATTTTGCAAGGAAAGATGATGTCTTCGCAGCGGAGACAACGGATTGCTAAGAGTTAAATATTTTCAAAAGCATATTTATTAGCAATGTTTGAAAAAAAAAATATATCCTGTGATTAATAATTTTCAAAAATGTGGAATGCATTTCACGAAAAAAGAATGTATTGGCATCCTTTTCTAAAATTCCGTAATGATCTTTTTTGGCAAAGAGATTATGAAACCGGAGATGTCTTCAAGAAAGCTCTCAAGTAAAAGAAATATTTAAGTTTTAATTAATAAAAGTCCGAGGAATAAGATTTATCACTATTCGTCAGAACACTGAAATGCAATGCTATAAATTAAACAGAGATTTTAAGTGCAAATGCATCCTAAAACAACAATTAAAAGAAGCTGTTGAAACATATTTTAACGTTAATACTTAGAAAATAAAAATACAGGATAAAATAAATATCAGGTATTTAAATAGATTTTTTTTTTATCTAAGCGATACCTGATATTAAAAATGCTGTTTAATGTTTCATATAATATTTATTTAATAATTACTTTAAAGAGTTTTCGGACATATATGACCTAATAATTTTTTAAAAAAATCCACTCCTATTTTGAAAACTTTTACTTTATTTGTCAGCAAATGATTGTCTAGAAAAAAGGAATACTTTTATTTTTTATTATTATATGTTATTTATGATACTTATGTTTTGAGAAATTTTCCAATTCTCCCCATTTATAAATAATTTAATTTTTTAAATACTGAATTTCGGTCGCGAGTCATTATAAAAAGACGCTATTTCCTTAAACATTAAATATTTGCCTATGTGGTAAAAGTTATATTTATTGCACTGCGTCAATTTCCGGTAAACAATACACATCTATTTAGGTAATAAAAGAAATAATTATTACGTTTTATTATTTATTAAAAAAGGAAAATAAAAAGCTCGTGTTATATCTATATATTAAGAAACTGTAAGTATATATATTCTTTTAAAATTAATTATGTGTAGAGTTCTAACACTTTTAAAGTAAGTCAAATTGCAAATTCATTCATTTTTGACTGATGAAAGAGACCTGACCACTTTACTATAAGAAAACTATTTCTGTATTATATTCGCATAAAAATGTTTTTTACTTTTCCTTTCAGTAAATCCGGACTGAATACAAATGGGAGTTAAACAAAACTGAAATTAACCTTTCTTATCAAATAGCCACAGTATTTTTTGTTTGTTAGCGATATTGCACACAGAATTGCAATAGACTGTAATCACTATTGCAATTCTCTTTCTTAAGAAAATAAGAATCCAACGTAATATATTGCTGTAAAAATGTTTATTATTAAACAGAATTAGTAAAACATCATTTGAAAATCGATAGCACAGTGCCATTTTGGGAATATAATTGCAATTGTATTTAACCCCTTGTTGGACGGTGAGGTATATTGAATCCCTCCCAAGTTCAATTAAGTTTCTCAGAAGAAACATTTAATTACGTTTTAGATTTATAAGTTAGAAAGGAAATAGTTTTAAGATTGCTTTTCTTTATTTAAAGATTTTTTTTTCAAAATTCAAGGGAGATTTCAGCATTACACAAATGCAATTGTTTGCCCTTCAAAGAGTTGAAATGACGAAAATAAGTACTTTCTTTTGAGTCTGTATATTTGAATTTCACTTTTGAAGTGAAAGGCTTGCATGCATGTATGTGTGCATAATGTTTTATTTTGAATGGGTACCATATAATACACTAAAATATTCTGTTTTTTTAATGTGTATATGATTTTAATGATTAATGATTCTATTTTTTTTTTAATTTCAGATATAGGTCCTGATTAAAAATGTAAATAATCTCTATTTTTATAGAATTTATCTAAGCCCCCATTTGAGGTTGCTTAGTATCTAGAAAGCCGAACAACATATGAAGTTTCTACTTCCAAACATGCCAAAATGTACGAATGAGTTTTTCAACGGATTTTTCCAGTACAACTCCTGCCGACACGATTCACTCAGAAAATCTCCATCTCAATAATATATATCCTGTGATTGCAGGCGTTTGATTTCTTTATCAATCCACTTCATTTAAATGAAAATAATAACTACGTATACACGGACACGCCAATAATCCGGGTTTTTTCACACCACTATCACAATAGAGAAACTGTAGTTCCGTTAATTCGCCCAATTGTTTTAGAAGATTTAAGTTTAGTTCATTAATCACGAAAATGCATCATTTAAATAAAATAACTATTGCTTTTCTTTTTTACCGGTATCAAAAACAGTGCTGAATGCACCTTTTGAAGCGTCCCTAAAAAGGGACGCTAGGCACTAATGGGTTAACTGGTTAATTCTTTTCTGGTCAATAAATTGAAAATAGCGGATTCACACCACTATTATTTAAATAAATATATTCATAAAATTTAGTCTAAACTTTCCGCCTTTCCATAGTATGAAAATCTTTTTAAAAATAATAGTGGTGTCAAAAACGAATTTGTCTTCCCGAACGGCGTTCGGGCAAACCAGTTAAGGGGTGAATAATAAAAACAGTATTACAAAAAAAAAAAAGTTAGACAATCAATAGTAAGATTAATCTTAGATTTACATTTTTTTTTAAAACTTGCACAATCAATATTTACCCTTATTTTTTAAGACAGATTCACCGTGTCTTTTCATAGGTGTTTGGAGTTCATCTTTCGTAATCACATGGTGGCAAAAATCATTTATAACTTTAATAAGTTCTCCTTTATTGGATGGACTTCTTTTCGTACAAGAATTTTCAAACGGCGCCACAAATTTTCAATCGGATTGAGATCAGGGCTGTTTCCTGGCCATGGTTATATTTGTTGAACCTTTATTTTGAAACCAAGCTGTGCGGACTTTTGCTGTGCATACTTTTGCTGTGCATACTTTTGCTGCATGGCATGGATCTAAATCCTGCTAAATGGTGCGTTGTTCGAGAAGAAATCCCTGGTGGAATGTATCAGTTTTGCTTCCAGGACAGTTTTAATGTATTTTTTGGCATTCAGGATGCCACCAATCACTTGAATTTGCCCCACACCATCTGCAGACACACATGCCCAAATCATGACATTTATTCGGTTTTTTACTTACCCATCATACGTAGTATAGGGCAAGTCTTGCAATCGTTTTGAAAATCGAAAATATTTTTTTGAAGGATTTACACGTTTTAGACACTGGAGATTTCGAAAAAGATATTTTTAGAAGAAAACAATTTGCCGTCTGTCTGTCTGTAAACACTCTATCTCACGAACAAATTGAGATAGAGACTTGAAATTTTGTATGTACTTAGTGTGTAAGAATGAGACGAAGCCTATTGAATATCAGCAACCTCGATTATTCGGAACTATTTTTTCCGGATTCTCGAAAAATTCGTTCTGATGAAAGTTGCATAAAAATTTTCGAATTTTTTTATTTTAAGGAATGCATGTAAAAGGCAATAAAAAAACACAAAGTTATGAGTTGCAGAGATATTTGTAATCCTGTTTTCCACATTCTTCGATTTTTCATGACCCTGTATTTCATTCAAATTTCAATTCAGAGGTATATTTTAATTGAAAATTATAAAGATGTTTCTTTTACGCAGTTTGGTACTTCTTGAGTAGTTTGGCGTTTTATATAATTTGTTGAAATTGGTGCATCAGCAATTCATTAATAGAGTATTACTATGTGTATTAACAACATTTAAATTTAGTTTTGGAATTGAAATACATTGTATAAATAGTTTTCACATATTTTATTTTCTTATGCATATAAATGATGGGTAAGTATTACGGTGGCCTCCAACGACTAGTTTGTAGTTGCTTCAATGCGATCAGGATGAAGTGTTTCTCCTACTCTACGTTTCACGTATTTTCTACCATCACTACTTAAGAGCGATATTTTACTTTCATCTCTCCAGATTACTTGTTTCCATTGATTTTCTGACCATTTAATGTGTTCTTTTGTCCACTTAACTCGTTTTTTGCGTTGCTTTTGATTTAAATTTTTTTTTTTTTTTTTTTTTTTTTTACCTTAGAATTATATCTTGTAGTCCAAATCCTGATAACCTTCTTCTTATTGTTCTTGAACTTACTGCAATACCCGCTACATTCATTTCACATCTAATGGAATCTGATGAAATTTTTCCATCTTGAATGCATAGCCGTTTAATTTTTCTATCGGCAGTAGCACTTGTGCATTTTTTCGGCCTGATGTGGCCTTATTTTCCACTGATTTCGTTTTTTCATAAAGTAAACAGAACTTCCGTACACCAGAACAAGTAACTAAACCACCAAATTGTCTTGCAATTTCAGCATAACCATTTTCACTTATAAAGACAATTCGACATATTTTTGTAGATATCCAATTAGTTCTTGTAGATGGCATTGTTTAAAATTAGTTTAATTAAAAAAAGGACTTTAAATAGTCAAAAACAGCAATATTCTAATTAATTGTGCTAGTATGCATCAAATATTTCTACAACAACAACTCTTTTATCATCGAAATAACCTAAACTATATGTTACAGACAGTTTCACTTACAGGTCCTCAGAACAGTGTTTGTGATTGGCAAGTACGCTTTTATTACAAAACTCGTCCTTATTCCAAACGTTTGTTTTACTTAAATTAGCATAACTTCTAGTGGAATACAGGTATTGTAATACTGTTTTTATTATTAAATTATACATTACATTACCTTCAATTTGGTATATAGACGTTTGTATTTAAGTGAAAATCAATATATTCTACAATCACACATATTTGAAAAACGTGAAACTTTCAAAAATGTCCAAACTTTTGGCCACCACTGTACATACAGATCTCTAGATTGCATACAGGCTTTCAGAAAAACAAACCGCATATTTTTCCAATTACAAAATTGGGTTTCTCCAGCAGTACTCATTTTCAAAGTTGTTCATTTAGACGTTATTTTTCACCTTAATAAACTTTGAAGTTTTGTTGCTGTGTCATACAGCACGACAGTGCTGTATAGTAGAGATAAGACGCATCTCTAATGTTAAAGTCCAAAGTCTGCCTCTTAATAAATTTGAACGCAATCATCGGATCGCGATGAAATTGAAAATGCGAAGTGTCCTACTCTAGACCTCAAAGTTTACAAAAAGTCATCCAGATTCGCTGATTAGTTATGGAGATCCAAAACCCCTGTTATGTCACTTTTTTCTCGTGAAACAAGAAAAAAAGACAAACAACTCAATTATAACCCAAACTCAATTATAACCCGAATAATGTCGAAACATTCAGCGACGTGTAATAGCTTGTTCAAAAGCTTTTAATTTAGGTATGTGCCTTTTGAATGTCCTGTTAAAAATATCCAATATTTAGAAAATAGTACCCATTTAAAATTTATGTAATGCTACACCTTTCACAATTTAATATAATAGAAATCTTTCCTTTTTAATTGCTAATTCAACTATTTCTTTCGAGTTGCCACCAATTAAAAAATAGTTCAATAATTTAAAAAATAATAACAACACGTGTTTTTTTTATCGATCAATAAAAATTCTGATTCTGATTTTTAAATTTCAGAAACTGATATTATTCGAACAGAAAATACATATTTTTTATAAACTTATATATAAACTGTAACTAAATATGTTTTAAAATAACACCGCACCTTTATTTGAGTGTTTTCGATGTGAAACAGTTTCTATAATACAGATATTTCAATTAAAAAGGGATAATTTAGAAAAAAAATTCTTCTATGTTTATAAAAATAACGATTTGTAAATGGTGCTATGAAAATCTGTGTAGATACCTATGATCAAAAGGAAAGGTACTAATAGATTATCCCGTCGACCCATTTCGCCAAATTATACAAATCGCCAAACTAATAGCCAGATTATACATATTGACATAATATTTATTTTAAATAACCAAAAAACAAATAATAGAATATTAATAAAAATACAAATAAAAAGTCGAAATAAAAATCACTTGTTATACACATGTATCCTATTGATTATCATTGAATGTGAAATTCACGGTTTATCGATTGCTGGCATATAATCTTATAATTTGGCGACAGTTTTTTGGTTGGCGGGATAACCAAGTAGTGCCAAAGAAAATCTGTGTAGATATCAAGAAACTGCAGTGGGACTACCATCTGGAAACAGGCTGTTCTGTCGCCAAATGTAGCCAAGTTTTTCGCCAACTTGGTGATATGTTGCCAAATCTAGCACTCAAAATTACTCGCCATTGAAGCTAACTTGGTGTTATTTCAGGTATTTCGCCAAACTAATATGTCTACTAATAACTTTAAACTAATACTAATAATAGTTTAGATTTGTTAGCTGAAGGTGATAAAGTTCCTGGAAAGATCTGAAAAAGCTATGAAATCATATAAAAAACTGTTGAAACCAGGAGCTCGATCTAAAAAAATGTTACAGTAAAAATTGGGAAATATTTTCAGTCTAAAAATGTGCGTAGAAAAGAAATGGAATCAGATGATCTGTATAGCTCATGAATTATCCAAAATTTTTGTTAGCTGAAAATGTAGACTGAGCTTTACTGGTGCCTTATATTCAGAATTATACTATTAGCCACTCAAAATGATTACTGAAGAAAGTAGTCAACAGAATATTTTGTTATGTTGTCTCAAATCAGTTAAGCTCCACAACGCTAAACGAATATAAACCATGAAGTAATAATTAAATTATAACATTATATAATCAGGTTGTTGAGGAATTGATGTAGATAAATATGTCTGAACACAAATATTTAGTATATGGTTGAATCGTATCTATTCAAGATTTTGAGTTTACCTGGAGCATTGTTCTTCCACTTATCAGAACCGCTGGAATGGAATTGTGTCCAAACTTTGTACTGAACGAACCGTTCTCATACTTCATTACATCAGGCTGTAACATATAGTTATGAACCCGAATTTTTAAACTGGTTGTTGCCTGTGAAACACGGCGTGAGTTAAAAATACCTCTTTTTCCCTGACTGATTTTAAGGCATCAGTAAAGCTCAGTCCTCATTTTGAGCTAACAAAAATTTGGGTTATTTCATGAGCTTTACAGATAATCTGATACCATTTCTTTTCTACGCAAATTTTTAGATTGAAAATATTTCCCAATTTTTACTGTAACTTTTTTTTAGATCGAGCTCTACTTTTCTCTCAGTTTCCACCAGTTTTTTATTTGATACTAAATGTACTGAAAAGTGTTTCATGATCTATGCTTTATGCCTTACTTCGTGTTCTTTTTTCTTCACTAGTGGTGAGAGGAATACTTAAAATAAAGGATTCTCTAAAGACTCTTCAACCACCCTGACATATATTCAATAACAGAATATTTTTTATACCAAACTTTATTTGTGTGCATTTACGCACTTAACTGATGAATCAGTAAAGAAAACTTTTAAATAATGCCTTTTACAAAATTTTTAATCTTTTATCACCGGTTTTTCAAAACTGAAATTTTTGCCTTATTAAATCAGAAAAAAACTCGGTTTAAGTAATTTACAATTTATAATAAAAATTTATTGGCGACCATAATATATGATTATTGCAATATAGATGTCCGTACATGGTACGGATAAATCATGATTGTTACCCACATGGCGTACGTCCAAATCAGTGAAGCGATTAACCCATTAGTGCCTAGCGTCCCTTTCCAGGGACGCTTCAAAAGGTGCATTCAGCACTGTTTTTGACAGCGGTAAAAAAGAAAAGCAATAATTATTTTATTTAAATGATGCATTTTCGTGATTAATGAACTAAACTTAAATCTTCTAAAAATAGTGGTGTCAACCAAATAAAATTTACGCAAGAGATGCTGGGCACGAATGGGTTAAATAAATAAAAAAATTATTGACTCACTTAATATAACGGTGTATGTAAATTCGTCCGCTATCCTATCCTATGAAAAAGGCATACAAAAGATACACTATCGATAAAAACAAGAATTAATAATCGCAGTGTGTCTAAGTATAGAATAATAATTAAAACAATCCAAAAACTGCAAAAATAATTAAAATCATAACTTTACAATCAATGAGATATCTGGCACTGATGTGTATCGTTGAGAGCTTTATAAGAGACAAAATTAGTTCCAAAATCACATTTTACAACTAGTTTGTGTTTCTTTCTGTGTTTTTGCAGCAGCCGCCCATGAATCCGCAGATTAATAATTTACTCAATTAATCAATTTGAAAATTGTCCGTCAAACAAAGCAAATGAGGTGCGCTCGTACGATCAAAGATCTTAATAATGAAGTTTTGAAATTATTAAGATCTTTGTGTAATACGATACACTCCAGCACTTCGAATACACTATAGTATCCGAAATCTTTAGTGCATAAATACTATTTACTTTCTAGCATACTCGATGTAATTTTTAGTAAACTTTTATCAATTTCATAAAAAGAGAGTATGTATTCATGAATGTAATTATAGCATGCTCCAAACAATGTTTTCCCAATACCATTATGCAATATCACTATGTGTATAGAAACATAGGATGTCATTGTGTTGTAATGGAATGTCATTATGCAGTTTCTTTTGTGTTTTCTTGTGAATAAATAACAAATATTCTTTGCACCACAGATTGTGCAAAATGTATTTTTCAATATATATTTCATAGATGCATATGAATTATATTACGTTCGAAAATACGTCACATTCTTAAAATGTACTTAAAACTATTTTTTCCCATTGGTCGTAATTTAAGGAAACACTTTTGATGGTCTCTTTAATTAAACTATACATCCGACATTCATAAAATTTGAAATTGTTCCACAAAATTATGAAACAATTATATATTTTAAATCTCAAACGGTTCGGTGAGGTAGTTTTTGATCTGTTACATGCGGACAAACAGACGTACGAGTTGACTGATGACTATAAGCGCTAAGTATTTACATAATTACGAACGCACACTTTAAAAATTTATGTTAAGAACCTAATTTTTTGATATCAGAAATGATTGGTTTCAAATAAAACATCTTAAAAGGCAAATAAGTAATCCTTTTTTTAATTTCTGGAAGTTAATTATATGCTTTTGTTGTGATATGGTATTTTTAATATTGTATGTTGAATAAGTGGACGTTAAAAACATCATATTTCTGCTTCCATCGATTTCGTTATTACACATTTTAACTGTTAATAGGAACGAATGGACTTTTCTTAATTTTTCACAAAATTAATATCAGGTAAAACAGGATAGCATGTCACTTTGAAGTGTATTACCGCGAATGCTCTCAAAATATTAAGTTTCTATATAATTCCTTTATATAGATTTTAATTCTTTGCAAACATATTCGTAAAATATCAATTTTAATGAATGAGATTAAAATTCTTTATTTTACTGAACCATCCTTTTCCAGAGTATTGAAAAAGAAATAAGCGTTTAAAAATTCATACTCTTGGAAGAAAGATATTTTGATAAAGTTTGAGAAACGAAATTGAAAAGATCAAAAGTTACAGCGAAATGTCTATATTTAATCAGTACACTGTGCTAAAATTTCGAAAATTAAAATTTTTTTACATATCTGTTTTCGCATACGTGCCTAACCTTTTACAGATTTAGTTTGAAATGAATTCCACTTAATACGCAAAGATTACCTGATGCAGAAGGAGGAATTCAGCCGGGTAATAGAAATGTGAATATATTTATGAATGCAAGATGCTAACGTGTTGCTTCAGTAACAAAAAGTCTATGAAACACGTAACTAAACGCCTATTCAGATAAGGATAGATATTAAGTCGCAAAACAGAGTGAATAATTTTGAAAGTTTATTTAAAGAATCGATGACATACTAGCATTGGATATATGTTGCATCTAAAACGCCTGCATAAAGGCACAGTGGAAACAAAAAATAAATTTTAAGTTATAACTTTAATAAGGAAAGTCACAGCGGGACAATTGTTTGTGTGTGTGTGTGTTTTCTTTAGAAACTATTAACAATAAGATAGATTACAGATTTTCGAAAGATTAAGTGCATAAATTTCAGTAAAACAGTATCAATGTTAACAGTATTATCCGAACGCGCTAGGGCGAGTACAGTTTGTTTAATTCGTTAAAAAAAAATTTTGTTCGCCACTAGTTTATAATTACAATTTTTGCTTTGCTTTATTATTTGGCAGATATTTTCATAATATACAAGGCAGATGGTGTTCGTCTACATTTTTAGTTTATTGCGGTAAAAATATGAAAATGTTAAGAGATTAAGTTGGCCGTTACCCTGATTTGCCCGTACTTCTTAAGGGCAACGTGTATTTGACAATTATGATTTATTATTTTAACCAGAAAAATTTTATTGTAAATTTTGTATTAATTAACCCGAGCCTTTTATTTTTAACTGAAAGCTTTGTCAAAAATTTTGATCAATTAAGAGGTTAAGAAAAACTGCCGATATGCAAAAACGTGACCGGAATTACGGTTTAAAAAAATCCATTTAAATGTGTATCTGAAAAATCACTTTTTCTTATTGGTGTCACTCATTTATTTCAACATCTTAGCAATGGAAATGTTTTTTCCGTTAAAGAGTTAAGAAATGAGAATAACAGCCACATAGAAACAATACTTTCTATAAAATATGCCCTAAACTCATTATTTTGTTCAATTTACTTTTTAATCGCGAAAAGAGTGGTCATTCAGCTCCGATTCAAAATTTGTATATAATGCCTCCTAGTAACACCTTTAAAACGTAATTTTCAGTCAATATATTGATTGTTCATATATTCAATAATACAAAAACTGAGTCTTTTATCTGTCGAATTCCGCTTAAATTGTGTCTGTATCTTAATTATAAGCAAGATACACTGCTCAAAACAATTAAAGGATATTGCAGTTTTAGGTGGATTTTGTATCTGGGAAACTGTTTAGCTGATTGATACATGGTCGACAGACATTGTATGCTATATGAGAATAAATTACACATGTTTAGCAGAAAAAAAGCATTTTATTGCTCATTTGTGTACAAAAGGAAAAAAACACAATTTGTGCATATGACACTGTGCATTGACCAGTCTAAATAGACTGGTCTAAATGATAAAACTGAAACATTTTTGCTAACTTTCAATTGCATTAGTACTTTAACCGCCTTATTATCAGATATAGCGATACGATTACAATGTTTGTTGTCTAAATCCTAGAAAAAGTTATTCTTTTTATTATGCAATTTGCAAGATGTCAAAAGATTGTTTTATTTTTGAGTTAAAACATTTTGCAGAAATGTCAGTTTTAGACATTTTCCTTTTAAATGCATTTTTTCTGGGTAATTGCTAAAATTTATATACATATTTTTTCAAAGTTTTAAGGTAAATGTCTCATAAAAAATGGATAAGAAGAAATAAATCAAAAGATCACTTCTAAAGGTATGCGGATACATACAAAAAAATGTTCTCGGACAGTATGTGAATAATTTTTGCTTTGAGAAAATGGTGTGAGGTAGAACTACCGCAATTTCCCGTAAACAACCCGCAGCTCAAACAGTTCTCTTTCGACCCAAAAAATTTCAAACATAATATGTCACATTTTGTATCGCAGCATATAATTATTTTAAATTACTGAATGAATTTTTTGAATCGAAACAGAATTGTTTGAGCTGGGGGGGGGGGGGTATCTACGAGAAATTATGGTAAAAGATAGTCTCTGTGTCAGCACTTAACCCCTTGAGGGGCGGGGGTTTGTATACGAAACCACTTAATTTTAATTACGAAAAACTACATTGCCACCAGAATTTTGGTTAAAAAAAAATTCAGTTTATCATATGTGTGAAATATAGCTTTTTCACATTTAGAAATAAATTTGTTTTCAAATTCCGATGTCATTTATTCATTTCAACATTTTTGCAATTGAAATGCTCTACACCGCAAAAGATTAAAGAGACTTTTCTGGTGGGGATGAAAAAAATTGGAATCCCATGTTATCTTATGGGAAAAATACGTATCTTTATTTTTCGTTCGAATTTGGAAGTTTTAAGTTTTAACGATATCTTTTTTTCGGCATGTAGACAGGAAGATTCGTTATCCCTCTATAAGCACCAAATCTCTAAATATTTTTCCAATCAAAAATTATCAGCGTATAAAGAATTCTTTTTGTACTTTTCGGAACTTTTTGAAAGTGTAACACAAATTTTGAAACACTCATAATTATTTTAACCCGGGAGGACGCACGCAGGGCCTAAAAGACCCAGAGTGCGTATGGTTTTTACAATTGCAACCACTAATTTTTTAAAAGTAATCTTCAACTTATTTTATCTTAAAATTTGTAAGAATTGTCTCCGTCTTAATAAAGTGTCTGTTATAATTTGATTTTATAGGAGACAAAGTAAAAACTGTTCATACCCTGCCTAAGTGCACGTTCTCCAGGATTAAAGGCATTTTAAGCTTACAGAGGGATAAAGAACTTTCCTACGTTCATATTGATTAAAAATATTTTTGAAATTTCGAAATTTTAAACAACAAAAAGGATAAGTATTTTTCTCATAAATTAACATAGGATTCTTCATTTTTATTTTTCACCAGATAAGTCCCCTTAAAACTAGGACGTCCAGCTAATATCGATTCCACACCGATCAAATGGATAAACGTCGACTCAAAAAAATATTTTTTTTTCCGTAAACATAGCTAACTTGTTTACGAAATTAATATAATATAATTAATATAACTTGAGAAAACTCGGTTCAATAAATAAGTTAAATTGTATAAAATAAAAATTCCCGCGTTAAAATATTTTTATTAAAGTTGAGTGAAATTTCCGGACGTTCTAGTGTTAACTCACAGTATTGGTGTCACTTGAGTGCAAACTCCCTGTGCGTCTCTAACAGTCATGGTAAGGATTTTTAGCACGCACCAGGATACTGAAAAGTATTTGTAAATATGCGGTTTGTCAGACCGTACTCAAACTAGCGTAAATATAATCAGAATGTAATGCAACTGACGTAGGTTACGGATGCGAGTTTACTACGGAAAGTTCTGAATTGAAAATGAAAAATGTAGCTTTAATATTTCGGCTACAATCAAACTAAACCGTTACGCCACACTCTAAGAAATACTTTCATCAATTTTTGGAATTATTTCTGGCAGCACTGCTAAAAATTTCCGCTATTTATTTGTCAACTTCTAGAAGAGAAAATATCCGTTATCTGAAACCAGGTTTGTTCACTCCTTATACATTTTAAGGATTCATTCTATTAATGATAAGAAAATTTATATTTAATTTTTAAGAAACAAAATTCTCAAGTTTCTCAATATTTTTCTGCAGCGAAATACTTTGAAAATATTGTTTAAATTTAGTGGTATAACAGTGCGAACCCTGTAAGAAGCGATTTTTTTTTAAGATTTCTCGGAGAAACACTTAATAAATAAAGACTTTTATAAAGAAATAAATTATGCACACCGGAAAACGCGTACTGTAGATATTAAATATTAAAATTTCGCATTTTCTTGGTCGACGAAACGCTCCAAACTCTCGAACTATTCGTGTAATGTTGCTGTCGTCCCTATCGACGGCGAAAAGAAAAATTAAGGGTAATCGTGTGCTGTTCGTTGGTAGTTACACTAGTGCATACCATCAATAGTCGACATATGCCCTACATAACAGCGTAAAAACTATTCAACTGAATGGTATGAACGAAACATTGTCGAAACATTTAAAGTTTCACGAAAATCAATTCCAAAATTTAAGTATAATTATATTTTTTTCTTCGTTCTATTAAATCAATTCATGTGTTTCAAGTTAACGATATCCCATGATACCCATGTTTGCCATATTGATGATGAGTTATTTTCCATTATTTTCGTATGACTGAATTGAATGTATAGAATCATAATTACTTTTCATTCGCTCCTTTTTGCATAGGAAATATAACAACTATTACACACAGATCTGACAACTAGTAATAGTACGAACGAACCTCATTGGTCACGTTTCACGTACGATTTCCGACTATTTTGTATAGTGATGTAGAACAATTGAACGATTCAGGTAATTGAATGATTTATTTCGAATTTTTTAATGACTTTGAATGGCTGAATGACTTTAACTCCTGCAGGAGCAAGCAATAATGTCTCTTATTGAATTCTTACCGGAAAAATCGAAAAATTTTACTGTAAAAATTAGAATAAATAAAGAATACTGCCCAGTTAAACTGATGGCATTTAGCTCACAGACTACAAATTCAGGTACAAGGTAAACTACAGGGCTGAACAAAAGTTTTCAAGTATGTTTCCCATTTATTAGTACAAGTTGCTCAAAAAGAAATTTTAAGCTTTTTTTTGCTAAACTAAATTTTCCCATTATGTAATATGTATATCAACTGACAGATCAAATACAGGGCCGTTCAAAAGCATTGGAATACATATTTGGCTATATACCCTTATTTCCCTAATTAAAAAAGTTTTGTCAAAGATTTCACGAAGTGTTGGAAAGTGCTTCATAATCTAAGCTTAACGCATGATTTTTCTTACTTGTTGAAATTTTTAATACAGTTTTTACATGAATTTGTTAACAATTATTTATTATTTATTTTTCAGCATTGCCTTTTTTTATGATTTTACCGTGTTTATTTCTATAAATTCCCTTCATAAACAAAAAGCAAAAACTAAATATTTATTTTAATGTAAGAAAATATGTATTGATATTATTGAAGCAAAATTATTACTGTCATTCAGGGCTATTTTGAACCGTGGGGTGTAACTTTGCTCCACGACCTCTTCAATATGTTAAACTTCAAAAGGCTAAATACACTCCAATGCTGCACTCTGCTGGAAAAGTTCTAAATAAAGATTTTTACGCAGTTTTTTTTTTTTTTTTTTTTTTTTTTTTTTTTTTTTTTTTTTTTAATTAGTAACAATATACGCAATTAATTGCATCATCCAACTATTTTGTGAAATACTGTTTTCAAGTAAGTTTTGAATGCTGTCTTGAAGTTGTTGTAATCCAATTAAATTTTCATTGTAGGTAACAATATATTCATTTATAAGAGGGTCAATCCATTTCAAGTGGTCCAGAAAATATTTTTTTGGTCGCTCGACCATTTTTAAAAAATCTGAAATTTTTTATACAACAACCCTAACATGACGGAAGTTCAAAATGACCGTTATTTTAATTTTACTATTTTTTGTTTGTGCATGGCGGCCATCTTTGTTTCATCGTGTGCAGCGATTTTCTCAGATACTAGGATACACAAAATTGTAAATATCTCGTCTTTTATTTCCTCAATTGAAATGGGGTTTGCAGCATTTTGTTTAGAATAAAATAGGCTAAATGTATGGGGGTAGAATAATTTTGGAAAATAAAATTTTACAGGTGAAATTTTGGCACAAAATTTAAGATTTTTCCCAAAATCTATCCGTTTGCAAGAGGAAATTTTTCATGCAAGGAAAACTGTCACACTTACACAGTTTTTTCGACAAATAGGCCAAAAGTGCGTGTACTCATACACCAAGTCCCAGATCTGGGAGTTGATATCTCTTTGTGAAAAAATCCGAAATTCTTCAAAAATTTCAAAAATCGCACTTTTTAGGCTTTGATATCTCTGGTGGGGCACGAGATAAAAATTTAAAATTCTGGCCTTTGATAGCATTGTGTAATAGTGTTATGTACAAAAAGTTTCAAGAAGGAGATATGACTACAAGCTGAGACATGACATGGACAATATGTGAAAACAATATTGTCAAACTATTGTAACCTACTATGTAATTGTTCCACAAGACTGTCAACCTTACACAATTTTTTCTACAAATAGGTTAAAAGTGCGTGTACTCATACACCAAGTCCCAGATCTGGGCGTTGATTTCCCTTTACGAAAAAAATTCCGAAATTCGTCAAAAATTTCAAAAATCGCACTTTTTAGGCTTTGAAATCTCTGGTGGAGCGCGAGATAAAAATCTGAAATTCTGGCCTTTGATAGTACTGTGTAGTAGTGTAATGTACAAAAAATTTCAAGAAGGAGATTTGATTACAAGCTGAGATATGACATGGACAATATGTGAAAACAATACTGCCAAATTATTGTAACCTACTATGTAATTGTTCATACCTCCAAAATTTTAAATTATTTATGGTACAAAGTTAAATGTTAATGACAAATATCTTCTTCAAATGCGTCTGTGTGATTTAAACAATTCAGAATGTATGCTAAGCCAATACACTATTTGTCCAGAGGAACAAACCTACTAGAAATGCTATTGCAACAATTTTATTCGGTACACATTTCAGGAAAAGTAAATTTCAGACAATAAGTTGCAACTGATCGAGTAGACATGGTTTCAATTATTAAACCTAGAGAAATTCATTCAAGTTAACAAGGGATGACAAGACTTGGGTGGCTTCAAATAAAATTTTGAAAAAAAAAAAAACAGCTTGATGGACTGACAACAGTAACTGATCGAACTCATAACATCTCTCGTAAATAGTGTTAAGCTCTTTGTTGAGCATATATAGTATCTTTGTAATTTAAACGTTTATTATTAAACTGTTTTCAACAAACGATATTTTCTGTGTAAATATTGTAATAAAAGAGACTAATCTCATTTCTCCTAATGTACTCATAATAGCATTTCTTAACATTTTTTAATCGCCGTATCTCAGCTTATAGTCAAATCTCCTTCTTGAAATTTTTTGTACATAACACTACTACACAATACTATCAAAGGTCAGAATTTCAGTTTTTATCTCCTGCTCCACTAGAGATATCAAAGCCTAAAAAAGTGCGATTTTTGACATTTTTGACGAATTTTGGAATTTTTTTCGCAAAGAGAAATAAACTCCCAGATCTGAGACTTGGTGTATGAGTACACGCATTTTTGACCTACTTGTAGAAAAAATTGTGTAAGGTTGACAGTCTTGTTGAACAATTACATAGTAGGTTACAATAGCAGTATTGTTTTCACACATTGTCCATGTCATACCTCCGCTTGTAGTAAAATCTCCTTCTTGAAATTTTTTGTACATAACATTAATACACAATACTATACTATCAAAGACCAGAATTTCAGATTTTTATCTCGTGCCCCACCAGAGATATCAAAGCCTAAAAAATGCGATTATTGAAATTCTTGACGAATTTCGGATTTTTTTTTTTTTTTTTTTTTTTTTTTTTTTTTGCGCAAAGAGAAATCAACTCCCAGATCTGGGACTTGGTGTATGAGTACACGCACTTTTGGCCTATTTGTAGAAAAAACTGTGTAAGTGTGACAGTTTTCCTTGCATGAAAAATTTCCTCTTGCAAACGGATAGATTTTGGGAAAAATCTTAAATTTTGTGCTAAAATTTCACCTGTAAAATTTTATTTTCCAAAATTATTCTACCACCATACAATTAGCCTATTTTATTCTGAACAAAATGCTGCAAACCCCATTTCAATTGAGGAAATAAAAGACGAGATATTTACAATTTTGTGTATCCTAGTCTCTAAGAAAATCGCTGCACACGATGAAACAAAGATGGCCGCCATGCACAAACAAAAAATAGTAAATCTAAAATAACGGCCATTTTGAACTTCCCTCATGTTAGGGTTGTTGTACAAAACATTTCAGATTTTTTTTAAATGGTCGAGCGACCAGTGCTGGACCACTTGAAATGGACATATTAATATCTAAATATTGTAAATGCATTAATATTTTGTGATTATATATTTATTAATAGCTAATAAAATGCAAGATAAAAAGACACTATCAACAGAGCCTACACCCCGAATATATTTGCCGCGAACAAAAACAACTGTTTGTTGTTCATATAAAACATATAAAAGGGTTGAATTACAATGCTCAATGTTTTAATAATATATCCTTAGTTAGAGTAATACTAGTATTATTTTCACATGGATTAAAAATGTCGAATGTGTGAAATGTAACGCTTGAGTAGCTCCGCACCGAATACACCTTTAAGTAATTTATTGTATTTTACACATATTTGTGAAAATAATTATATGTTATATTTAATGCACATGTTCGATATTTATATAAAATATACGTACAAATATGCGGAATTTTTATGGTGGTTTCTATTATCAGTAAATTACAAACATCGGTATAACTTTGAGCCGGCTCAAAGTTATATCTGATAAGTGACATCTGAAGCAGCAGATATATATATATATATATATATATATAAACTGTGTAAATCTACAGATCACAATTTATTTTTATGTTTAATTTCAAGCCAAAATGTTAAATATATATATATATATATATATATATTAAGTATACGGCAACATATAATTTATGTGCTCTAATACAGGATTCGCTTCACTGATCCTAATAAAAAATTATACTTTTTAAAGAACGTGAAAAAAAAGTAAATCATACTTTAAACGACAGTTTAAAGTATGCTGTGGTCAAGTACTGTGTGGTAAAGTGTGCTATGGTTTGTCCTAAGAGGAAAAGACCTACTCGTGTGCACTGTGTAAAACAAATTTCTCTAACGAGCTAATACCTAATATCTAAGGAATTCCTCACAGATGCGGATTCAAAGTAACACCTGCGTGGCAGTTTAAAAAATCTTTTCTTATTTCTATAAGAAAAGAACAGTTTGAAACAGTTTGAATGTTTCAAACTTTTTGCCATTCCTTTTTATAACATTCAAGTTTCAGAAGAATCCGATTAAATTCGGGTTTATTTGTGAAACATGGATGAGTGTAAAAAATTCAAATTTAGCTTTGTAAAACTTGTTAAAAAGGATATATGTATTCCTAAAATTTAGATTTAAAAAGTCTAGTTACTTCCGGTCAATTGAAGTTTTAGAACAACTGTAATTCACTCCTCAGAAAACACAAGTCTTCAACTTGAAAGATCTGTTCATCGATATACCCATTGATTGTCTTTATAATATTTTAATAAATATTTGCGATTTATGTTACTTACAAGATGAATTAAATATCAATAGAGACTTATTTTTAAGTTAGTGACAATTTTTTTTTCCCCCACAATAATTATATAACTTGTAAATTAATACAGATATTCATATATTTGAAAAACATGGCGCACGATAAAATCTTGGATAAATTAATTCTGCAAATTTGATGTTTATCTATCAATATGATTTTAACATAAATATAACTTTATGCAAATATAGTACTATTTCATTTTAATAAATGTTCAGCTAATTATTAAAAAATAGCTTTTTATGAATTAAAAATTAATTCCTTACTTAAAATTAAATTTTATTATGTCTCTTAAAAATGCTAATTACATTTTATTTAACATAATTATAATTTAATTTTGTTTCATTGTATGGAAATAAAAATTTAATTAAATTATCTAATCGAATTACAAAGCATCTTATAACAGAAATCAACTCATTTTTACATGGATGCTTTATAAGACTTTAATAAAATAATTCTATTAAGATATTTATCTATTATATTTCTAAATTACGTTACTACTTCTTTTCTGATATAAAAATATTTTAATTGTAAGTTGTAGGAGTTATTACATTTTAATAAATGCTCTTTTGGCTATTAATTAGTAGATAATATAATTTAAACATTATATTATATATATTTACCTTTAATAGGCACTTTTGATAAATATTCTTGATTAATTCAATAATTGGGAAATCCAAATTCTAAATAATAATAATAATAATAATAATAATAATACAGAAAAAACACAACACAGTTCATGAGTGGTGACGTCACAACTCCAGAAATTGGGTCAAAATTAACATTTTCACACAGACACACACTCACTCACAAACACACAGAGTTCAGAAAAGATACGAGATGAAATGAGTTGTTTTATTGTGAAGCTAAGAATTCAACCTTGAAATTAATTTAAACAAGTTACGATTCGGCCCAAACACTTGCGGATCGCTTTTAAAACTTCCCCCAGTTCAATGAATTCAGCCTTTGAACGATATCTGATTTCATATTGAAAGCCATTTTGATGGCTTATAGTGCACCTCTAACACACTCTAAACTCTATCGGTTTGTTTTGCAATGCGGGGTTGAATTGTCAGTGACGTCACACTAATGAGCTCTACTTCTGGCAAATAGCCCCCCTTTCCACGATGCATATTGAAGGGAAAGGGAAGAAAGCGAATAAAAAAATTGAGACAGGCAGGCACATTAAAACATTACATTAATTACTCAGTGATAAATTTATTAATGATACAAAAAAATATTAACTTAAATACCCAGATAAATGTGGGTATAACTGAAAATATAAACGCTTAAAAGAAAACTTTAATTACAAAGAAATTTGTAAATATTATGTAGTACCGCGTCTAACTTTATAAGGTCCCTTGTAAATAAGAGGAAAAATCGAGTTTGAGCGTCATAGCTGACAGGAAATATTAATAGGTATACCGTATTAATTATAAATGTTACTGGAAATATTTAACTTAAAAAGCATATAGAAACGTGCAAGTTAAATAAAAATGCTAAGGAAGTACTTGAACTTGAACAATAGATATAAAAAAAACAAGAATTCAGCCACATGTTTTTTAGGCAATTTAAGGATTCGTGACAGGAGAATATCTTCGATTAGTGCACAATGTAAGCTTCTAAATTTTAGCTACCCTATGCAAAAACATAGATTTTATCCTATTTAACATACACGACATGAACAACCATTATTGGCATTCAATGTTTTTTTAAACGGTTTTAGAAGGTAAATAATAGCATTAACTAAACAAGCAGTTGTTACAATAAAGAATTACAATAAACTTTTTTCCGCTTTTGAATGTATTTGTTTTAAAGCTAGTTAATAGAAAATTTCTTCTTGAAAAAACATTGTTTAGTTCATTACAATTTGCAAGTGAATGAGTAATCTTAATGAGACTAAAAGCGAAGTTTTCAAAAAATATTTTTGTTTTTACTATTCAAAATACCAAAATATTTTCGAGTTTTTATTTTTTTTTAAATTTTTTTAGTCATAATATAAAAAAAGTTATCGCAAGAATGTAAAAATATGCACTTTATTTGTCTTTTGCGATACAATACAGATATATTTATATATCTGATTATATTACATGTTATTTATATTTATTATGCATCCAGATTTGTTAGAAAGTATTGTTGGTTAGTTTTCCATTTCAAAAAAAGCTATAAAGGTGTAAACACATGTCAGGAGATAATACTTTTTCATTATTTTACAATATTTTATTACTTTATTATTTTACAATAGGGGCTTTAGGAAGAAAACAAAATTCATTCATAATGATATCCATAAACAATAATATAAATTTTAAAGAGAAAAGTTACCTCTACTTTTAAAAGCTATCTATTTTCTAACCAATGATAGCACTCTATACGCAGTCAGGTAGCGCTTTTATTTATCAGAATTTAATGCTTAATACGAGAAAAAAAAAATACGTCTTGATACATTTAATGCATGAAATTTAAATTGAAATATTTGTGTTAATACGACATGTAGTACATCATGTAAGCAAAACGCATCTTCCATCAGTGAGTAAAGACTCAGAAATGTGCACAGGAAATGCGCGCAAAGTACATTTTGTGTCATTGTTTGTAGTGTCATATCAAAATCTTGCGTATTCGCATATCATTCCAGTCCACATGGTGCCACACTTTGTGCCAATTTTGTGCCCCGTGTTGTATACAAAAGACGAAGATTGCGCGGATAGACTATCCTTAGCTAAAGCTACACATATATTTTTGATGCCACATGAATACATACGATTGTTTAATACGCCCACATTTGAAAACTTCATTAAAAATTGCAGGATTTTTTTTATGGAAAAAAGCTTAACCTTCCTTTAAACTATTTTTCGGCCACAAAACTCCGCCTGTCTTACAACGGACCTTGGAAATGACATATCATTCATAAATTACATTTTACATGTGTATTTTAAAAATATTATGAAAATGTACGTTTTTCGAAAATTACTTTTCTAAAACAATGAGAAATGTAACTATAAAAGAATATGTATTTCGAGAAGCTTTAAATATGCAATATTAGAATAAAAACTCATTTCGCTAACCAGTGTTTAAAAAACTGCCTACAATGGAATCCATTTTGCAACAATAACTTAATTTAACATTGGAGGTTCTAAATTTTAAACCTTTATGATTTCTAATAATGCCGAGCAGAATGACTTCCCCTTTAGTTTCTTAAAATGACATTACCGAAAAAACCAAATACGATGCCAGAATAATCTATTCATATTGAAAATTTGAGAGTTTGGTACATTTTCGGAATGAAGACGGCCTCCTAAGCATGTTTTTTTTTTATCATAAAATGAAAAAAAAAGACCATAATTATAAATGGAATTTTCACTTTTTTTCAATGTAAATTTAGACATTAAAATATTTGGGGGCGTTCCCTTTCTTTATTTCTTCTTTACCCAACTTTAGATATTCAGATAAAACTCTCTCGAATCTGCACTAATCAGATAAATTTGTTTTTAGTCTTTAATTCATTAATTATAGAAGTATGGGTACGACTCTGTTATCCCGTCGACCGATTTCGCCAAATTATACAAATCGCTAAACTAATAGCCAAATTATACATATTGAAGTAATTTTTAATTTAAATAATAGAAAAAACAAATAATTAGTAGAATATTAATAAAAATACAAATAAAAAGGTCGAAATAAAAATCACTTAATGACGTTTTAAAGACGTGTATTGTATTTAATGTCATTGAATTGACATTCACGATCATCCATTATTGTCTTTTAATCTTATAGTTTGGCGATAGTATTTTGTTTGACGGGTTAACAGAGTAGTACCGAAATATGAAACAGTTACAGTCCTTTTAGGATCAAACGTACTTTTAAGCGTAGGGCCAGGTCAAGGTCAAGGTGCAAAACTTTTAGCTCTCATAATGACGTATTGTAGTGTGAATTTGTTAGTGCTGAAACACACTACATACATTGTATACATTGTATACATATCACACACTGTATACATTCTATCACGGGTCTCATTTACACACGTTTTATTCTCATATTTGCATTTTATAGCGGACAAAGAATTCATTAATAATACATATGCCTCTACATTTTAAATGTTTACCAAAAAATACCAAAGTTTCTGAAAATATTAAAAATTATTGATATTTAACGGCCAAAGTTCCTTTTAATGATGATGATTCGATAATGCTCCGATTTTACTAAAATCTGACAATTTACCTAAGTTATTGGACTTTTTCTTACTTTTTTTTCTTAATTTTGCCATGTGATTATTCTGAAAAAATAAATCCCTTTGGGTGAGAGGAACTTATTGATAAATGTTAATTTTTGTGCTTAAAGTATCCAATTAACCCATTAGAAACATACATCGCGTTTCCGCAACTTTTATTGCAATTTCTCTTTTCTTCTTTCTCTATTTTTTTTCACTATAAATATTTTTTTTTTTTTTTTTTTTTTTTTTACAAATTTACCACTATATATTGAATTTTTATTTTAAAAAAATGTTAATTGATTCGACTTAAAAATGATTAGAAATTTGAATGAGGCAGTGCGAAATGTTATTATTTTATTTATTTACTTTATTTTTTTGCGGGGGGGGGGGGGGAGATAAGAATAATGATTGGAGATAATTAGAATTTTGGATTACATTCATAGTAGGAACTTCTTATTATAAGACTTAGACATTTCTTTTTCAATTACTTTCAAAGAAATTACTTCCACGAGGAAAAAAAATAACAACTAATATTTCTGTTAAAATTACCGTTCATTTGTCTTTGCACGATTCTGGATATTCAGTTCCATCAAGAATATCGAGTTCCCAAAACGGCAACTCGATAAAAATTAAGAGGTAATCGAAACAAACAAATAATAAACTGCCCGTGTTGTCTTTCTTACGGGCAGTAAATTACTGCTTGGCAGAATATTCTTTCTACCGAATCTGTAATACAACTAATTTGCAGCTTTTCCTTTATTTGGCGAGTTAGATAGTCATTATAAGTAAAATGCCTAAGCTTTTGCTGCGAATAACAAGAAGCTAGACTTGTTTATGATTCCAGAGGAAGGGAAAAAACATCATTACTTTAATATAAACTACCGTAAAATAATAATAATAAACAATTAGTCATGGTGACATACGTATATATTAAGGTTATTCTGTCATACGGTTGTTCTATTTGAGAGATAACCAATCAGAGTGGAGCAGGACTGTAACGTCACGTGGCGGGCAAGATGGGAGATCGACCAACCGTGATAAAATAAATAGATGCGTAAAATAATGAAATATGATGTGAATATATTAAAAAGAAAAGCAGATCTTCGAAAGTAAATTGAACGCAATCACTTTCCCTAAAATAATTTGTTCAAATACTGATTGGAGTTAATTAAATATAAAAAACATATTCGTTAAATAATATTGCGACACGCTTATTTACAATGAATACATGAGTAATTCTCCCACCTTTCCCTCCAAAAAAAAGCGCGGGATCTTTAATATTCTGAAGAAATCACAATTAAGAGTTTATTCCCCCCGCTCTAGAAAACACGTATTTATGTTTCATTTATTATTTGCAAATTTTAAAACAATTTTGTCTTTTGTCTTAAATGTTGAAAAGCAAATGCAAACTTAAGTCGCTCGGCAGCAGTAAAGTTAATTCTTAAAACTTTGAATGCAAACAGAACATTAACACATTCTATTTTTAATGATGTTCGAAAGAAACCACAGAAATCCCTTAACATGCACGAGGGTTAGGTTCACGGAAACATCCGTAAATTTTGAGATTATCTTCCTGTCCATAAAAAAGAATTAGGTTTTAAGATTTTGTTTTAATGGCAAAAAAGCAAATGAAGAGCAAAAGTATATTTCTTAAGCATTAAAATGGACATGCCGTCAATAAACCTATTGCAAGAAATGAAAGATTCGTCTGGAAAAATAAACCAGCGTCGCGGGCGACGTCTGCTAGTTTCGTTATAAAATATTAAAAATAGCTTCAGTTTTAAGGAAGTTATTTCTGTCATTCAAACCTCTGCCCATGAAGAAAATATTTTTCATATTCATCTATCAAACCAAACTCATATTTTTGGGGCTTCGTGGCCGAGTGATTGAGACAGCACTTCGCTAATCGCTTACAAGCGTTAATCTTCATTTTTCCAAAATGTTTCCCATTTCATTTTTTTATTTGAATTGAATAGAACAGCAATTAATGAAAATATTCCCTGGCAATGACTACGAATTTTGCAGACCGAAAGTACATGGAAATTTAAATCAAACGTATATTTTGAACTTTTAACATCAGTAGTATTAAAAGTTACATTTTAAGAGAAATAGAAAATATTTTTAAATTAACAGTGTCTAGTTCTGTTACAATCCAGGCTGAACTTTAAATTTCATCATCTGATTTTATTTTTATTACATTTATTTAAGCTTTGATATTTTCATTATTTTTGGCCTGTTTGTTGTTTTAATGAAAATCAAGTAATAAATCATCTAAATTGCCACCGTTCCTTAAAAAATTACACTTAAAGTAAAGTAAAAATGCAAAACTAAAATTACTTAAACTAAACTTATTTAAATAAATTGAACATAGAAAGTTTTTTCTTTAAAAAGTATTCGAAGCTTAAAAGCGTATTTTTCAAAATTTCGTTTTTTCGCCAACCGGAGATAAATCGCCAAATAAACGAAATTTATTATTTTTTTACCGACGTTATAAGGAGGTTCCGCCGAAATTTTTTTTATAAACATATATAACTATATGAGAAGAACATTCTGCAATTTTTTCAGATTTTTCTGAGTATGCCCGTATGGAGACCTTCCTTGTAAGTTATATTCCAATGATAGCAGCCGATATGTATTTAAGAAACTCTATAACATTAACTTCTTTGTCACAATACACCTTTAAACGTTTTTTTTTTCTTACTTTCCATAATTCGAACTCTGGATAATTTCGAACATTTCGTATGGTCCTGACCAGTTCCAATTAACAAGCGCAGATTGTACTTCCCTAAGGCTGCGGGCAAACAGTACTACTTTTTATTACACTAAAAGAGCAATAAATCTATCTCTGTTTCCGAACGGATCAAAGATGAAACCTCTTTAAATGATTTTTGAGGGACTGACACTACCAAATTGACAAAGGAAGGGAAAGTTTTATCTACCCCATCCTTCAGTCGCAAAGCTGTCAACTGATTTCCAGTTTGATTTCTCTCTTGAAGTTAAAAAAAGTTCCCTGAAAAAGCAACTTATACATCAAATCACCGACACGAAAGATCAAAAATAGCGGCGCCTGACCGCAAGAAGTTAGTGCTATGTGTCTGGTCCTTTATGTATTCCAGAGGAATGGGCAACCTGTTAAATAGATCAATTAGACTGAAGAAAACATACAGAATACAAACATAGATATATGCATTTATTGCAATAATATGTTTTCATATAATATTACTGGTGTCAGTTTAGGAATTAAATGAAAGTTGCCCAAGTCAAAAGGATAGGTTAAATTTTAGAGATATCTGAGTGAAGATAACGAGAGAATGAATGTCGTCTGCCGGAGAGTTCTGCCCCATAATGTTTTTTCACGCCTACATTTTAAAATTCTGATTTCTGTATAGGCCCCATTTTTTGAAATAGTAAAATTACCATCGATTTCAACTTCATGTCAAAAACAGCGAAATATTTTTTCCCAAGCACCTTCGTCGTTCCAAGCCCAATCTCGCACTCTGATTGGTTGTTGCTCTCGGCATTGTTTTCACGTAACTTGGCGATAACCATACTTGGCGAAAAATACTTCGCTCGTAAGTGAACCAGTAAACCTAAAACCTAACCTACTCATTCTTATTCTCCCTTCATTCTAGTCCTCGTGGTCTTGTGCTCTTGTGTGTAAAAACTTTTAAAGAGTACAGCTTTCAGTAAGACACGTTCCATCCAATCCAATGCTGCAAGAGAAAAGTTACTTAGTACTCGGTTCGGAAGGAAATCAAACTCGACGGACGGAAGCATCTATCGCTACGCTAAGTAGCGATAGATGCGAGCTTGGGCTTAGAACTACGAAGGTGCTTGGGAAAAAAAATTACGCTCAAAAACATTTAACATTGCAACAATATTCAATATCTGCAACATTGTCCCGTTTACTACACCTTTTTCAGTCCACAAATTAGAACGTAACATTACTTTACACCTTACTGACAAAACTAAGAAATGCTTTGCTTTAGTACAATTACGAAGGGCTTCAATCAATCCAAGTTGAAGCAGTTCTTTAAATTTTTCATTTGTATTTCATTATGTATAACGAATTTAATAATTAATTTTATATGTTTACGATTTTTTTGTTGTCATTTTACCAAATAAAAAAATAAAATCATAATATGTGTTTTTTAAATGCGTAAGTGATTTTGGCGGAAAAATGAAAACATATTTTATTTATGTAATCAATCATGATTCTGTTTATAATTACTAACTCATTCATTTATTTTTTCTTCTGAAAATATACGTGTTTTATTTATTTATTTATTTAATTATTTTGCAAAAATGCTTCCGTAATGGAAAAAACATGTAATAAAATTAATTAAAGTAATATATATTTTTAAAGATTACGCTATAAAAAAATAATAATAATTACAGCGTGCAAATCTGCAGATCATTATTTATTTTTATGTTTAATTTGAAATCAAAATATTAAATAGTTTTTTTTATTTATTTTATTTTTATTTTATTTATTTATTTATTTATTATAGTTTTTGCAACATGCAATTTATGTGGTCTAGTAGAGGATTCGCTTCACTGATCCCCCCCCCCCCCAAAAAAATGACATATTTTAAAAGAACTTTGGAAAACAAATAAATCATATTTGAAACAACAGTTTTGTCAGACATTTTTCCTCATCTAAGAAGAAAACCTACTCCTGTGCATAGTATACAACAAATTTCTCTAAAGAACTAATATGTAAGGAATTCTTCACAGATGTGGACTTAACAGCAACACCTGTGTGCTGTTTAAAATTGTGTATTCTTATACAGTTTTATTGCAGTTTTAGAGCAGTCAATAGGAATAGAAGCAATTCATTGAATGACAGGATATTTTGCCAACTTTATAGTGAAAACAGTTCACAACAAAATGAAACAATCGTTTTAGTTTATAGTGTAGTTGTCACTACTATCACTTTACATTATATTTGCAAATGAATTCAATCAGTTGTTGCTGCACACAGAAACTTGTTGTCCATGAAAAGGTATTTGTCTGAGTGATTTTTCAATATACAGTCGAGTCTCTATATAACGAAATCCATCGTTCAGTCAAAAAATTCGTTGACTAGAGAACGGCAAAAAATTTGTCATTTAATGTTTAAATTTTTGAATAGAATCGTTTTTGAGGTGTTTAATTAAGTTTTTGAAATATCTAATTGAATTTTTATAGAATCTCAAACATTTTTTTCCACTTCCTTTTTTTTCAATGTCTTATTGTTTATTTTCAAAATTATTTACTTTATCAGAAAGAGTTATGTTTATCCTAAAAGTGATTTTATGCAGATGCAGTAGAAGATAACACCAGCATAGATGACATTTAGTAACAATTCTTTGCAATAAAAACCTCTCACAATAAAAAATGCTTCGAGTCACCACAAACAACAAACATCCATTCTAAACTCTAAAAGTAATGAGAGTTAGTTTAGGTAGATGAAAACCTGCTGAAAAAAACGACCTTTTCTGCATTTGCCCCCTCATCTTTTCCTTATTCCTGCCTTATTATCCAAACCAAGAAAAAAACATCATTTTCAAGATGACAATGGAACAGTTATACCTTTTAGGGTGCTTTGTGATTACCACAAATCGGTTCAGTAGCAAGTAAATGTTTAAATCTTTTCCAAGAACTTATGCTCATCTTGGCTAAAACAAAGTCAAATGTAACCATGCAAAAAGGATGTTTTTTTTGCGGGGGGAGGTTTAATATATATATATATATATATTGGACATAAAGAATAAGGTAGAGGAATGTAGCTATGAAATATAAACCAGAAATCAACGAAAAAAATTATTCTACAAATAATTTGTAGCAATTTCTGAACATATAAAAGAGCATTTTTGGAAAAAAAAAATTGTTAAATGGAGATATGTATTTCGTTATATGGAGATTATTTTTAATGTAATCATGAAAAAAATTTACCGTTCCTACCAAAAATTCGTTAAATAGAAGAATTTGCTGGATAGAGGTTCATTATAGAGAGACTCGACTGTATTTGATTTAGTATTATACTTAACTAAAAACAGAGGTGTAAAAATACGCTAAAACCTGATTGTATTAAAAATGACATTGAATATGTGACAGACTTGTTTAGAATCTTTAATTAAATAAATTTAAATATTCTAATTATTTATTAAGGCAGGTGATTGCAAGATGATTATTTGAAATTAATTAAAACAAAAAACCTTTTGATTATATATAATAATTAAGATTCTTTTAAGGACTACTGCATACATATTTATTAGAAAATCGTAAGATGTGTTTCATATGATGATAAAAGTTCACAACTCATAAGGGATGCCAATTATAACTTTGATTTTTAGACTATGAAAAAATAAGAATTAAAGAATAAGCTTAGAATTAAAGAAAAAAATTGGTTAAAATATCATAAATTTTGAAGGCATGTGAAAACAAGCCAAAAGTTTGCACGTCAGACATAGCAAATGAGATGTGTTTGTACTATAATGAAGTTTTAATAATATACAATACTTCGGATTCAATACAGTATCCAAAATCTTTTGCGTGTCCCTCTACATACTAAATGCTTTCTATTACTATACAGGAATTAATTTGCAATAAATCTCAGCAATGTATATCAATTTCATAAAATGTGAAATAGTTTAATATAATTAAAACGTGCCCCAAACAATACTTCCTCCTATACCATTATGTTGTAATGGAATACTTTTGTGTGGCACTGTCATTACTAAAAAAATCATCTTTGTGCTGATTGCACAGAACGTATATTTTAGTTTATATTTCAATGATGCATGTGATTTTTATTATGTTCTAAAGAGAGTAACATCATTAAAAAATGCTTGAGTTTTTTTTCCCATTGTCCTTCATGTAACGGAAGATTTTGATTGCCCTGTAAATTAATTATGCATCCGATTTTCATAAAATTTGAAATAACTCGACAAAATTATGCAATAATTATATATTTTAAATTTCAAACGATTCGGTTGAGTAATTTTTTTCGTTGTTATACGCAGATAGATGGACGGACTGAACGACCAAGTAGGTCCTAAGTATTTACATAATTATGAAGTATTTTGAGTTCATAAAGATAAGATTTAAAGCCAAATATGTTAAATTCTATTTTAAATTTCAAAACACAATTGTTTTCAGTTACTCTTTCATATTAATAATTTATTACTATTCTATATTATTATTATTTTTTGTAAACCTTATTTTATACAAAATGGGAATCATTTCTATTGTTCAGCTCACAAATGTCATTGGAACACATATAGTTAAAGTTTAAAAATAAAATTTGAAATGTGATCTGAAACATATAGCTTTGTTTCTGAACTGCAAATACATATGTTTACATAACATAGGATGTTACTACTATACTGCATTTTTCAAGATTTCATTATAGCTGATTAATTGAATGTTTTTTCAAGGTGTTGAATTTAAAATTGTCCTCTATAATATACAGAAATGTTGCAAAACATGGGCAGTTAGCACTAGAAAAGTACAACTGTGATGAAAAAAAAATAAATTCCATATTTTATTACAAGTAAATATTATACCAAATATTATACCAAATTATACTTTCCTTCTTGATTGGAGAAACTTTGAATTTTAGTAGTTTTCTAAAACACAGTAGAAGTTTATCTCTGTGTGTAACTGCTTTTGTTAATTCCTCAAATAGCGAGCATTTTCTATTTGTAGTGTTTTGTTTTCATAACTTTTGAGTTCCACTTTTAGAAATATGAAATTATCATATGGAAAAATTATTGAATATGAAGAATACTCAAGAATAAAATACCAGATTTCAAGATTTAAAAAAAAATTACATTTAATTTAATGCAATTTTTTTCTTTTCTGTATGACATCTATATTTCTACTGCAGGTCAGATTCAGGTTGACCTGATTTTTCAAAATAGATTTTTAAAGCTGGTATATTTTCCGTAGAAATGATGCAGTCTATGTACACCGGTTGTTCATCCCCATTCCCCAAGGGGTTAAAGGAACGATTAGACTATGAAAAAGCAAAATTTATGACTTTGGGGCTGTCTATAAATGATGTCAAACTTTTTTTCAATATTTCTGATCCCCCTCTTTGTGACATGTCAAGCAATATTACATGTACATGTAGTTGAAAAAGAAAGCATTATGTTATAGATCATATTTTAAATTTTATTTTAAAACTTAAATTGTGTTTTAATGATATATGTGACTATAACGATAAAAATGATTCATGTACTTATTTTGTAGCAAATAAGATTAATAGACAATAGTAATAAAATGTTATTATGAAAAAGCAATTGAAAACAGAAGTATTTTAGGATATGAAATGGAATTTTAATTAGTATTTGACTTGCATGTATTGCATGAATTGAAAGTATAAGTCATGCATTTTTGAAGTTTTATAACTCGGTCAATTTTAATATTACATGAACAGGACTTTTTTTGTCTTTCTTGTTAGTGTAATAGGAAAACTTTACTAAATATAACGTATAGGACCGGGTGACCATATAAAAATTTAAATTTCGTAATTTTTTAATAAATATTTTTATTAACCAGGGGTGATTGTAAGTTCATGAAGAAATACCTGAAATTTCAGCAAGAAAATTTATCTCTATGTGAACAGGGGGAAAGATAATATAATTTATTACAGAGAGGTCAAATTACGTAACTTATAAATTTTAATTATGTTTAGCAGTCTTATGAAATTGATAGTTTAATCTTATTTTATGAATTGAACTATCAGAAAAATTGAAATTTTGGTACTGTAAATTTTAAAAAATACCTGAATTCAGGTATATAACTAACACAATCACTCCTGATTAACCCAAATCAATTTTTAAATATTTCTTTACCTTATTTAAAACATTTTTGTAATTGGAACTATATGTTTATGACTAACGGTTTAGGAATAAGCCATCGTTGAGAGTAAACACCCTGATTTGTGTATGTGTGTTTCTGCCAAGAAGTGGGTTCAACAGCTTTAAAAAAATTCAGAAAATCCAATCTTAGAAAATATTTTTTTTCAAGTTGTTAACATTATTTTACAATTTTTTTTAAATGCACCTTTCGAAAGGGAAAGGTATCCAGTGTAATTTTTTTTTTCCCTCGTCGGATTTTTTTATCATAACAAAAAAAGTTTTAATCATCCAAAAAATACATGAAATTTTAGTACATATGATGGCCTCTATAAAATTTTGTGCTTATTTAATCTGCAAATTGCATATAAAATACTTATTTAATAATAATTTCCTCCATTTTTTTTTTTTTTTTTTTTTTTTTTTTTTTAACAAAATACAGTAAAATTAATATAAAACAAAAAAAAAAAAAAAAAAAACATGTGGGGTAAAAGTTATACTGCTAGGCTTAACAAAAGATATTAGAAATTTATCATAATAGACTTGTTTTTTTTATACATGTACTTAAAAATAATAATACAAATTATATATACTACATTTAATTTAAATAATGAGGAACTAATTATCAAAATTCAAAAAATGAACAAAAGTTGAGTTTTGGGAGATTCTAATAGCACAACAATATTAGAAATGTACTGCCAAACTTACAAAAATGAATAGCTATTCTAACTTTAAAATTGTCATGTTTTAGAAAAATAACTTATTTTAATCTTCAATTCAGTCAGGGGGGTTTAAAAAAACAAATTGTCCAGAAAAATACATTAAAAACGAACTTTTAACAAAATTATAGCAATAGAAGTCCTTTACATTGCTAAATTATCTGGCACAGTTGTCATATCCACACCACATTGGCGTGATTGCTACTAATTAGCGATTTTATGCCCTGCATGGTAACCCACTCATTGTTTCTTATTAATAAATTATTTTAATTTCTTTTTTAAATTGATATAAATTGTTTTGTTGTATAATTATTAAATTTTTTATTTTCTTATAAAATAATAGAAAAAATTAAAAAATGGTATTAGAAAAAAATGTTATCAAATCGGCATTGAATGAAAAGCACACCAACGTGATGTGCATATGTCATCTGTGCCAGTTACAGGGTTGGGTTTTTGACGTCAAAAACTGGTTTTTGACACGACAGTGGTAAAAACCTTGTTTTTACTGGTTTATTCTGTCAAAAACCTATCATTTTTTTATTTTTTCCGATTTATAATGTAAGTGCAGCATACAATTCATTTCTAAATTGATTTTTCCTTGTTGTACTTGTCATTAATATTATTTTCAATTACATTTGTTAAATTTATTTGAAAGGAAGATTTCCTTAATGGGAAAAATTTTAAAATACAAGATTAAAATTAAAGAACAATATTTGTCATAAACTCTATTAATATATATTCTGCTAACTGTAATGAGCATTAATATTAAATGATGATAAAAGGTTATTATAATTATTAAATAACATTCAATATATATTTTAAATAAAATATTTAAATCATTTTAGAGATGAAAAATGCTTTTATATGGTATAACAGTAGATGTCAAGAACTGCTTATTGAATAAATTTGAATATTATTAGATATAATATTTCAAAATACTTACTTGGTACGTTTCAAAAATGCAATTAAACGGTGATTTTTTATTTTCAGTTCAATAAGTAGAATCTTAAAATTTTGATACAAACTTCTAAGACCCAATTTCAATTAAAAGTTCTTAGAATTAAAATTTAACAAATAGCAAAACAATATTCAAGAAAAATCAAAATATAATAACAATTTATATACCATAGTTTTTATTTAACTTTAATGTAAATATATATGAATTTAGACCATTTCAGCACCTATATTTTTAGATATAAATTTTTACCTGGATAATCATGAAATTTTTTTTAATTGAAATTTATTAAAGCTACCATAAAGTCAAACTATTTACATCCTGTTTACATTTTATTTAAAATTATTTAAATATTATTTAAAGTGAATTCAAAGAATAACATATCTCATATTTTTATTACATACACATGACTGTATGAGTAAAAATCTTTAACCTTTAAAATTATTATTACATTTAAAGAGATTCTTAAATGATTTATTTATTTTTTAATGCAGTTTCTTTTCTTTTGGATTAATAAATTTACTAGGTCTATTTGATAATAAATATTATTTCACGTTAAATGACTTAATACTAAAGATAGATTGAAAAAAAATTATTATAATTCAAACTGCTAAAAAATAGGTTTTTGACAGTTTTCGACATTTTTGACAAAGAGGTTTTTTTGACACGACGGTAAAAACCATGGTAAAATCCGTCATGCGTCAAAAACGTGCCAACCCTGTCCAGTTATTTATACTTCAACTGTTTTGTGCAATTATTCATGCATAGCGTAAAATTGTAATAGCTCTTTCAAAATTAAATTTTTTTTAAGGAAAAGCTGCACATTTTAAAATATATATGTAAAAATAATAAAATTACTGAAATTAAGACAAGAGGATGAAAACCTGGACAGAGCCTTCAAATTTCAAGTTAGAAATATGCAAGACAAAAATTCATTTTTTAAATTTTAAATTGGTAATTTTGTTTTGATAAAATCTATTATTTCTTAACCCATTAACGCCCGAATTATTTTCTTCGCTAAAATTTAAATTTTGTATTTCCCACCACTTTTAAAAGCAAATTAACTTTTATCTAAATTTATCAAGGATTCTGCCTCGTGAAATAAGGTATACATTTTTCTTCCTCTTTACTGGTGGGAAAACCACTTTCTTGCTGTTTTTGTAACCGTCCTCAAACGAGGACGCTGGGCGTTAATGGTTTAAACTTTATTTACAAAGAACATTTAAAATGCGCATGCAATAAATATCTTCAAAAAGGTTCTTATTTTTGTTCGATGCCATCTAAAAATTGAACTGTTGATAGAAAAAAGGTGAATTTTCAATATCAGATAACATACTTAGTTCTTTAAAGATAAGCATGGTGTTCTTTGAAATTACCAGTTTGCAAATGTAACCAAACATTAGGGTCAATGTTTAAAAATGATAGTTTTCAATAAAAAATACAAATAGTAATTATTTAGCTAGATTAGTATATACAGTAGACTCCCTCAAATCCGCACAGCTTGGGACCAGAGGTTGTGCAGATTTCAGAATTTTGCGGATTTCTGGTCATTGCTTTGTTTACGTTTTTTAAACAGTAATTTGAGTGCAATTAATAGTGCAATCGGGACTATAATGAATACTTACAATATAATAAAATGTTAAAATAAGTAATAAATTAAAATAATAAAAATTTAGATAATTTTCAAAATGATTAAAATATTAAAAGCAAAGATCAAGTTAATGATCAATAGTGTATGATTAAATATTCATTATAAAGATTAAATGTATTTTTCCAAAATTATTCAACAAAACTTGCCTCATAAAAGTACATTACTAATTCGCATCAAAATCATAAAATAAGGATTTTTTTTTAAATTTAGCCAGGCTTAGTAACCAAAAAATCTTGATTAATGCATAAATATTTTTGGTAAGAAAATTGTGATTACCAGTGATATCAACAATATCTTGAATTTTTTCAAAATTTTTTTTTTTCCTTCATGAAAAAAACATGAATAGAGTATTGTTGAGAAAATTACAAATTAAAAAATATATGGAATTGATACAAAATTAAAAAAAATCAAATTTTTCCCCAATATCCAGTCTGAAAGTTTCATTGTTTACATCCATAAAATATGTGCGGATTTTAGAGAGTTGCGGATTTCTTGTTTGCGGATTTGAGGGAGTCTAATGTATTTCCGATATCAGAATGGATTTTCAATGAAAAAAAATGCCGCTGCACTGTTACACTTTGTAGCCATTTTCAAATTATTTAATTAACTTTGTTGTGGTAGTCAGAAAAAGTGTAGATTTAAAGTAAATAAAAGGTAAGCTTCGTCTTATTTAATCAGCAGATTGCATAAAATACTTATTTAAAAATAATCTCCTGCAATTTTTTTAAAAAGAAAATAAAGTAAAATAATATTTTAAAGCAAAAAAATGTGGTATGAAAGTTATACTTTTAGGCTGAACAAAAAATTTAAATTTATCACAATAGAATTGTTTTTTTAAGCAAATTACTTTCAAAGTTAAGCAATGTTGCTTTTAGGCTATTCTCTTCAGATTAATAGATTGAAGAAAATTTAATTTCTTAAATTAAAACAGCTAAGCTTACTATATATAAGCCATACAAATATGTATATATTACTATGTATAAGCCATACAAATTCAAAGAGTTGTTTAAAAAACAGAAAATAACAAGGATTTACTAGATAAAAGCTATCACAAACTACATAACATATAATGCATTTAATTTAAACAGAGATGAATAAATTATCAAAATTGTAAAATGAGCTAAAGTTGAGTTTTTGGAGATTTTTATATTGCAGTATAATTAGAAATGTATGGTAAAATTTACAAAAATGAATAGCTATTTTAATTTTACATTTTCTGAAAAACACGACATAAGGCAACTAATTTTATTGTCACATTTTAGAAAAAAAATGACTTATTTTAATCTTCAATGATGACAAATAAAAAAATACTACACACAGAGCATACAATAAATAAGTAAATGTACTGCAAATAATTATAATATATATCTACTTCTGCTTTCAACTATAATAATCATAGTCGTGTTTCTTTTCGAAATAGAGTCATGTATTTGTATTTATAAAAGAAAATATTCTGTAAGAAAGAGCCTGATTAAAGGCTTGAAAGTACTAAGATGTTTTAAATAAAATTAACATCTCTAGTTGATTATTTTAATTGCCTTTTAAGTAATCCTGAACATTTTAAAGTTCATATTATATATTTTGTGAAAAAAATACTTACTTCATTTCATCCAAAGTATTCAAAAAAATTTTTGTTCAAATTTTTACCCCGATGCATAACAATTTGTTTCCACGCAAAGACATTGCATTTCCGGATATTATTCCATTTTCAAAATATTCAAAGAATTTATTTTCAACATAAAATATTTTCAATATTTCAGAGCAAAATGTAATTCAGATTACAAGACATAAACATAACAGTAGTCCAAAATTAACATAAACAAAGGCTTCTAAATAATATTTGATTAAAAAGTTCACATTACCTCTTTGGGTATTTTTAGTAGCATAAAAGCAACTATTTCCTGTAATTGCTCAAGTGGCATTTCCACACTGCCTAAAAAAAGTAAAAGATTTAAATATGGCACACAAAATTTAAGTTTAAGCTTACAAAACCATTTAATGAGATGCAAAAAATCGTGGCAAAAAATAGTTTTTTCATTACTTCAAAGTCTAAAGCGCCCTCTATCGGCATTTTTCGAAATTTATCTTTATAATTTATTTTCAAGAAAATACAAGCATAAAGAATAATTTCAGTGAAAACCGCAAATCAATCGACCAATTTTTCCGTTTTTTATGTGTATTTGAAATTTTGGACCCCAAACTTTAATGGCGGCTATCTCCTGTGGAAAACGTTTGGGACCCTTGGTTTCCTATTTACTATTACTCGTCTTGATGTGTTCTATCACCCTCTAGCGTATATACCATTTGTTTAGGGACACACTGTATACATTTTAAGCAGTAAATATTAATAAAGAAGATAGGTACAAAATGTCCCCTTCAAACGGAGAAAAATATCATGATCAATTAAAGGAGATTTTAAGACATTTTTTGGCATTGCACAGACTGGAAAAACATTGATAAAAAGTACAGTTTGCTTTGAAATAAATCAATAAACATTTTTTAAGTAACATTTTAGTCTGAAAATAAATTGAAGTTTAAGCTATAAATAATGATAAATTTCTTCGGGATATAATAAAGAATAAAAAGTTAGTTCCTTTTAGGAGAGGAAAATAGCAAAACTAAATTAATTAGATTTTTCTACATTACATCGCATTGTACAAATCGGAAACGCATATATAAAAAATTCAGTTGGATTTGGAATGAATAAAATCAATATATGGTTTTCTAAAAAACATCTATTTCTTAAAAAATTTTCTAAGGAAATAAACCTTCTTTGGACTGTTAGCTTTAATAAAGAAGATCGATTGTATTTGTTTCTAATCCCTACAGCGTTGATTGATTTTTTTTTATTTTTCTAAAACGTTTTGATTGTTTTAATTTAATTTTGGATTTATATTTGTTTGTTGCATCCATATCCTTTCGATAAAAATTATTAAATAGACAAGTCAACTTATTTATTTGGCCCATTGCGTAATTTCGTCACTTTATTAGATTTAGAAACACATACGACGAAACACAAACGTTTTTCTTTTTTTTTTTTTTTACAAAATATGTTGTGATTTTCTTTTGTTTTTCAAATATTCAAAATTACGACCACAGCTTTTCATTAAAGCAGCTTTCACCATAAGTCTTTCGGTTATTTTAAAATTTTTATGGAACTTCGATTAACCGAAAATTCTTTGGTCCCATGCTTCTCGGATAACCGGAGTTTTACTGGATTTTATTAACATCCCTTCATTCCAATCAAAAGAGAATACGAAAAATAAATGTAACCATTTTTATATGCATCACTTCAAACAAGAAAAATAAATTCCAAATATTAAAAGATTTCTTTGAATCAAAATCTTTGACAAAAATGTCATTACGGGGAGGAAGAGGGGTTCGCGGCATGATAACGAATGATATCGTAATACGGGAGGGGGTCCAAAATTAGCAAAAAGTTGACAACATAATATATAAATGGCCTTTAATTCAGACATATTTAAAAAAAAATCCTAGAATAATTTTGGAAAAGATGGGACAACGTTCCATTACTAAAATTTGTCTTTTATTAAAATGTAGCACGAGTATGCAAAATTTCATTTACATTTCAAGTACAGTATTTTATAGCATATATTTTTCTAGTATATAGTATTACAATATTCTGATGCTCTTTATTTTTGAAAGACTACCCTTATTTTCGAATATTGATTTTTGTCGTAATTAATAGTCAGTAGCCTATTCCGTACATAATTTCTGCAGATAGGTTTTTAAGAATATATATCATCCTTTTTTACACAATTTTTCACTGTAAAAAATTGTGAAAAAACTTCCAAATTATTGTTCTTTAACATCTTTAAAACGTACTTTAAATTCATAAAATACGATGCAAAGATTTTTTTAAAGAGAAATAAGGCTTTTTACAATATTCAAAAGTTACATATTTTTCTCAAATAGTATTAATACGATTTACATGTATTCAAATCGTAGAGGGAAGACAATGCTCCGCGTATTTTATACAGCTAGATTTAGGTCAAAAGATTAAAATGCATTTGAAACTTTTTCCCCATTGACCGTAATGTAGCTGTGGTGTAGACCGTAATGAATACTTTTGATTGTCCCTGTAATTATTCTATGCACCCGATTTTTATAAAAATTTAAATGACTGGATAAAATTATGCAATAATTATATATTTTAAATTTCAAACAATTCGGTTGGGAAGTTTTGGCGTTTTTGTATGCGGACGAACGGACTGGACGACAACTCTAGGTGCTACGTATTTACATAATTACGAACACACCTAAAAAACCAGTCTTAAAATGCATATACAGATGCGGATATGACATCTCTGCGCATTCCGACACTTTTTGCGAAAGAATTTTTTATAAATCCATGGAAGGAATTATTATTGTTATTTTTGGATTATATTGGACTACCCAAGGTAAATATTCCCAATATATTGCCCAGCGTATACAGTAGGTGAAAACTATTTTTAATTAAATGCTCTAGTAGATCCCGGATTACTTCCGAACTTGTAAAATTTTCATCTTCAATTTCTCTTTCTTCTATCTTTACAAGATTAAAGTATTGGATTTGTAAATTATTCCGACTTGCAGTTTTCAATGGGTTTATACGTTTTAGAAAATCCTGAGTACGATTTAATAGTTTTGTCTGTCAGTGAATCTGTCACTTCGTGAGTCTGTATGTGACAAAAATTTTGGAGCTCTCTATATCAAGAACTAATGAATGGAATTTCACAAATCTTTAGATTCTGTTAGACCCTGATAGAAACTGGAGATGATTATTTTTTGGTGTATATCACGCGACAGGTGGCGTTGCTATGCTGCATTATTCACAACTTCCACAGTAACTATATCTTAAGAATTAAAGCACAAATTTTCATCAAACTTCTAATTCAGTTAGTTCTTGATATAATTAGATGTTGCAAAGTTTTCGTGCAAATTGCTCAACAGGTGGCGCAGCTATGCTGCATTGTTCCTGATTATTGCAATAGCAATGTCTCAAAAACAAATGCTCAATTTTCATCAAACTTTATATTTGATTAGTTCCTAATCTAGATTAGTGTAGTTTAGTGTTTGGTTTAAATAGCCCTAAAGGTGGCGAAGCTATGCTGCATTTTTCACGATTTTGCAATTTCTGTGGCTCAAGTATACTAATGAATGGATTTTAATCAAACTTTAGATTCAGTTAGTATCTGATAGAAATTGATCTTGATTCGTTTTTGATGTACATCACTCAACAGGTAATGCTGTTATGCAGAATTTTAAGATATCCGTAATAGCCCTATCTCAGAAATTAATGTACAGATTTTCATCAAAATTGAAATTCAGTTAGAAGCTGTTATAAATTGTTGAATAGATATTGGTGTAATTCACCTAAGCGGTGGCACTGCTATACTGCATTTTTCAAGAAGTATTAACACGTATGATACAGAAGAAAGTTTAGAGATTAACACACCTTACTAGTTTTTTTCTTTCCATCGAAATTTTTCTGCTCTGAAGAACACTAATTAATATCAAAATTGTACAGGTTTAGGGATTTATGGATCCGAAATAATAAAATTTCCGTTTTGTTTTTTCTTTTAGATTTAGGTAATTTGTTTTTTCAGCTTAATGGGACGTGAAATTGAAGAATTTGTAAAACAAATAAATTTTTTGTTTTTGCTTTTTTTTCTAAAGCTCTAAGAACTGGATTTTAATAGTGATATTTTTGCCTTATTTTTCTTTCGTTCCCTCATAATTTTTACCAACAACAATACCAGTATATTAGCTAGCCAGGAGTCGAAGTCGGAGTCGTTAAAATTTCCGGAGTGGATGTTGGAGTCGGCCATTTTTCCCACCGACTCCGCAGCCCTGGTCACAAGCACATGTATAGATATCATATATTTGCGTTCATCAGCTTATCCACTCTGCCTCCCCCCCCCCCCCGCAACGAGCACAATAAAAATAATAAAAATAGACTTCTATTACTCATGTAAAAGGTTTATGATCGTGAAAAGGTTCAGCAACATAAATAGATGATGAAATAATTACTTCCTTTTCAATGCAGTATTTTTTTTATTAATTAACATTGATTAAAAAATATTTATTCATCGATTCCATTTGCTTTCCTAATTAAATGAAAGTGTGTTCTTTTCTATTATATATTCAAAAATGACTAAAATAAATTTTTCGTACTGAATACATTTAGACACATAACGTTCCACATACGCGGCACGAATAGTAGTCGCTAGTGAGCTGAGTGCCAAACGCGCTGTCGCGTATACCGGTTGCGCGGGATGTAATTGCCAACAACGCCGGCACGTATACCGGCCGCTCGTCTTGAAGGGGTTAATAGTCGCAGATCGTCCTTGACTGAGGAAACATTTTTTAATTTTGTGCGATAAGAATCTATAATAATAACAATAATAACAATAATAATGAATTGTAATTTAACAAATTACGATGACTATTTTGAAAAATATGTTTTCAAAGACAAATTTTAAAGACTTGTAAATAAATTCTACATTTTAAAATACAACAATAATAATAAACATCTGTTTAGGCGCAAGCCTTAAATAAAGAAATAAAATTTATGGATATTAATGGATTTGGCCTTGAGAAAATTAATTGCTGTCAAATAAAAGTTCTTGATATTTCAAATTTATTGATATTAATGGATTTGGCCTTGAGAAAATTAATTACTGTCAAAATAAAAGTCTGGATTAATAATAATGAATAAAATAATGATTTAAAACTACTTAATGTTGATTTATTATTAAATTAATGTTTATTTCTTGACAAGTTGACAGCTTAATTTAATTTAAATTCATTTAAAGAGATTTATTGGTCTTATAATTATTTTATGTCAAAATTAATGTTTTATTTATTGATAAGTTGTCAACTTGAGTAGTTTTTAAATCATTATTAGAGATTTATTGGTTTTTTTAATTATTTTATGTCAAGTTAATGATAAATTTTTAAATTTATGATCATGTAATTTTCTCTCTATGCTTTTTCGTATTATATTTCCCCAAAAAGGGGGTTTAAGCTTGAATCTGCAACCAAGCGGATAACATGTACGTGTTGGCTCTGGACTACAATGTGTAAGTTCAGAATCTTGAAATAGATTCGTGGCTCTCTATGAGAGAAAGCAATGAGAGTACAATATAGTACCTTGATTACTAATGCTCATATTCTGATGTGAACTTTATTATTTTAATAAACTATTGTTAATCTTAATTGCTCTCCCGTTTGACTTCAATGAACACATTGTGATTGATACACCCAACATCATTTTCATGATGATCAAAACGTGGTCCAAATAATAACAGAGTCCTCTATTACGTACGCCATGGATTAAAAATTAATATTTCCATTCCAATCATATAAAAATTTTAAATGAAATTTTGGTTTTACAGTTTTCGGTACTGCAAATTTTTAAACTTCTAAACATCAAACATTTTCACTTTTTACGCTGTCGAATACAGAAACAAAATGCACTTTGAAATGCTATTTGTTTGAAAGCTGTATCTCAATTTGTTTTTAAGCTACTAAATTTTTGCAGTTTTTTTTAATAGTTTTTTGTCATCTGGAAACAAAAATATTTCATTTTTGGACATTTAACATGGACCAACCAGATAAGTTGCGGAATTCAACCAATGAAAAGATACAGATATACTTCAGATTTCTCAATTCTCTACCGAGAACAGTAACTATTTTCCAAATAGTTAATAATAAAAAAAAAAACAATAATAACTTCCCGAATACGGAAAAAAACTAGAATAAAGTACCAATTTGCATAATTTAGGAGAATTTGCTCGCTATTTTTATGATTAATACTTAATAGTTATAAAATAAAAGGTACTACTTAGTTAGCTCGTTGACCACAAAACTATCGCCAAATTACAAGATTGAATGCCAAAAATGATTGAACTTGAATGTCACATTCAATGATATTAGACACGAAATGCGTGTTTAAAATGTAATCATGTGATTTTTGTTCCGACATTTTAGCGGTACTTTTTTAATTAATGTTTTATTACTTTATTTGTTCATTTGTTATTTAAAATAAAAATTATGTCAATTTGCAAAATTAGGCTATTAGTTTGGCGATTTGTATAATTTGGCGAAATGGGTCGACGGGATAACTCAGTAACACCGAATAAAATTTCTTTATAGAATCAGGTTGTTTCATTTTTAGCAGATCTTTTTATCTAACATTTTTCTGTATTGCATACTTTATAGATAGCACTATACTTCATTAAGGATATAATTATAACAAATTGTCCCTATGCATGTCATACGGGGTTTTCCAACAAAAGCAAATCAGAAGGATGATTTACTTGATTTTAATTCAAAATACTCCAGGAAGAAAGCAAAACCTAATCTAACCTCAAACCCCCTCCCCTATTATTTCCAAATGAAATACCCTATGAGGGGTGCTTTCGCTTTCAAAAATTTCAAATGACTCGTATCGGGATGCTGAAATCTGCAAATGATTGTTTTATTCTAAGAGGCCGGATGACGTAAAAAAAGCAATGTCCTTAGCTGGAGAAATTAACAACTGCAGGTACAGATTTTGATGAATGATTAGCCATTATAGGATTCGGAGAAACGAAATGGAGGTGTGAGAATACTATTTACAAATCTTCCAATTCCCCCCCCCCCCACCCCGTACACACACAGACAACCGCCCATTAATCTAAGAATTGTTTGAAAACAATTTCACCCATCCCTTTTCCATGTTTATTTACCAATTATGTGACTTTTATCACGTTCATTCTCAGAAAAACACAGAAAAAACAAGTACGAAAAATCGTGCGTTAAGCATAGATTATGAAGCACTTTCCATCACTTCATGAAATCTCCAACAAAAGTTCATTATGGATTGAAATAATTGTATATATACTATTATTTCAACACAATCTAACTGACTGGTAAAGTTATCATACGAATTAAATATTTCCAACTGAGCGAAAAATTGCCCAGGCCGGGAATCGAACCCGGATACTTGGCTTACAAGGCCAATGCTTTACCTGTTAAGCTAACCGGGCGATGACCGGCTGGGATTTCTCACTCAGATAACCTTATTGGCCATAACATCTGGTCTGTCATTTAGACAGCTCGGCAGAATTCGTATGATAATTTTACCAATCAGTTATATTGTGTTGAAATAATAGTATATCTACGTATCCATCGTTCTATGGAGTTCCATTACCTGCGGTTTATTCTGCCGAGCTGTCTAAATGACAGACCAGATGTTATGGCCAATAAGGTTATCTGAGCGAGAAATCCCAGCCAGTCATCACCTGGTTAGCATAAAAGGTAAAGCATTGGCCTTGTAAGCCAAGTATCCGGGTTCGATTCCCGGCCTGGGCAATTTTTCGCTCAGTGGAAAATAGTCAATTCGTAATTGTATATAGCTAAATATATATTCGAATACTTTTGAACAACCCTGTATTTGGTAAACATACTATATAATGGGAAAATTTAGTTTAGCAAGAAAATGCCTAGTAGTTTGAAATTTTATTTACAGCAATTTATAACAACTGATGGAAACATAATTAAATACTTTTGTTCAGCCCTGTAGTTTACCTTGTATCTTTATTACACGTCAGTATCAAGCTAAAACTTATTTTAAACTTAAACACTTTTAAATTAACTGAAATCACATTTTCATAAATAATCATTCATAAGCGTCCATGTACCTAATTCTTTGCTTGGCCCTGTATATCATTTTATCTTTATTCTATAAAAATTTCTTAGTAAATTGAAAGCAGTTGACCGTGAAAATTCATAACTTATTTAAGAACCACCTTTAATTAATTCACGCTCATATTCAGTGAAGCTCTTCAGTAAAGCGCGCTCTTTTGGGTAGCCCTGTATATCAAATATAGCATTTATGCACACCATATAATGTGCATAGATTTAGTGAAACTTAAACGTGCATACCATAATTAAAATGCATTTCATCCATCTATTAGGCATCATCGGTTATATATATACAGTAGTTTGGAAAGATTTTTATACTACATTATTATTATTTTAATTTTATACTATTTAAAATCTTTTTTGTGTACTTGTAAATGCTAAGTATTTCTATTGTACAAGATATGATATTGTACAAGACAGTATCGTATACAGTGACAGATATAAATTTTATTATACATGAAACAGTTTAATATTTTTAAAATGTGTCGCACACAATTCCTTCCCTTTACCATTATTCAATAGAATTATTTTGTGTGGCCCAGTAAAAGAATAATAGCTATATTCTCACCGCATGCTTTATAGAATGCATATTTTAGTGCACCTCGTGAATGCATATAAATTTTAATACGTTCGACAGGGTATAACATCTTTAAAATTCCTTTGAAACGATTTTTCCTCTTGGCCATAATGTAATGGTAAACTTTTGACTCTCCCTGTAAATAAACTAATCATGATAGAAACTTCATATTCAATAGGGTTCGTGCTAGGGTAAACGTCAATAACTTCCACAAATTCAGAGTGTATTTACAGGAGTGACAGAGCGGACAGACGGACAGACAAACCGAATGCATAAGCACTTTTCAAATTTGTTGGAAAGTGCTAAAAAAGAGAAAAAAAAAACTTTTTTTCTAGGTTTTGAAAATTTCCTAGAAATAAGAAGGAATTCCCTAAATAAACTTGAATTTCCCTATATCCGAGTGCACCAGCTTTCTGTCCAATATTAATACCATAATTTGACACGAACAAATAGGAAAGCCAATATCCAGAAGTAGAACTATTTTTTGAAGGAGACAATAACACCAAACTTCAGCCATTTTATTTATGTAAAGTACCTTATACATTTTACGGAGTAAGTTTGAAATTTGAATGTTTGCGTAAATATCCTACGTATTTTTTTCATAAGTTGCGAAACTTCACTAGCAAAGAATCTATATTATAAAGGCCAAACGTATCTGTGCGTAACGCATACGTCATTTTGTTCATTCTTTCCCATGCAATTTTGGTCTTGCAATTTTCGCTACTGCAAATTTTATACTTCTAAACATCGCACATTTAAAGTTTTTACACCATCGTATCGAGAAAAAAATGTACTTTTAAATGCGATTTGTTTGAAAACTCTATCTCAATTTGTTTTTGAGATATTAATTTTTTTATAGTTTTTATAGCCAATTTTGCAATTGTGGCAACAGAATCACTCCATTTTCTCTTAAAATTGAAAAAAAAAAAAGAAAAGAAATTAAAATATGCATTCTTTGTTAAAAATATCGTCTGTTATAATATTCAAAGATTTCGGGTTTATTTATTTATTTATTTATTTATTTTTTCATCAATTAAATGACTTCAAGTTTTTGTTAAAAAGTGGTTTTAAAAAGATCAAATTGAAATACCATTTTTTTTAAACGTGGTGAAAATGGATATGAGAAATGCGTGCGTAAATTTTAAGAAGATGAAAATGAAGACGGGTTTTAATTTTGCGTAAATGTTATGATCCTGTCAATTTGGAATAAATTTTATTTTTTTCATTCGCACTTATACCAAACATAAAAGCCTCAATTGATAACTTAATCATAATAGCTGATCTTTATTACATTTTACTGATTACATATGCGATTAAAGTTTAATTTTAAAAATTTGGACACTGAGTTTTATAGTATTTTGTTAATCTTAGCTTAAAATAGTATTTAATTCAGAGATAGATTGGTCAATATAAGATGCATTTTTTATAATATTTATTTGAGAGTTAGATTGATTAATATAAGATGCATTTTTTACTGTAACTAATTTTGTAAATTTATATTAAATCAATGAAACAGGTCCTTCTTAAACATTTTATTTCGACGGGTTTCACCTCGTAACGATAAACGCCAAATTTATTGCATTTAACCCTTCTGACTCCGGTGCCCCTTACACAAATTTTATTCGATTAGCGTCAGTTTTTTTAAAAAGAACTAACCTTGAAGTAAACAATTAAAAAATTCTCTGATTAAATAAGGAAAAATTTATTTTCCTTTATTACTGGTGCCAGAAACAAATCTTGGAAGGAAAGATGATGTCTCCGCAGCGGAGACAACGGAGTGCTAAGATTAACTAGTCATGTATTTTTTTTTCTTTTTTTATTAATTAATTAAATAACTAATATGAAGCATAAATCAAAAATAGCAATTTATTCTTTAAAAAAAAAAAAAAAAAAAAAAAAAAAAAAAAAAAAACAATTTGAAGGGTGTTAAAAGACACGAAATTAAATCATTTGAATTCATGAATGAAAGTAGGAAGGGCACAGAAAACAAAAAAACGTACATACATTTATCCGTCGCTATTACTGTTAAAATTAAGTATAACAAAAAATTTTTAATTTTAAATGAATAATTAAAATTGCAAACATATAGCAGGAAAAATAAAATAAAAATAAGTCCAAATAATATCGTGTAAAAAAATACTATATATATAAAAAAATTATTCTTTAGCATGGCTTAGTATAATTAACATTTATACTAAAAAATAAACGCAACATTTTGTATAGTAAAATATTGCTGGTGGGAGAAGCAAAATATACAAGTTACGGAGAATTTAAACGTAAAACTAAATAGTGCTTATACAATAAAACCCGAAAAGCTTGGGATCAAAGTATTTTTGGTTAACCGGCGCTCCATACGAATTTTTGAATATCCGAAAGGCTTGTGGTGAAAATTTGTTTGATGAAAAGCTGTAATAGTATTTTTTGACATACTTGTAATAAAAATGTTGTAGTACTGTATTCAAAGCCCCCTAAAGTTGAAAATCGCAACATAAATTGTAAATAAAATGAAATATCACATGAGTCGATCTAATAAAATGCCCGAAATTACAAAATGTTAATGAAGCGGAATCTACTAAAACGGAACAACTAGCCGAAGAAAAATTCATTTTTTAAACAAATATTGAAAGTTTCACCATCTAGTGTAATTATGTGGTACTCCTCTCGCGACGCGGCAACAATAAAAAAGATACCGTATATACAAGTTCCAATTCCATTAGTTTACCATAATATTTTTAAAAATACTGCTCAAAAACAGCATAAAATTCAATATTCATCACGTATGAACACTTTAAAAAATCATTAAATTGAAAAATACAAGTGTTATAAGGATATTTCAGAAATAAAAAATCCCCATGGAGTTAGCCTATAAGGCGGAGGTGGATTTCGAAGTTACATGCGCATTTCGACTACAAAATATAAAATATGATTAGAGATAAACCTTGTTTAACAACTTTAATTGGCTGCTTTTGAAAAGAACTTTAATTTCATTTTTCTGTAAGAGCAGCTTTTAACAGAATCATCTTAAGCGATCTTCGGCACAGACGCCCTCTTTGACAGCATTTTTAGGTGCGTTCGTAATTATGTAAATACGTAGCACCTATTGTTGTCGCTCAGTCCGTCCGTCTGTCTGTCTGTCTGTCTGTCCGTCTGTCTGTCCGTCCGCATATAACAACGCAAAAACAACCCAACCGAATCGTTTGAAACTTAAAATACATAATTATTACATAATTTTGTCGAGTCATTTCAAATTTTATGAAAATCGGATGGATAGATCAATTACAGGGACAATCAAAAGGATTCCGTTACATTACGGTCAATGGGGAAAAAAGTTTCAAATGCATTTTAATCGTTTGACATTTAAAACGTATCTTTATTACATAATTTTGTCGAGTCATTTCAAATTTTATGAAAATCGTATGGATAGATCAATTACAGGGACAATCAAAAGGATTCCGTTACATTACTGTCAATGGGGAAAAAAGTTTCAAATGCATTTTAATCGTTTGAAATTTAAAACGTATATTTATTACATAATTTTGTCGAGTCATTTCAAATGTTATAAAAATTGGATGCATTGATCAATTACAGGGACAGTCAAAAGTATTCCGTTACATTATGGTCAATGGGGGAAAAAGTTTCAAATGCATTTTAATGGTGTTACACTCATTTGAATATAACAGAATTGACATGAATCTATGAAAAATGTACTAAAAAATACATTTTGTACAATCTGTCATGCAAAGAATATTTATTATTAAATTACAGGGCCTCACAAATATATTCCACTAAATAATGTTATACGGGGAAACATTGTTTGGGTGGTGTTTTAATTATATTAAACTACTTCACATTTTATGAATAAGATGTACGTTATTGAAGTATAATAAAAATTACTCCCTGCATATTTACAGGAACACAAAGATTTCGACCATTATACTGTATCCAAAGTACGCTCTACTCTATCAGCAAGATCTGAATATTTTAAAACTTCGTTATCAACGAACGCACCTCATTTGCTACGCTTTACGTGCAATTTCCAACTTGTTTAAATATATTATGACTTTATGGAAAAATTGACCAATAATGCACATTATATAGTTCCTAAATAAGAGAAACTGCCAGCATTTGCAGTAAAATTGAATTTATTATAAATTAGTCATAAGAAAAGCAATTTTTCATTTGAACACATCTCAAATTCTGCAAACTCGATCGAATCGGGAAATTTTGTTTGAATTGCCCACTTTCACAGCTTTTTTTTTTTATTATTATTTTGCCTTTATCCAAAACCTGAACAATAAGGCATTTTATACAGTTCCTAAATAAGGTAACCTGTGAATTAATCATTTGAGAGCAATAACGAATTAAAAAATGAGTCAGAAAATAAGTAATTTGTTATTTGAATGCTTCTTAATTTTTTCGATCACGATCGCTTCGGGAAGCTCTGTTCACAGTACCATTTTGACGGCGTTTTTTGTAATATATTCTGCTTTTATCATAAAACTGATTAATACGCCGCGTTATATAGTTTCTAAATAAGAGAACCTGCCAATTGGATGAGTTTGAGAGTAAAATGAGTGAGAACATAAGCAGTTTGAATTTGAGGTTTTTTTTTTACAACTCCTATTATTGTTTAATTTATTTTTTATATAAGAAAAGCCACGTTTTTCCATCGTGTACTTCAATACTTGTTTGTTTGTTAGCCAACTTCCTAGGCTGTAAGCTGCAAATTTAGATTCTGAATAGAGATTTATTTCAGATTTTTCAAATTTGTTGTTTATCTTGTTAACAAAATTAAAAAAAAACTTCAGGGTTTGTTTTGGGAAACTTTGGTTTGAGCTATAGGTAAAGGCCCTTGACTTCAAATCCTAGTTGACTATTTTTTACTGATTTTTAAAATTACAACTCATATGATTTATTTACCAATCAAAAAATTTTTGTTCAATTTACTCGAGCTTAGGAGAATAATAAAAGTTCAGCTATTATTCTTTATTACAAAATAGAGAATGATCATTCTATTAGGTTGAATTTTATTTATTTTTTTTAATTCATTTTTTAGATCATTACTGGGTAATTAAATTACTGATCTCAGTTTCAACAGGGTACGTACGTGTTCTGGAATTTTATGTTTAGAAAATTCTTCGGTACCAACATTTTCTTAAAAACTCTTAACCCCCCCGACTGCCCGGGAAAAGGGTAAAATTGTAATGTTGTTTTCTCTGTAATTTATTAAAAATATTAAAAAAAGATTTTTTTTTCCCAACCTGATACAATATATGTTATTATGTATAGGTGTATAATCTTTGAAAGTATTAATTCTAACTTAATTTTTCAAAACTGGGCTTTATTTGTAGAATTATATTAATTTAAATATTGCTTATGCTGCAGTGAAACCTGCAGGTTAGTGTGCGAAAAAATCAACCAGCGGCAGTCAGGAGGTTAAAAAAGGAAAAATTTCGCGTGTTTGAACTAGATTCATTTTTCGCTACTACTAGGTTATCCCGTCGACCAAAAAATTATCGCCAAACTATAAAGATTAAATGCCAATGATGAATGATCAGATCTTAAATGTCACATTCAATGACATTAAATACGATTCATGTGTTTAAAATGTCAATAAGTGATTTTATTTTGACTTTTTATTAATATTCTACTAATTATTTGTTTTTTCGTTATTTAAAATAAAAATTATGTCAATATGTGTAATTTGGCTATTAGTTAGGCGATTTGTATAATTTGGCGAAATTGGTCTACGGGATAACCTATAAATATATACAGGACAGTTGCACCATAAAATTTAACTAATAAGAATGTATTTATTAAAAATACAACACATTGCTCAATGGTGCACAAAACAAGAATTTTAATATGAACTTGTACAATTAAAATAAAATAAAAATATCAACGTTTCGCGCCGTCTTCTGCGGGCGTCTTCAGAAAAATATGATAATACTTATCATAATAATAATTATCATATTTTCCTGAAGACAGCGCGAAAAACATTGATATTTTTATTTTATTTTAATTGTACAAGTTCATATTAAAATTCTTGTTTTGTGCACCATTGAGCAATGTGTTGTATTTTTAATAAATACATTCTTATTAGAGTAATACCTATTTTTCTATTAAAAAAAAGAAAAAAAAAAAAGTTTTTTTCGGCTGGACAATAATGGGACCTACACGAACCCTGTTTTATCTTAACTAATTTTCTTTTCAATTTTAAATAAGTAATCGGATTTAAAAAAATAAAAATTAAATAAAAGAAAATTAAAGGTATCCGTGACTATCAGTTCCGCATTCATGTAAGTAATTATTACAAGTAAATAATTATTTCATCAATAAATTAAAATTTCGTCAGTAAAATAAAAGAAAGTATAATAATATAAATAAAACATGCATTTAACAGTCATGTAATCCGACTACGCTTTTAAAATCAATGAAATAATCACAATTAAAAGGAATTACTGTAAGTAACGAAATAATTGTCGCTTTCCTTGACTCGTATGAAAGTTTTGCTCTTAATAAATTCAAAAACTTTATTTGAATGCAAAATTAATTTTATGAAAAAAACTGTTTGGTGTTGCTTGTGAGCAGTCTAAGGCACTATATTAATATATACCTTTTTAAATGGTTTTCCCTTACATTCTGCCAATCAGAAATACCATGTAGTAATCTCTAATTTTTTTTTAATTCTGAAAAGATAGTTCAAACACTGTGCCGCATAATAATAATAATAATAATATGCAAATGTTAAAAGATTTGCTATTCCCGGTCTAGTGCATAATATTGAGTAGAGATACTTACTTCCATAATAGAACGGACCAGGGCTGGCAAGTTTCTTGCCGGAGTGGTTAAAGCCAGTGATTATAACCGGTTAAAACCGGCATGGCAAAAAATAGTTTCTGCCAGTAAGTGGCAAAAACTGGCAGAAACTAAGAAATAATACTAATTAGAACTTTAACCTGGAATGATTAATAACTTACACGTGTGTTTAATATATAAATAATTTAGTTCAAAAATTAAAATAAAGATTATGAATGTTATTAAAGACAGCAAAAAGTTTCAAAAGGACCATATAATTATACCTTGTTTATATAATAATTTTCTGTCACTTGAAAAACAGAAATTTTCATAACACTACATTATCTGATGCGCACAAGTTTAATTATTGATATTATTGTTTGTACGTTTGAATTTCTATTCAAAAGTTTAAAAAAAGTAATTTACAAAAAATTATATGATATTTTAACATCACTTTTCAGAGTTTTTTCACGTGACATGAGTTTTGCTAAATTACAAAGAATGTAGTTGTAATATTTTTCGTTTTAAAAAAAACTGGCAACACTAGTTCTATTAAAAATGTTCTTTTTCTTGGTAATGTTAAAAAGTTGGTTCATAGTGGCGTGCGTTAGAATTATGTAAAAGGTTTTATTTGTATGTAATGTGTGTGTGTTAAGTCTACTATATGTGAGTGTCGTTCTTTTCAAGTAATAAAAAGTTTTTTTTTTAAAGAAGAATGCAGCCCCCGAGATATCTATATCTAAGTTAAGTTATGCTCTTTCTTTCTTCTCTTGTACATTTGTAAGACGACTTCTTACAGTGGTATAAAATATATACCACCGCCCCTCAAAGGGTCAGAACAATGTAAATGTGAGTCTGTCTCAGACGACTTTTCTTTAATTCTATTTCAAACCACTTTTTGAAAATAAAAATCTTTTATATACGCTTTGGAGCTGTCCATAAATGATGTCACGCTTTTTTTAAATATTTTTGACCCTTCCGCCCCTTTGTCACATTTTACACTACCCCCCCTCTCCCAATCTTGTCATATGTCACGCTAAGTTACATAAACATATACTTGAGTTTCGGAACCAAAGCATTACGTTAAATATCATATTTCAAACTTCCGAGGTGCCAAGTCTCCGGCTTTTTGGATAACAGTATTTTAATACAGAGAGTGTTGTTTTATTTAATTGAAACATTTTGGCGATTTAAGATAACCGGATTTTCTTGAACATAATAGAAAGACACAAAAAAGCCGGAGACTTGGCAACTCTGAAACTTTGTCTTTGTATTTTACTAGCAGTTGTGAGCATAAGAATAAAAATTATTCATGTTTTTATTTTAAATGAAATGAGTTTAAGATTTATCACTAAAAACACGGTATAGAATAGTAATAAAATATTAATGTGAAAGAGTAATTGAAAACATTAGTATTTTGCAATTTTAAATAGAATTTAATATATTTGGCTTAAAATCTTATGTTTACTTTATGAACAAAAATACTTTAATTTTAAATTAACTTCAAAATTTAACCTGCTGACTTTTAATGCTATTATTTAAACAAAATGTGTGACGTCACATTTCTTCTCACCCCCCCCCTCTCTGTCAACACTTATCATAAAAAGGTCATAATTTCATGAACCCCTCCGCCCTTCCCCCCTTTGAGCATGACATCATTTGCTGACAACCCCCTTGATAACATTTGTAAAATACATCGTATCGTAAGATATATATTTTTAAGTGGTGAGAACATAATATAGCAATTGTCACCAGTCATTTGTGACGTAAGTGTTACGGCTAACACATATTATAACACAATCGCTTTTTAGCCTTTAAAGACGCAAGCGATTACTTGAGATAGAGATTGCAAAAATGATTCCCACCAATAAGCAATTATTTTTAGAAACCTTTATATAAGTTTATTTATAACAAGTTGCGGTGTGAGTTTTAGAATTCTATAATGTATATCTTGATCTTGCTCACACCCTACAATGTATTTCAAGTCGTACTTTTGCAGTAGTTTTCTCATTCAAAAGTCCTAGTATAAGTGAATAGTGTAAATTATTTTGAAAAACGGTGTGAGTACCAAAATAAATAAATTGATCTAAAAAATAATAAATAAATGAAATGAAAAGCAGACCATTGAAATGTATGCATTTTATAAACAACATTAATCAAATAAATGATACCACGGCTGGGGATTTTGTACTAGAAAGTTGTTCGAAGATTATTATTATTATTATTATTATTATTTAAATATTATCATGTCATGGAAAGCATTGTTTTCTAAGTCGGTTAAATAAAATTAACATTTTGCGCTTTAAAATAACTTTTTTACTCACATGTACAACAAAATATTTTTGTTTAAAAAAAAAAAAAAAAAAGCTATTTTTAGATTTTTTTTATTATTATTTTCTTTTTAAAAATAATTTCTTTTTGGAAATTCAGTGTTTTCTTTGTTCAAATTATAAAATTCAAAATTCTTATCTGCTTATTTAAAATTTTAATGATTTCTGCAGTCGATTAATAAATGGAAGAAGATTAGGACGTTACCTGCAAACATTGAGGAAAGAACCTAGTACTATTTTCACCTTTTAAGGGTGTATTACAATCCAAACTGCTTATTTTTTATTTATTTTTAAATGCATTTTTGCTCCTAAACGCCTCAAACTGGCAAATTATCCTGTTTAGAAAATACATAATGTACCGTGCATGCTAATTTTTGATAAATATAGAAAATATTGGGGAAAAAATGCTGTCAAAGTTTACGTTTTGAAACGAATTTTACAAAGCTGGAGATTTAGAAAATAAAAAAACGGTCCTACTGAGAAAGTAATTGTTTATAAATTAAATTGTAATGATTTGATCGTAAAATGAAACCACACGGCATCTTATACATTTCTTCAAAAATCACCTCAGCAAGTTTCATGTTTCTACTTTAAAATATGATCCTGAAAATGTATGAGAAATTTTCGATCTGTTGAGGATGGCAATTTTTTTTTTTTCAAATACATTCTTTATACTTTATATCTCAAACTATGAATTTATGAAAATTCCACTTTCTAAAGCATTTTTCGTGGACTTTTGAAACTAGGTTAGAAGTAGTGTTGTCAGATTGGGGACTTTTTAAAATTCAGATGATATAACTGCTGCCACTTTTTTAAAATTGCATAATTCACATTATTTTTCGGAATTTTTCTTTTTTTTTTTTTTTTTTTTTTTTTTTATTTAAAAAAAAAAAAAAAAAAAAAAAAAAAAAAAGCGGGACAATTAAACAGACTGGAGGTTTTTTGTCTTCGATTTGACAACAGGGATTACAAGATTTGCATAATCATTTAATAAACTTCGTAAGAATTATGACAAATAAAAGTAAAACATATAATTTGATTTTATTAGAGCTTTGAGCGATATTTATAGCTCCACTTAAATCTTTATTTGAAAATGTTTTTTCTTATTATTTTTTAGAATCAGGAAATGTACGCTCTTACAACAGAAACACAAAAATTTCTAAAGGAAAAACTTCCCTAACATTCTTTCGACGTCAAAAAAGGTTGAAAAGATGAAAATGAAATAGAAATCATCTTTTTAAAAATTTTGTTTTATTCCATTATTTTTATAATTTTTGAATTATAATTGTTGATAAAAATTCACAATTGAACAACTGAATATGTTGAAAAGTGTTTCGTGATCTATGCACGATGCATGATTTTTTCTTTTCTGATTTTTAAAAAATAGAAATTTTCGAAATTGTTGAGAATTTACTTGCTTCATTTAAATCATTCGGATGCAATATGATTTTCTAACGCCATTTTCTGCGCTTTCACCTGTACATTTTCACTAGCGCCTTGAGGGCCGGTGGGGTATAATTTATCCCATGGACGATTAATGGAGATTTGCACCAGAAAAATTTTATTAAATTTTACTTTTGTAACTTTGGTCTAAGAAGGCCCCGAAACTGCTTTTAATTATTTTGAAATAGAAATTTTCCAAATTACCGTTGGGAGTTCGAATGGCATAAACGCAATTGCTTACCTTTTCAAAGGGTTAATAATATGGAAACATTTTCTGATGAACGTGGAGAAAAATTCCACCAGGATTTTGCTAAAATGGAAACGAATTTCACTGAAAAACGGAGTAAAAAAAAAAAAAATGTTTGTAGCTGGATGCTCCACACTTATACGGCAGACACTAAAAGCGATAAAAAAAAACAACGAAATTACATTTTTTTTTTCTTTTTGATAGATTTTATGATTTTTTTAACTGAGGTAATAAAAAAATCGCTTTCATGTTTTATTGTTTTATTAATGAATACATTATTTTTTCATTTGATGCTGTAATTTCTATTATTCAAAAATTATCTCTGTCAAAAATGTGATGTAGAGCAATTTTTTTAAGATATTTAGAATCAAGAAGGCTATATTGACAGAGTTGATGCATTTGTCTTCCAGGGGGAGAAAAGAGGGGGTTGCTGCCCAGCGTTATTAGTTTAATTTATTAAGAGCTGCAAATCATATAATAGAATCTTACATTGAGATGACACAAAATTTGAAAAAGGTTTTATTATGTTTCAAGGAAAACATTGGGCTAATTCCATGAAAACTTGTCATGTCTGTCACTTACAACGATTTTTGGCTACCAGTATTTTAGAACGGAAAAATGTGACTTATTTTATCGGCGATATCTCATCAATATATGAAGGTGAAGGAAAGTTTTCGAAAATAACGGTGGCCAACAAGCATAGCGATTTTTAGCTGTGTGACAGACATGACAAGTTTTCATGGAATTAACCATTGTTGATTAATATATTTTTCAGTTCATATTTAAAGAAATGTATTGTTATTAAACTGCGAAATCACATAATAACAGTAATAAGAACTAGCAAAAGCCATGCTTTGTTTGGATTCGCGAAGCATTATCTCATTAGATAACAATATCTTTTTTAATATTATTTGTACTACTTGATTATCCCGTCGTCCAAAAAAGATACCGCCAAGCTAAAAGATTAAATGCCAATAATGATGATAAAATTGTCACATTCACATAACATTAAACTCGTATCACGTGTTCGTTACGCAATCATACAGTGGCGAAGTTGTAGGAGAAACAGAGGGTATACGCTCAATATATAGGATATACCCTAGAATATATGCACTAAAGCTTTCTTGAGCAGCAGAGGGTACATGGTGTTCCTTTAAAAAATCCTGAAGGTATACGGTTCATACCATTTTATATCCTCCAGTTCATCCCTGGTCATCAAGTGATTTTTAATATGAAGTTTTATTTGTATTCTTATTAATGTTTTATTAATTTATTTGTTCTTTCGTTATTTAAAATAAAAATTATGCCAATTTGTGTAATTTAGTGAATAGTTTGGCGAAATTGGTTGACGGAATAACCGAGTAGTACCAGCCAATAATAGTAGATAACTAATTGATAGTGCTTGGTTATCCCGCCGACCAAAAAATTATCGCCAAACTATAAGAGTAAATGCTAGTACTGGATGACCGTGAAAGTCTCATTCAATGACATTAAATGCGATAAATGTGTTTGAAACATCATTAAGGGATTCTGTTTCGACTTTTTATTTGTATTTTTATTAATATTTTACTAATTATTTGCTTTTTCGTTATTTTTCTCAATATATATAATTTGGCTATTAGTGTGACGATTTGTATAATTTGGCGAAATTGGTCGACGGGATAACCAAGTAGTACCTTAGACTTTAATCCTGAAATTTAGCGCAACATTTTTGGTCGACGGGATAACCAAGTAGTACCCAAAAATGCACTGTGATATAGTATCAATGGAATGAGGTAATAAAGTACAAAATTCTATAATATCTTGATTAAATGCCTACTGTATTCAACCTGACAAATTTAATGCGATAAACAGTAATAACTGGATGAAATTGAGCAATTAATTTATTCTCAACGAATGTTAAAATCTTCAATATTTAGGGATGTGGATCAGGATTCATATACTATATTATTACTTACAGAAAGAATATTTAGTTCATTATTTACTATACATTTATGGCCGGCAGATTGAATATGCATGCCAAATTAACGACGATGACAAAATTTTACAAAAATAGAATTTTAAATTTTTTTGTGTATCTTCGAAGTTTAAAGCATTTTTCCGAGTACATGCATTCCCTGTCAGAATAGATTCGCCATGTCGTCGTTTTGGCACATATGTCATATACGCACCACATAGACGCTATTTTCTTTTCGGAAGCCAATGACATATACGACAAAATTTATTGTATTTACTTTTTAAAAATATGTATGGTAACTGGTATTTGAAAACGAAGTCTTTGCCAAATTGGCGTCGGAAAAAATTGCACCAATGTGATGTGTATATGACATCTGTGCCGTCGTTTTTTACGCTGATAGCTAGCCTCATATCATATTCGCGTTCTTTTCAACCAGTGGGTGTATGTTTTCTTGGCATTTTTTTTTTTTATAAGAGAGCTGATATATTCCATAGATTGTTTAAAATAAAACGGTAAATTATTTAAAAATAATACTACGTGTACCAAAATAACAATATATGTATCATTTGGTTCAAATTTCAACCTTCAAAATTCAAACAACTCTTTATATAACGAATTTAACAATTAATTTTATTTGTTTACTATTCTTTTGTTGCCTAAAAAAAAAAAAAAAAAAAAAAAAAAAAAAAAAAAAAAAAAATTCTTTTAATATGCGTAAGTGTCATTAGCGCAAACGATTTTGCCGGAATAAAGAAGATACATCTTATTTGTTTAATTAATCATGATTCTACCTGTAATTGCAACTCCATGATTTCTTTTCTTCTGAAAACATGCGTTTCATTTTTTATTTTCAAAATTTCGTCCGTAATGGAAAAACATGTAAAATAAATTAATTAAAATAATAATTTTTTTAAAGTTATTCTGTAAAAAAAAAAAAAAAAAAAAAAAATTGTGCAAATCTACAGATCATACTTTATTTTTGTGTTTAATTTGAAGTTAAAATATTGAATAGTTTTATGTAAAGTGTACGACAAAATGTAATTTGAGTGGCCTAGTAGAGGATTCGCTTCGCTCATCCTAGTAATTAATTTAAAATAGCCGCCAACCCGTGATTTAGGCTTCGTATACCCCTGTCATTACCTGCAAATAACAAAGTTTTAACAAATATGTATATATATATATATACATAGCTGCCAACTACTACGCCTATTTAAAGACGAATAAATATATCAGAAGCAGAAATTTTAGCAGATAATTAACAATATGGAGTGTAATACATAACACTGAGTATATTTGGCATACATTTTACTAAAACTATTTTGTGGTTCAAAACGTGTTTAGGTGATTTAAATAGGCGTAGAAGTTGGCAGCTCTGTATATATATATATATATATATGAAAGAGTGTATGTTAAAAATGGTAAACAATGAACTGTAAAGAATTAATAAATTAAAACAATCAAATGACCAAACAAATACAGGCAAGAAAAAACAGTCTGTTCTTCTTCAGAGGGAGGACAGACGAAACCTATCCCCACCCCCCTACTTAAAAAAAAAAAAAAAATGTTTTAGGTTTCTGAACGCCTATCAAACCTGCATTCATTCAAAAATAACAACATAAAAATATAAACCAAATTTTTAAAAACAAAACTAATGATATGAAATACATGAAAAAAACTTTGAAAAAATCTTTACTATGTAAAAAATCCGTGCAGTAGCTTATAAAGTAATTTAAAATGAATGGAGAGTTTGGCAAGCCTCCCCCCTGACCTAAAACAAAACATTGAAATTATGAACAATCATACCTGCTTCAAGCTCTTGCCCGTAAAAACAACAAAACAATTAGAATGCTCACTCCAAGTCCAAATTGCATAAAACTTCAAAAGCCAGGTCTGCATACCTCCCTAAAACTCGAAACATCCAGTCATATTCGTTCTAAAAATATAGACTTTAGAATAAAATTTTCAAAAAGAATGTCAGGGAAGCATGCTATCAAATTACAAGCTACGCCAACAGCCCGCAGTGTTGCCAATTATTTTTTACATAATATCTTAAAAAATTAATTGGAAAATTGTTATTATAAAAAAGATTTGCTGTAAATTTATAAACCTGCTTATAAAAATGTTTTTCATTATTACAAATTTTATAATATCGAATTATTTGATTAATTATTATATTTATATAAATTTTTTTACGTAAGTTAGAGTACCAGTGTGGCATACTTCTTGTGAAAAAAATTAAAACTATTTCTTTTATCATATAAATCTATATTTACTGTATTATTCAAAATAGCAAAAGAAATATCCAAAAAATCAACATGATAATCGTCACTGTTTGCCTTATTTAATTTTAAACAATCTGGATAAACATTATTATATTCATGAGTAAAATCAAAATTGAAAATTAAAATGTCGTCTATATACCTAAAGATTTTTAAAGATTTATTGTAATTTATTGTATAATTAAATTCAAAGTAAAATAAAAACAAATTGGCTGCAGTAGATGAATAATTAGTTCCCATACCTATACCACAAATCTGTTTATATATGTTATTGTTAAAATTCACATAATTATTGTATAAACAAAAATGACATAAACTTAAAAACAAATCCCTATTTATTTTCAATTCATCTTCTAAATTAAATAAATCAAATATATTAATTAAAACTTTAAATAACTGATCTATAGGTATATTAGTAAAAAGGTTTTCGAAATCGAAAACCTGCATTAAGTGAGTAGTGAAATTAAGGTTTTGCAATAATTCAAAGCTGTTATCAATTGACCAAAAATAACTTGAATTTTTGAATTTAACTTTAAGAAAACCACCTATTTTGAATAATACAGTAAATATAGATTTATATGATAAAAGAAATAGTTTTAATTTTTTCACAAGAAGTATGCCACACTGGTACTCTAACTTACGTAAAAAAATTTATATAAATATAATAATTAATCAAATAATTCGATTTTATAAAATTTGTAATAATGAAAAACATTTTTATAAGCAGGTTTATAAATTTACAGCAAATCTTTTTTATAATAACAATTTTCCAATTAATTTTTTAAGATATTATGTAAAAACAATTGTAAAAAATAATTGGCAACACTGCGGGCTGTTGGCGTAGCTTGTAATTTGATAGCATGCTTCCCTGACATTCTTTTTGAAAGTTTTATTCTAAAGTCTATATTTTTAGAACGAATATGACTGGATGTTTCGAGTTTTAGGGAGGTATGCAGACCTGGCTTTTGAAGTTTTATGCAATTTGGACTTGGAGTGAGCATTCTAATTGTTTTGTTGTTTTTACGGGCAAGAGCTTGAAGCAGGTATGATTGTTCATAATTTCAATGTTTTGTTTTAGGTCAGGGGGGGAGGCTTGCCAAACTCTCCATTCATTTTAAATTAATTTATAACCTACTGCACGTATTTTTTACATAGTAAAGATTTTTTCAAAGTTTTTTTCATGTATTTCATATCATTAGTTTTGTTTTTAAAAATTTGGTTTATATTTTTATGTTGTTATTTTTGAATGAATGCAGGTTTGGTAGGCGTTCAGAAACCTAAAACATTTTTTTTTTTTTTTTTTTTAAGTAGGGGGGTGGGGCTAGGTTTCGTCTGTCCTCCCTCTGAAGAAGAACAGACTGTTTTTTCTTGCCTGTATTTGTTTGGTTTTTTGATTGTTTTAATTTGTTAATTCTTTACAGTTCATTTTTTACCATTTTTAACATACACTCTTTCCTTGAAAATTATGAAATTTCATTGTATAATGTGAATTATAACTTGTGGCATTATACATGAGCTGCTTAAAGCGCCAATGGTGCTGCAATTTTTCATGGTGAATTGACGCTATATATATATATATATGTGTGTGTGTGTGTGTGTGTGTGTGTGTGTGTGTGTGCTCCAAAGTTTGGCAAGAATTACATTTTTACGATAATCTTTTATCATACTTAGCTTGTCGATATTTAAGTATAGCCATTTACAACTTTAGACAACTTTAATACATGCGCGAACAGAAGATTTTCGATAAAATTAAATAGTATTTCAACATTATGTTTGTTATTATAATACATAACAATTTCAGCAATTACAATCCTGAAAAGACTTGTTTAAAAAAATTGTAGTAATGTGAATATTTTTCATATTTTTTGCTAACTTTACAGTACATGCGTTGCTAGAAGATATCAACCGAATTTTATTCCTGTTTTTACTCAATATTTAGAATTTTGAATTCTCAGCTTTTCCACGGTATTACGGCATGAAAAGCAATTTTTGCATGTTTTTGCTCCACCCTAGCGTATGAGTATACATAAAAAATGCCTGTAAGTGGGCGGAGCTACGGAGACAGCATTATGAATGAATCATTGGGTACGCTGCGCCTTTTCTCTCATTTTATTGTAACGTACTGGATATACGTACGAGACTAACTTTGCAATCTAAACCTATCCATTTCCTTTATCTGTTTTAAGCTAAACTATTTTTGTGATTTCCGCAATTAGGAATATTACATCCACAGTTCGGCTACCTACCACAGAGGTTGGCAACCGTTGATTTGAGGTACACATGTGAGTTTAGAACGTCATTTTGACCAATATTTTAAACCAAAATTTATATTTTTAGAAAGAAAAAAAAGACTGTAAATTTTATAATCCTGGTGCTTTTTATATATTTGTTATACATTTTGAAAATTTGAATAAAAGCTGACCTTTTTTTTTTTTTTTTTTTTTTTTTTTTTTTGCATAATTTTATAGAAAAAATGTCATAACCTGATCAATATTAGCTCAATTAACTCAATATTCTAAAATAATGTTTTAAATATATATTCAAAGGAATTCGACTATTCTAATGCTAATGTATAGAAAAATTTATCACTTGCGCAGTTTCTTTACATAAATTATTACTGTGTTTTCATCACTTTTCATCATTATTGTATTTTTATACTCGTAACTTTTTAAATATTCATGTTAATATAAAAAAATACTCCCTCTGTCCCAAATTAGTTGCTACATTTAGGTTGAAAATTTTGTCCCAAATTAGTTGCGACATTTCAAGTAGGCGGAGTTATAGATAACTTCTGGTGCAATTTAGTAAACCGACACCAGTAAAATTATACTAGAATAATTATAATTGTGTATACTAAGTGTCAGAAGAAACGAAACTCGAATATGATGTATTAGAAATAAGAAATAATACCCTGAAGAAGGAAATAAATAATTAGAAGCGCAATTCTGTACCGGAATGTTAACAGTGATGATTGAAAAATGGTAAGCTAATCCATAATGCCATAAATGCTACAAATATTAAATTTAATGTTCACCGTAATGTTCATCATCACATCCCGTTTGCAGAAGCAGACAAAAATGTTAAAAATAAAAGATGGGGAAATTTACAATGTAATTTTGCAAAAAAAAAAAAAAAAAAAATAAAAAAATAAAATTGTAAATGCTGAAAAAAAAAGGAAAAAGATTTTTCTTAATCAAATAGCAAAATCAAAAATGCCCATATAAAACGAAAATAATCTTTGTGAAGATTACCATAGGCTGTTATAATTTGTAAATCAATAGTACACAAAATTCTCAAGATGGAAAAAGTTTTGGAACGTATTTTATCTTCCATTAAACCAAGTCTAATAAAAAAAAAAATAAGTTCGACAGAATACGATTTTGTTTGCAGCATGTTCAAGCTAAAGGATTCTTTTCAGAAATGTTGGAATGTTTGGAAATGAATTCACGATTGATTAGCTTGAATATAGTTTTATGAGATTACTGTTAAAAGAATCTTTGAAAATTGGGGCGTGGCTTAATAGCGTGTGAACCGTGATTTTTAAAACTAATTCAATACTGATTTATGGAATGACGGAGGGAATGTTAGGTAAGTAAATTATGTTGAATGATAGTAAGGCTCTCTGAAAAATGTTAAAACAGAATTATGAAATCATAAATATCAATAATAAGTACAAAAGTATTCAAATGTCGCAACTAATTTGGGACAGAGGGAGTAGTTTATTTAATTTATAACATTATTCTTTTCATTAAAGAAATTTTTAAACTGCATTTATACTTGATAATTTAAATAGTTTTGTTAATAGCAGATTTTTGTTAATTTTTTTATTAATGCCCATTTTTTTAAAAAATTAAAAAAAAAGGATGAAATCAACGCTTGTAGACATTATTTAGCTTTTTATTAACATTTTAATTTAAAATCAAAAAAGGAAATTTTTCTCATATCGCAGGAAGAAACAATATCATTTGAAATGCATGACAGCGTAAAAATTCTTTCATCTAAAGTGTTTTACAAAGTGAAGATCGTGGAGGGACTCAAAAGCAGCTCTTTTATTGCATCAAAATAACCTCCGCCCCCATCAATTTCCTTTGTAAATTTTAAGCTAAACTATTGTTGCAATTTCCGCAAATACTGATATATTACACTGACGTTCACCTGTCAGTTCGGCTACTTACCTCAGAGGTTGGCAGCCGTTTATTTGAGATATACATGCGTGTTTAGAACGTCCTTTTTAACTAAAATTTTAAATCTAAACGTTATTGTTTTCGAAAGAAAAATAAGAGTGTAAATTTTATGATCCTGGTGTTATTTATATATTTCTTATAAGTTTTGAGAAACTAAATTGGAAGCTTTTTTTTTTTTTTTTTACAAAATGTGTTTTTTTATTTTTCACAAAATGTGTTTTTTGTATAGTTTTATGGGAAAAAAAGGCATTATTTAATAAATATTAGTTTAATTAACTCAATATTTAAAATTATGTTTAAAATATATACTGAAAGGAATTCGACTATTATGCTAATTTATAGAAAAATTTATCAGTTGTGCAGTTTCAATTTATAAATTAATAACATTTTTTCATCTTTGTTGCATTTTTATACACATAACTTTTAAATATTCATGTTAATGTCAAACAAGTTGGAAATTGCACGTGAACGTAGCAATTGAGGTGCGTTCGTACGATAACGATGTTTTAAAAATATTCAGATCTTGCTGATATAGTAGAGCGTACTCCGGATACAGTACAGTAGTCGAAATCTTTACGTTTCTGTAAATATACAGGAAGTAATTTTTATTACACCTCAGCAACGTATATCTTATTCATAAAATGTGAAATAGTTGAATATAATTAAAACACGTACCAAACCATGTTTCCCCGTTTAGCATTATATAGTGGAATACTTTTGTGTGGCCCTGTAATTTAATAATAAAAATTCTTTGCATCACAGATTGTACGGAATGCATATTTTAGTATATACTTCATAGATTCATGCCAATTCTATTATGTTCGAATGAGTGTAACATCATTAAAATGCATTTGAAACTTTTTCCTCATTGACCGGAATGTAACGGAATCCTTTTGATTGTCCCTGTAATTGATCTATGCATCCGATTTTCATAACATTTGAAATGACTCGACTAAATTACGCAATAATTATATGTTTTAAATTTCAAACGATTAAAATGCATTTAAAACTTTTTTCCCTATTGACCGTAATGTAATGGAATCCTTTTGAATGTCCCTGTAATTGATCTGTCCATCCGATTTTCATAAAATTTGAAATGACTCGACTCAATTACGCAATAATTATATGTTTTAAATTTCAAACGATTAAAATGCATTTGAAACTTTTTTTCCCTATTGACCGTAATGTAACGGAATTCTTTTGAATGTCCCTGTAATTGATCTGTCCATCCGATTTTCATAAAATTTGAAATGACTCGACAAAATTATGTTATAATTATGTATTTTAAATTTCAAACGATTCGGTTGGGTAGTTTTTGCGTTGTTATATGCGGACAGACGGACAGACAGACAGACGGACAGACAGACGGACGGACGGACTGAGCGACAACAATAGGTGCTACGTATTTACATAATCACGAACGCACCTAAAAATAGTTTAGTTACTTAAAGATGGAAAACCAACGAATATAAATGCACAAATAAAGTATGAGAAGGTAGCAAATAGCTATTTCGAATCTACTAACGAGATTCTTCATCAGTGCAAAACTCAGCGAGCTAAAAGTAGCAAAACTGAGCAAAGAGACAGAGAGACGCAAGCTTATATACCCGCTATGGGAACAATCCCGCCTAAAGAAAAGCAACCAATGAGAAGAAAGCAGCCAAAACCAACTGAGTGGACAAGTAGCGACATCTATCGGAGAACAAGCAAAACAAAAACTAAAAAGCGAGTGAAAAAAAAAAAAAGGATTAAATTAAAGATTTCCAAATACTTGGAAAATAAGGAGTACTAGATAAGTCATTGACTAAGGAGTGAGAATTTTTTATGATGTGGTAAGCTTTTTTTTTCACTCGCGTTTAGTTACTGTAAAAAAATTTTATTTATTTTTTATTAAGGAAATCATAAAGTGTATTTATCTTTAATATAAAAGAGAGAAGTTTGAGATATAAAAGAGAGAGTGTATCAGCGCTGTTCTGAAGAGTTCACGTAAAGTTGCAAAATTTTGAAGGTAAAGCACCTCTGTATATGAAGTTTTGCACCTCGAAGTCCGATTTCCAATTTTTTGATTAGATTTTTTCAATTAATTTTTTAGTCGATTTTTAGCGCTTTTTTTATGTTTCGAGGAGATTTTTACACATTAGTGAAAGAAATACAGTTTCATTTTTTTAAACCTAACATTGTACATTTAGTTCGCTTTTCAATAAAGCTTATTTGGAATTCGTGCAGCGATTTTTGAATTTTTGACGAATTTGTTGATGCGATTTTTAGTATATTTTCGCAGTTTGCGGCTGTTAGAATGGAAATTGTTTCAAACTTTGAGCCTAAAATACTAAATTTCGACTGCTACGATTTTTGAATTTTTTCGATATTTAATTTGATTTTCGGAGAAATTTTTAACGGTTTTTCAAGTTGATGTGCTTTTAGAATCCGATTTTTTTTTTTTTTTTTTTTTTTTTTTGTCAATATTAGAGGGTTTTTTTTATGCATCATGGTTATCACGGACCCGGGGAACGCCGGGCGGATCAACTAGTATTTAATAATTTACATAGTTTTTCTAATAAATTTTCATTTATTTTTTATTAATGTCCATTCGATAAAAATTTTGATAGTTAATATTTTAACGGTTAGGCAATTATCATGCTATGAAATAAATAGTTAAATCGTCGAATCTCATAATTTTACACATTTTAACGCACTTGCTTAGTTATTTCTTGAAATAACTAGGTACTTTATGAAATAACGGATTATACGCTTTAAAGGTAACATATGCAATAAATGAGCATAACATGTTAGAGAAAATTTAAAGGGAGTGGGTGTGGCTTCCCAGTAGAGTCTTTCCTTAAGAATCTTTTCGTATCTGAATATCTGATGGAGTTCTACAGTTGGACGCAGAGGCAACGCCCTTCTCTGTTACATTTAATCCAGTGGTCCACCCCCATGAATATAGTATTATAGTATTTTGTATTAAAAACAGTTTCGCTCCCACAGAGTACGAGGTAGATATTTTTAAATTCGATTCATGTCCTTCAAATTATAATTTTAATTCATACACTTACGTATTTTAGTTAAATTCATCACGCACTTTTTTTTTTATTTATCATAAAAATAATAAAATATAACAAAGCCAAACGAAAAACATGAGAAATTTCAAAGGTATTGCTCATGAATCGTAAAATAGATAAAAATAACCAGAAGTGATTAAAATTTTGAGCACAAAAGGAATCTTCGTCACAGCGACTTTTAATTTTCGGAGAAAAAGCCCAATTTTGCAAAAGCTGGCAACCTTTCTTTACGTGACTGATGTCAAAATCTTCAAAACGTTGGAACTTCTGTCTATAGGGAAACTAACATTGCATGATCCCTCCATTTATTTATATGCTCTTGCTCTATTATGCCACAACGAGGAGACTTACTACCACACGGGCGCTCACTCGTTAATTTAACTAATCTTGAAAAATTAAAGGAATACTGATCTTCTCCATTTGATATTTAAAAACAAAATCTGTTATTTTAAGTGGTATGAATAGAATAATTTTAAAAACATTTGTTTTTTGTGTTAAAAATAATTTGACTACAATGATTTCGTTACATAAATTTTATGTATTTCATGCAGCATTTTTTATTCACAAAAGCTCTACAACCGACATCTGACGTTTTTAATTGGGAGGGAATTTAAAGCATTTTCACCAGAAGTTATTACAGAATTTCAATACATCTGTTCCCCGGTTCAAACAATCATATCAGATACACGAACAAAGCATTTCGAACTTTAGGTAAAACAAGAATGAAACAATAACAAGAAGAATATGACCTTATAAAGAACTTTTATATACGGGCACACATTACGCCTTTTTTCGAATAGTAGTTTTCGATTTTTTTGTGGCAGAAACTCCGAATTTAAATAAGGCTACGATCATTACTCCAAAATGCAATCCCTGATCGGGGCCTGTACCTATTGTACCCCACTCATTGTCTTCAAATGAAAAAAAGATGTATCACAATCAATAAAAACAGAGAAAATTCGTGAACTCCAAAGTTTGGCAAGAATCGCATTTTTAGGATAATCCTTTATCCTACTTACATACAACTGCCAACATCTTCCGCTTTTTCAGCCCGGAAAAATTTTACAGTAAATTTTACTATTTCAAATCGCCGTAATCTGCTGATTAAATAAGCCACACATTTCTGTTAAATTTTTCCGGGTCAAAAAATCAGAAGAGTTGGCAGCTATGCTACTTAGTTTGCCCATATTTAAGTGTAGCTCTTTACAATATAGAGCACATGCGCAAACGGAAGATGTCGATAGATTTAAATAATGTTCCAACATTATGTTTTTGTAATATAAAACTTAAGAATTTCAGCTGTTACATTCCTGAAAAGCCTTGTTTAAAAAATTTGTAATAATCTGAATATTTCCCACATTCCAACTATCTTTACCGCACATGCGTAATCAGAAGATATAAATTGATTTTTTTTTTTTTTTTTTTTTACTCTATATTTAGTCTCCCGTATTCTCAACTTTTCCGTGGTATTACAACATGAAAAGCAACTTTTGCAGTTTTTCGTCTCACCCTTCTGTATAAGTATACATGCAATATGCTTGGCAGTGGGCGGAGCTAGATGAGACAGCATTATGAATGAATCATTAGGTACACTGGGCTTTTTCCGCATTCAGGGCTCCCAAATGGTCTGCCAACTGAACATCAATATTTTCTTAGAAAGATTTTCTTTTTATATTTTTCTTGCAAATTGCGCAGAAAACACCTTCGGAGGTTAGTTTTAGCGCAAATGCTGTAGAAACCTAATATAAAATTTTCTTTGAAAAAATATTGGTGTTCAGTTCGCAGACCATTTGGGAGCACTGCTCATTTTATTGTAATTTACTGGATATACACATGAGACTAAGTTTGCAATCTAAAACTATCAATTTTCTTTATGTCTTTTTAGCTGAACTATTTTTGTGATTTACGCAATTACCAATATTAATTCATGCGCACTTGATAGTTCGGCTACATAGCACAAAGGTTGCGAAATACTAATTTAAGTAAAACGTGTGCGTTAATTTTTTTTTTTTTTTTTTTTTTTTTTTTAATCAAAATTTCAAATTCGATAGTTATTTTTTTAGAAAAAAAAGAAAGATTGTAGATTTTATGGTCCTGGTCCTTTTTATCTACTTATATTTCTTACAAACTTTAAAAAACTAAATTCGAAGCTGTTTTTTTTTTTTTTTTTACAAAATGTGTTTTTGATTTTTACATTTTTTTTTGCATAATTTTATGGAATACATAAAAATTGGAGCTATTAGAATCGTGAAAAGACTAGTTAAAAAAAGTATAATAATAATATGAATATTTCCCACATTCGGCTAAGTTAACAGCACCTGCGCGACTGGAAGATATAAACCGATTTTATTTATTTATTTATTTTTTTTTACCCAATTTTTAGTCTTCTGAATTCGTTACATTTCCGTGGTATTACAATTTTTGAAAAACAATTTTAGCGTTTTTGTAGTCCCACCTTAAGGTATAAGTATATATGCAATGTGCTTGGTAGTGGGCGGAGCTACCGAGACAGCATTCAGTGTTCCCAAATGTTCTGCGATTTTCTTACAAAAATTTTCTTTTTAGAATTTTCTTTCAAATTGCACAGAAACCAGTTTCAGGAATTGTTTTAGCATAAATTCTGTAGAAACATATAATGAAATTTTCTTTTAAATTATATTGGTGTTCAGTTCGCGGAACATTTGGGAGCCCTGCATTATGAATGAATCATTTGGTATCTTTAACGCATATGCGTGGCAAGAAGATATAAACTGATTTTATTTCTATTTTTTTAACTCAATATTTAGACTTCTTTATTCTCAACTTTTCCGCGGTATTACTACATGAAAAACAATTTTTAAATTTTTCCGTACCACCCTAACGTATAAGTACTCCTGCAATATGCTTGGTAGTGGGCGGATCTATGGGGGCAGCATTATGAATGAATAATTAGACACACGGGGTCTTTTCCCTCATTTTATTGTAATATACTGGATTCACATTGAACGATTGTTAGTTCAATGTGAATCGGAGTGGGCGTGGCTTCCCAGTAGAATTTTCTCTTAAGAATTTTTTCGTACCTGAATATCTGACGGAGTTCTACAATTGGACGGAGAGGGCAACGCCCTTCTGTGTTACATTTAATCCAGTGGTCCGCCCATGAATATAGTATCATAGTATTTGGTATTAAAAATAATTTCCCTCCCACAAAGTACGAGGTAGATATTTTAAAATTCGATTTTCTCTTTTAAAAAAGGACGAAAATGCTACCATGTCCTTCAAATTATAATTATAATTTATACACTTACATATTTTCGTTAAATTTATCACGCACTTTTTTTAATTTACATAAAAATAATAAAATATATTAAAGCCAAACAAAAAAAACATGATTTGTTTCAAAGGTATTGCTCATGAATCATAAAATAGATAAAAATAACCAAAAGTGATTAAAGTTTTGAGCACAAAAAGGAATCTCTGTCACAGCGTCTTTTAATTTTCGGTGAAACAGCTTTAATTTGGCAAATACTGTTAACTTTTCTTTACGTGACTGGTGTCAAAACTCCCTTCCTTAATGTTGGACCTGTTAATACTCGCACAACACATCTTAAGAAAGGGGGAGATAATTAAAATAATTCCACACATTAACACCATAATGACACAAACTCTAATTATTTCGCTAGCGCATTTTATTTACACGACTTTCATCATCGCTGTCCAGAGCGCATATGTACAGGTACATACAGAATTAAAACAGATTCACTACAGGCGCCATCTACAGGCTCTTTCCACATAAAACCCAAGATATAACCAAGGCCCCCTTATCATAATATCAAGGCCTCGCATTCAGGAGAAAATCTATTGTTGAAATTGTCCCTATAATTGCCAACTTATTATATGACTTTGTCTCGTATGTAGCGCCACCTGGTGCATACTACTGCTAATAATCCCATAGGAAATAATGGAAAACATTTCAGTTTCTAACATTAGATGGCGCTACCAACGTGAAAATCATATAGTTCAGCGCCCCCTGTACTGCGGTCAAAGGAAACTTGGTGAATGACAAGCCTTTATATTATGATAAGTTAGCCTTGGATATAACATATTAGGATGTAACATACTGGGGCCCCATGACCACGTCATCATCATAAATAAAATAAATATATAACAAATTGACACATTAATACAATACACAATGTAAACATAAGAATATATAACAATAATATTACACAATAAATTCACATTTATATCTAGAAATTTAAATAATTTCACAAAGAAAAGTTAATTTTCATTTATTGGCAGTTTGACTAATTTGTGGATTGGTCTTTTAAGTTCACCTATGGCAGTTTTTAAATTCACTGATCTTACTCTGCTGTCAGAACTTTTGAAAATGTCAATTATTCTTGCCATTTTCCATTTCAACGGTGGCAAATTATCATCTCTGATGAGCACTAAGTCGTTTACACATAAATCTTCTGTTGGAAATTTCCACTTGTTGCGCACTTGCAACTGTGTAAGATAGTCCTTAGACCATGCTTTCCAGAATGACTGGGAAATATTCGTAATCAATTTCCATCGATCTCGAATTGAAATTTTCATATTTGTAATGTCTGGTTCGGGAACACTCTTTAAATCTGACCCAATGAGAAAGTGACCTGGAGTGAGGACTGAAAGATCATTTGGGTCCTCCGAAATAGCGACTAATGGGCGAGAATTCAGAACTGCTTCAATTTCCGCCAAAACTGTTGCAAATTCCTCTTGAGACAAGATCTGCGACCCAATAATTCGTCTCATATGGTACTTCATTGATTTAACCGCTGCCTCCCAAAGACCTCCAAAATGGGGAGCAGATGGAACATTCGTAGTCCATTTTATACTCTCATTGTGCAAGTAGTTGCCGATTGCTTCTGATGCAGCGACTTTCAAATAATTCTTTGCTCCTATATAATTAGCACCACAGTCACTGAAGATCTCTATTGGCTTACCTCGACGTGCAATGAATCTTTTCAACGCAGCTATACCGGCGCTGGCACTCAGATCACTAACAAGTTCCAAATGAACTGCTTTGGTAGAGAAACATACGAAGATACAGACGTACATTTTGACTGGCTTTACTCCCCTACCACGTCGAAGACTTATTAGAAAAGGTCCACAAAAGTCGGTGCCACAACAAATGAACGCTCTTCCTTGGCTCACTCTTGATGTTGGTAAATCAGCCATGATTTGTTTCGAGAATTCGCTGCGAAATCGTGCACAGATAACACAATTTTTTATTGCTTTACGGATAAGAGACTTCGCACCCACAATCCAATAGGTTTGCTTCACGGCAGAATTTATTAGCTGTACTCCTCCATGTAAGTATTTTAAATGATAAAATTTAATTAACAAGGTCGTAACTGGGTGATTTTTAGGCAAAACTAAAGGATATTTTGCAGTCTCTGGTATGTTGGCATTTCTTAGCCGTCCACCAACTCTTAAAAACCCACGATTGTCCAAAAAAGGATTTAAGGAATTTAAATTGCTGGTTTTTAGAATTTTTCCCTTCTCCAAGTTGGCTATTTCGTTTGCAAAATTCGCTCTCTGGACTAACTTAATTATAATATCATGCGACCTTTTCAATTCCTCTGTTTGCAAAAACGGAGCTGCAATTTTATTTCTCTTTGCATTATCGATGAATCGCAAGCACAACGCAAGCACTCTTTGCAATTTAGTCCACGATGAAAATTTACTCCACAATTGTTCAACTAACTCTAATTTACCGACCAAATTTTCAGCAAGCTTGACCTTCTGTTCTTTCAATACATCTACACTATTGATTTCCGTAGACGTACTCAATATCTGTTCGGGCCAGCTCTCATTATTACTTCGAAGCCAACCTGGACCTTGCCACCATTTCTCGTTGTTAACTAAACTTTCAGCAGCAATTCCTCTTGTTAGTATATCGGCCGGGTTGTCTTCCGTAGGACAGTAGTACCAATCACTAGGGTTGGTTTTCTCTTGGATTTCTAGAACCCTATTACCTACAAACTGTTTCCACCTTTTCGCACATCCTTTAACCCAATATAATGCAATGGTGGAGTCACTCCAATATACTACTCTTTGAATTCTATCCTTAAAAATATTCTTCACATAATTTCCAACTCTAGCACCTATTACAAAACCCATCAACTCTAAACGCGGCAAAGTTAATTTCTTTAACGGTGCTACTCTATTTTTTGACAAAATAAATGACACTTTATAATTTCCACTATTATCACAATATCTAAAATAAAGAACTGCTCCATACGCACTTAATGAAGCATCACAAAAAACATGTGCCTCCACTTGTTCATCTTTACAATCAACTAAACAAAATCTGGGAATAGTTATATAATATATTTTCTCAATTTCGTTGCACCACTTAAACCATTTTTCCCGCAAATCATCGGGCAACTCTTCATCCCAATCACAACCTGTTTCCCAAATTTCCTGTAACAATAACTTAATACGAACAACAAATGGCGAAATCAGGCCTAAGGGATCAAAAATACGTGCTGCTGTTTTCAAAACACACCTTTTACTGTTTTGCAACGTTTCCCAAGATTCTATTAAACCCTTAACTTCCAATGATAATTCATCTTTCTCTGGACACCAATTTAAACCTAAAATCTTCAACTGCTGAACACTTTCTTTCTCTATATCCTTAAAGCCATTTTCTATCCAGAGTTTTTCCAACTCTCTACTATTAGACCTCAGTTTTCTCAAATTAAATCCTCCACTCTTTAAAATATTTACAGCGTCCGAAGATAATTCGAACGACTCACTCACAGTACTTCCTCCAAAAAATAAATCATCTACATATAGAGCTGAATTTAACATTTCAAATGACTTAGGATTGCTATTTTCAAAATTTTTAATGTGATGTTTTATAGTAGCACTCAAAATAAAAGGAGACACTTTACAGCCAAATGGTAATCTTTTCATTCTCATGATTTCGTAATCTTTATTAGGATCATCCGAATACCAAAGAAATTTTAAAAATTTCCTATCTCTCTCTGAAATTCCTATCATTAAAAAAGCTTTCTCTATGTCAGCATTAAACGCTATTTTATGTTTCCGAAAATTTAGAATAACATCAAGAATATTAGGATTTAAATTAGGACCAGTTTCTAGACAATCATTCAAAGACAAATTATTTTTAGATTTTGAACTACAGTTAAATACTATCCGAACCTTAGTTGTTTCTTTATCTTCTCTAACAACTGCTCTATGAGGCATAAAATATTCTAGCTGATCCCTCTGACATTTCTCAATAATCCCGTTTTTCAATTGATCGTTTATTATTTCTCGATATTCATTAACAATCCAATTGTTTTTAGAAAAACCCTTATTTAACTCATCAAATCTTTTTTTTGCCAAAAAATAATTACTTTCTAATTCATCACAACTAATTTTCCATAATAAATCAGTTTCGTACCTCCCATTCACAAATTTTAGATTTCTTTCAAATGGATGTATCAATTCTTTATCCGCTGAATTTAATTCTTCATTTTCTTTAATACCTAAAGTCTCGAGTTCCCATAAATTTTTCATTGTTTCATTTAAATCTGAATCCCGTATTAACCCACAATGTATATTACCATCATTTATCTGTTCGATACTTCCACTAGCCACGTAGCCAAAACAAGTATTCTGTAATAGAAGTCGCGGATTTTTTAAATATATTTGCCCTGGTCTCAACAACTCATAAAATACTTCGGCCCCTAATAATACGTCCACTTTTCCAGGGATATTAAATGTATGATCAGCTAAAGCGACTGACTCAGAAACATCCACCTGTACTTGAAATACTTTATGTGGAATAAGATCTGTTATTTTGTTCACTACCAGCATATTTATATCTCTTTGAAAACTCTTATCTCGGTTAGAAATCGTAGTATTTACACACCCATTAACACTTAAAGATGAATCATTTAAACACGATATTACCGTATTCGTTTTATCTGGTTTCAATTGCAAACGATTCACACAGTCTCTGCTTATTAAGCAAGTTTGACTCCCGACATCTAACAGGCATCTCGCTTCATACCACTGAGAATTTTTATCTTTAATCAAAATCAAAGCTGTACTCAATAAAACATTTTTTGTTTTATTTTTTTCCAAACTACTAGCGACCACAGACCTATCTGACTGACTAGGAGGGATGGAAGGAGAAAGCGCATCGTTACTTTCCCCTCTCTGATCTACATTATTGGAAACAGATGTGAAGCTGGGCGATTTTTCTTTACTCGACTGAATATTTATATTTTCTTTTGGATAGTGGATTAACTTATTATGCGGTTTTTTACAAAAACAATTTTTGCTCTTACAAACTTTTACACTACAATTGGGATGCAAACATTTAAAGCATAGTCTATTTATTTTAACAACATCTACTCTTTCCGGAATTGTAAGACTTTTAAATTTCGGACAAAAATACAGTTCATGATTTTCATTTTTGCATAAAACGCAAGTTTTTATTTCAGAAAAGAACACATTCGAAACTTTCTTTTGAAACGTTGGATTTGGCGATTTATTTCCAAAAAATCTTTTATTTTCATTTCCGTTTTGTTTCCTAAACACATTATTGTCAGTTTTTATTTTATTTTTCGTAGAAAGAAAAATATCACATTCACGACCTAATTGTTGCGGTTTAAAGTATGATTCTCCCTGTTTTGCTCCAATGTGAGACATTAAATCACTATCTAATGAACCAAAAATCTTATCCGAAACAATTAGCTCACACAAAGATTTAAAATCATTGACTTCACGTAACTGACAGTAATATTCGAATGCTGCACTTAATCTTGACGCATATTGGACATAACTTTCTGAAGGTAATTTTTGCGCCTTACGGAAATTATTCAAACACTCCTGCGGAGTTGGTTGAAACTCCTTTAACACTACATTTTTTAATTTATCATAATTACACAAATCTTCCTCTGACAAATAAATCATTATATTATTTGCTTTTTCACCTAACATATTCAAAAGTATTTCAGCTTTAAATTCCTCAGGTACATTTTTTGTTCTGAATGCTTTTTCTAAGGACTGAAAGAAAAGGCTAAATGACTCTACCCTAGATGGCACAGGTATCGTTAAAGTTTTAATGCTCTTAATAAAACTTTCTACATTATTTATTGACTCCATTTCACTTTTTACCGATGAAAATGAATTATTTTGAAGCGATTCCTTCCGAATATTAGCGATTTCTAACTCCTTTTCTAGCTGTGCTAATTTTACTTTTTCAAACTCAGAGTATTGTGAAGATTCTTTACGAACATTAGCTAGCTCTATTTCTTTTTCTAACTGAGCAAGCTTTATTTTTTCTAATTCTAATTTTGATTTTTCCGATTCTTTTTTAATTTTAATTTCTTCAACCACATATTCAACAACACTTTTAACTAAATCCAAGTTATTTAAAAAAGAGTCACTTTTTTCAATTAACTCTTTTAATTCAATAACTTTAGCTCCTTCAGGAATTATTAACCCTAACTCTTCAGAGACGAGTTTTAACTCGTCTTTTTTCAACTTATCTATCACTGACATGATTAAATATATGAATATATTTACACTAATAACACAAGAAATCACAAAATTATTGAAACAACACTGCAAATCTACCAGAAATAACTAAAATAATTTTCTTAAAATAGTTCCTACAACTGACACAAAATCACTAGTTACGAATAAAATACAAAATCACTAGTTACGAATAAAATATGCAACTCAATACACAACACTAATTAATTAACATAAGAAAACCACAAAACCACAATTTATACAACTATACTAAATCTCCGAAAAACCAAACTACATATTACTCACCCCTTTACTTCGCAACAAAGAAAGCGCGCAAATATTTTGCGCCGTTCTATACACAAACAAATCAAAACGTGTGACTCTACCCACAACTCATGACACCATGTTAGTACTCGCACAACACATCTTAAGAAAGGGGGAGATAATTAAATTAATTCCACACGTTAACACCATAATGACACAAACTCTAATTATTTCGCTAGCGCATTTTATTTACACGACTTTCATCATCGCTGTCCAGAGCGCATATGTACAGGTACATACAGAATTAAAACAGATTCACTACAGGCGCCATCTACAGGCTCTTTTCACATAACACTCAAGATATAACATATTAGGATGTAACATACTGGGCGTAACAGGACCTTCTCTGATATAGGGAAACCACGGTAACTAGAATACACGGTAGGTATCACTATGAGATGCGCAGTAGCTTTTTTCCACTCTGACGTCATCTGGACACCAGAGCGCACCCACCTCGCCCTTTTTTTGAGTGCTAAGTCAGTTAAGCTAGTTATAGTAAAAGATATAATAAAAAGTAAATATCCGGCATTTGATGACTATATAGTCATGACATTTGTAAGAACTCGGATGTTTCATTAGAATGAAAGCCTTGAATAAACGTAATATGAAAAAAAATAAGCGTAATATAAACGAAGAAAGAAAAAATGTGAAGAAAATGAATAAAAATTGTACAGTAGTTTTTAGCAACAAGATTCATGAGAATTCTGTTTTCAAGAAATGTATATAAAATAAATTCAATGCCACATTAACTAACCAAGTCAATTTGTAAAATATGTATATAATTTGTAAAATATTGAGTTTGTAGAATATGTTTGAAAAATGAAAAAATAAGTAAATAGGCGCGTAATCAGAACGAAGAAAAAAAAAATTAAAGCAAATTGTAGAATAGTGTTTAGAAACAAGATTTTCATGAAAATTTAAGAAATATATATATGTACATAAAAGAAATTAAATAATGTATTAACCAAGTCAATTTGTATAATATTTATAATGTACAAAATACCGAGTTGTGTCTAATGCGTGTAAGGCACACAATAGTTTCATTTGTTCAAGATTAACGAATTTTAGTTTGAAAAGGGTTTTTTTTGTATCACAGTTCTATTATGGCCTAAGCCTGTGAGAACCACTTTCCCTTAAAAAAAGTGACCTGCGAAATGGTGGAAGAGGTTGACGTTCCTTCATAGGCTTTATGATTTTTTTCTTTTGTTTGCCTACTCGGTTTAAAAGTTAGCGTATTTGCTCAAACGATTTAAACTAGTTCAGAAGAAGTGATATTGAGATTCCCCTCACCTTAAAAAGTCCACTCCAAAATCGTTCTGCCAAGCAACATGGTATTTATCTAATAAATCATCCATTTTCCCACTAAATATTGTATGTGCCATTCAAAATGCTTTTAACACGTTCGCAAAAAACTAGTTGGATGTGCCAATCCCAAAACTTTCTTCTATCTCATACGTACATTTTAATAATTAAAAGAAATAGTTAGTCATTTTAATGGTTTAATAATTTTAATTCAATACCATACCAACTTTGATTTTCATCTTAAATTTCTGCTTCAATCAATTAATCGGAGTAAAAACGAATTTCCGTCTCTGCACGAGCCGCTGGACAATAGAATGATAGGCAGATTTTTTTTTTCAAATTCAAGGAGGGCCTGCTTGCCTTACCAAACAATGATCATATACAAAAAATTTAGTTCAGTTCTAGAACTAACTTCATATACTTTTATGTGGTGCAATATTGAAAATGGCATAAAATTCGCTATTGCAGCGCCCCCTTCCGGCGGATTTTTTTCAGATTCAGGGCGATCCAACTAGCCATAGCTTACACAAAAAATTTCGTTCAATTCGATGCATAACTTCATGTACTTTTGGTCGGTACAATATTGAAAACGGCACAAAAATCGCGATTGCAGCGTCCCCTTCCGACGCACAGTGTGGTATTTCGCTGAAAAACCTGGCCAAAATAATTTAAATTATTTGGTGCGTTCTATAGCAGATAAAATGGTTTAAGGAAACGTAAAATATATTATTATGAAAGAAACAAACCATTTTTCGAACAATTTACGCAAATTATTGTCCTACTACCCACCAATCTTTCGAGCATAATCTTCCATATTATTTTCTTCAGAATCTCTCGAAAACTAGATTCTGGCAACAACAACTCTTAAATAAAGATCGAAACAAAAAAGCAAGCCATTAAGTACATTTTATTGCAGTCTACGAGCAAGTCTTTTCTTGAAAAAATTTAAATATATAAAAGAAAATACATGTTGTGGGCTTCGGCCGCCATCTCTGATAGCTGCCGAATTGGTTGGTATGCATGTTCTTTAATAGTAGCTCCGTAATTCAAAATTTTGTGTAATGTGTGTGACACTGGGTCCCAACCGTAACGATTTACACAAAGGTTAGAAAAGTGTTATTCGCAATTTCTTGAAATATTTTAGTATCTATTTTAAAATCACTAGATAACACGTCTAGAATAGCTTTTAATAAGTGGATTAATTTTATCTCAGTTCCTGTTATTTAAGCTGATGTTTCTCTATCTGATAAAAGTTTTTTTGAGATATTTTCGAAACCAGCTTTTGCAGTGTGTACCAGTATCGCATGTCAGTTTAAAACATACCTTGCATTAGTTTTTTCTTTTTTGAACAGTCTTTCTCATTTTTGCTTCTTGCTAACCATTTTTTTTAAGCTATTGCATAGCTTTTATCGCGGGCTTTGAGCGAAGCGACCGAATCTAGAAATTCCGTAACGAGAAAACCTAACACTTCCGTAGCGAAAAAAACCTAACACTTTGGCTAACGTCGTTTCAGTTCGGCAAATTTCGGCACGGTATCCTTCGGTAGACTTCGGCAGACATTGACGCGGTATTTTTCAGATATTAGGATATCAAGTCTCAAACTTATGTTTCTTATGATCTAATTTTCATAGCGCAGCCAAATTTTGTTTGGTAATTTATTATGAGACAGTGTTAATTTTTGGTGACAGGAGACCCCCCAAGGTGAAGGTCGAAAAATTTAAAATGCTTATAACTCACGATTTTATTTTCGTAGCTCGGCCAAATTTTGTTTGGTAATTTATCATGAGACATTGTTAATTTTTGGTGACAGGAAACCCCACGGTGAGGGTCAAAAAATTTAAAATGCTTATAACTCGCGATCTAATTTTTGTAGCGCGGCCAAATTTTGTTTGGTAATTTACTATGAGACAGTATTAATTTTTGGTGACAGGAGACCCCCCAAGGTGAAGGTCGAAAAATAGAAAGAAAGAAAGAAAGAAAGAATTTTTCGTTAAAAATGAGTGGGGGGGGGAGATTATGGGAAGTCATTTCTCCCCCCCCCCTCTCCTAGATTTTCCAAGTTAAGTTACACAATTTTCTTTTTCTTCTGTTTTGAAAAGCATAGACAAATTTATTACTTGCGAGTATCTTCAAAATTAAGGAATCAAAAATTTCTTGCCAAATGTGAGGGGGGGGGGGGATTTTACTTTCGTAGCGCGGTCAAATTTTGTTTGGTAATTTCCCAGCTAAAAATGAACTGCAGTTTTTTTGAAGAAGTAAAGTATTTTTGAGGTTTTTCTAAAGTTAACTATAAATTCTCTACATTGCAATCTCAACTATAAAATCACTATAGTTATTTTAAAGTTAATTTGAGGTGATTTTGCAGTAATTTATTTTCTGTGAACTGTTAACTTTAAAAACACTGTAGTTCTTATGAAGTCATTTTATAATCATAAATAAAAAAATATATGAGACTTTATATCCTCAGAAATACTGCAGTAAATTTGAAGTTTTTAATCCAACCATTAATTTAGAAATACATTTTCTGGTGTATTTCCAGTATAACTTATCGTCCGGTAAATTCATAGATTTTAATCGGAGAAAAATAAACTCAATTATGTTTCAAAATCAAAGGAGAGATTTTTCATCGCATCCACCCACTTCCTTAGTGAAAAATTTATTAGTTCCTTACTTTATTTCGTTACTCAAAAAAAAAAAAAAAAAAAAAAAAATCATTAAAAAAAATTTAGGCATGGGCGTATCTCGCTCTCCCACCCAACTGACATTTTTCAGTCCCTCCTTTAAGTATCTTTCAAAATCTAAGAAATACAATCACTGCCCCCCCCCCCTCACATTTGGCAAGAAATTTTTGATTCCTTAATTTTGAAGATACTCGCAAGTAATAAATTTTTCTATGCTTTTCAAAGCAGAAGAAAAAGAAAATTGTGTAACTTAACTTGGAAAATCTAGGAGAGGGGGGGGGGAGAAATGACTTCCCATAATCTCCCCCCCCACTCATTTTTAACGAAAAATTCTTTCTTTCTTTCTTTTTTTTTTTTTAGTCACTCGCAAAGAATAAATTTTATTATGTTTTCAAAACTTAGGGAGGAGTAATTACTCTCCCATGTCCCCCCTCCTCCCCTTATCGGAAATTTCTCGTTTCCTTTTTTTTAAATTTCCGTAAAAAAAAAAAAAAAAAAAAAAAAAAAAAAAAAAAAAAAAGTCGTTTGATGGACATTGGAACCCACTTTCCGCTGAAATGACTTCCAGTTTTTATGAAAATTACTTTTACTTCATAAAAACAAATAAAAAACTATAATTCTCATTAAATAGTTCATTTTAAATTTACATTTTAAAATTTTATTATTATTCACCTAAATGAGGCTGATTTCTAACTTTCGTGGTTAGCGAAACGAGGTTGACCAATCAAAACCCTGCAGTTTTACCAAGAACCAAGAGATCATGAAGATACAGGCCTCTGATTGGCCAATCTCGTTTCGCTAAACAGCGAAAAAGCTCTCTGTTTTCCCACGATTATAGAAGACATAAAACTACTCAACTTACGATCTCTTGGTAGCTTATGTTTACATGACTAGCACATGGGACTCTCGCGTCTCGTCTTTTCCCGTTCTGATTCGGCTTTCTTTAATTATTTTTTTCATATACTATCGCTTAATTACTGTTTGAATAGAATCACTTTAAGATACAAATTTATGCCCTGAGCTAGATTTATCGGCGTATTATTAGTATTACCGATTCGTGTTCGTGATTCTGTTCGTGTAGTATTTATTGTTCGTAATCAGTCTTGTGTGTAAACTTCTTTGATTTTTTTTTTTTTTTTTTAAATGTGTATCTATATACATAGCCGTAAGTAATATTATGCACCGAGCTACATCTGTCTTTTTGTTTGTATTTCCTGATAATTTGTTTGTATTTCCATATTTTAAATGATTCTTTATGCTAGCTGAAGTCAATCTACGAGGCTCATTTTTTACTTTTTCCACTTTGTTTGCAGGATTTTTTTTTTTTTTTTTTTTTTTTTTTGTGGTCTGAAAATAAGTATAAATACCTCATTAAAAAAAAAAATCGATAAAGTAAAAGAAGAAGCTATTGTAGAGATCAGTTACCCAATGGAAACAAAATCATTAAAATTTATGGAATTGTAAATGAGATATTTAAAAAAAAATTCTCCTAGATTAAGGTTAGCAAGTGGGTGTCTTTGCATAGGTGAAATAGCAAAGTGGATTTCACTATTTTGAAAATGGTAGGGGTGCCAATTTAAAGAAGGATAGGCGCTGCATATGGTAAAAAATATTCTAGAAGAAACACTATACATTATATAATAAAACATTTTTTATTTAAGAAGCGTTATAGCTTGATATAAAGTTGGATTACCATTTCACCAGTAAGTAATTTATTTTCTTTTTTCTCGATCAAAATAAATGTGTGGTGTTTACAATATGCGAGTCAAAAAATATTTCCTTTATTTATAAGTAATTTGCTTAGTATGAAACTAAAGTTTCTCTCTTTTCTTTTTTTTTATTTTTTATTTTTTATTTAAACCTATGTATACTAAATTTCACAATACTTTAAGAATTGTGAAGACAGCTCTGTTTATTACTATTGATAAATTGAAGTGATAGAGTTAATTCTAAACCAAAAAGGTTGTACATACACAGAGTTGTATAATATTGACGCATGCTCTGCGCAGAAAATTTTATGAAGTTTGCAAAAAATTTTAAGAAAGAAACAATTTTTATTTTTGTATTTTTTCTTTTTAGTACCAAAAAAATAAAAATATTCCGTCAATTTTATGAACAAATTATTTACTGTTAATGCGAATGTCGTTAAAAAAACCTCAAAAAATTGTGAATTTTAATACAGAATTTTGAAAACATGCATTTCGACAAATAACTTAATAAAAAATGTATCTCAACAAAGAATCGTTTAAAAAAAACAATATTTCGACAAAATACCATGCAAAAAACGTGAATTTCATCCAAAGGCTTAATAAAAAATGCGAATTTTGTCCAAAGACCGTGTTAAAAAAGAAAATTTCATCCATGAATCGCGTAAAAAATACGAATTATGTTTATGAATAGCGTAAAACATGCCAATTACATGCATGAATCACGTAAAGAACACAAACTACATCCATGATTCGCTCAAAAAATGTGATTTGCGTCCATGAATCGTGTAAAGAACGCGAATTATATTCACAAATCGCTCAAAACATGAATTACGTCCATAAAACATGTAAAAAAAGTGAGAATTAAGTTCATAAATTGTATGAAAAACGCAAATTACGTCTATGAATCGTGTAGTAAAACGTGAATTATGTTCATAAATCGCTCAAAAAAACGTGAATTTCATCGGCAAAAAGCTGAAACGCAAATTACGTCTTTAAATTGCATAAAAATAGTGAATTGCATTCATAAATCGCAAAATAAAAGTATAATAAAAGCGAATTGCGTTCATGAATCGCTCAAAAAACGCAAATTATGTCCATGAATCACACAAAAATGCGAAACATCCATAAATTGCTGAAAAAATGCGAATTATGCCCAAGAATTGTGTATAAAAGTGAATTACATTCAAAAAATGTAAATTACGTCAATAAATCGATCAAAAAACGCGAATTTCGTCGACAGGAAGTTTTAAAAACGCATATTACATTCATGAATCGCATAAAAATAGCAAATTATGTCCATAAATTGCTCTAAAAACACAAATTACATTCATAAATCACATAAACGCAAATCACGACTACGAATTTCACAAAAAATGTAAATTACACCCAACATGAAATTTGCAAAACTGAACAAGAAAATTCATTTTTTTTACAAAATCGGTGAAGAAAATCCACAATCTTTCCCCGTCTGATCAACAAAATTCCCTATTTTTGCAAAAGCGATCAAGAAAATTCATTATTTTTACAAAATCGATGAAGAAAATCCAAAATATTTCCATGTCTGATCGATAAAATTCACAATTTTTGCAAAACCGAACAAGAAAATTCATTATTTTTACAAAATCGGTGAAGAAAATCCGCAATCTTTCTGCGTCTGATCGAAAAAATTCACTATTTTTGCAACAGCAATCAAGAAAATTCATTATTTTTACAAAATTGATGAAGAAAATCAAAAATATTTCCATGTCTGATCAATAAAATTCACAATTTTTGCAAAACCGAACAAGAAAATTCATTATTTTTACAAAATCGGTGAAGAAAATCCGAAACCTTTCTGCGTCTGATCAAAAAAATTCACTATTTTTGCAAAAGCGATCGAGAAAATTCATTATTTTTACAAAATCGATGAAGAAAATCCAAAATATTTCCATGTGTGATCAATAAAATTCACAATTTTTGCAAAACCGAACAAGAAAATTCATTATTTTTACAAAATCGGTGAAGAAAATCCGCAATCTTTCTGCGTCTGATCGAAAAATTCACTATTTTTGCAACAGCAATCAAGAAAATTCATTATTTTTACAAAATTGATGAAGAAAATCAAAAATATTTTCATGTCTGATCAATAAAATTCACAATTTTTGCAAAACCGAGCAAGAAAATTCATTATTTTTACAAAATCGGTGAAGAAAATCCGCAACCTTTCTGCGTCTGATCGAAAAAATTCACTATTTTTGCAAAAGCAATCAAGAAAATTCATTATTTTTACAAAATCGATGAAGAAAATCCACAATCTTTCCGTGTCTGATTTCCAAAATTCATTATTTTTGCAAAAGCGATCAAGAAAATTCATTATTTTTATAAAATCGGTGAAGAAAATCCAAAATATTTCCATGTCTGATCAATAAAATTCACAATTTTTGCAAAACCGAACAAGAAAATTCATTATTTTTACAAAATCGGTGAAGAAAATCCACTATCTTTCCCCGTCTGATCAACAAAATTCACTATTTTTGCAAAAGCAATCAAGAAAATTCATTAATTTGACAAAGTCGATGAGGAAAATCCAAAATATTTCCATGTGTGATCAATAAAATTCACAATTTTTGCAAAACCGAACAAGAAAATTCATTATTTTTACAAAATCGATGAAGAAAATCACAATCTTTCCGTGTCTGATTTCCAAAATTCATTATTTTTGCAAAAGCGATCAAGAAAATTCATTATTTTTATAAAATCGGTGAAGAAAATCCAAAATATTTCCATGTCTGATCAATAAAGTTCACAATTTTTGCAAAACCGAACAAGAAAATTCATTATTTTTACAAAATCGGTGAAGAAAATCCACTATCTTTCCCCGTCTGATCAACAAAATTCACTATTTTTGCAAAAGCAATCAAGAAAATTCATTAATTTGACAAAATCGATGAGGAAAATCCAAAATATTTCCATGTCTGATCAATAAAATTCACAATTTTTGCAAAACCGAACAAGAAAATTCATTATTTTTACAAAATCGGTGAAGAAAATCCGCAACCTTTCTTTGTCTGATCGAAAAAACTCACTATTTTTGCAAAAGCAATCAAGAAAATTCATTATTTTTACAAAATTGATGAAGAAAATCCAAAATATTTCCATGTGTGATCAATAAAATTCACAATTTTTGCAAAACCGAACAAGAAAATTCATTATTTTTACAAAATCGATGAAAAAAATCCACAATCTTTCCGTGTCTGATTTCCAAAATTCACTATTTTTTCAAAAGCGATCAAGAAAATTCATTATTTTTACAAAATCGGTGAAGAAAATCCACAATATTTCCACGTCTGATCAACAATATTCACAATTTTTGCAAAACAGATCGGAAAAATTCATTATTTTTACAAGATCAATGAAGAAAATCCAAAATCTGTCCGCGTTTGATTGACAAAATTCATTATTTTTGCAAAATCGATCGAGAAAATTCACTATTTTTACAAAACCAAAGAAAGAAATCCACAGTCTTTCCGTGTCTGACCGATAAAATTTGCTATTTTTGCAAAACCGATCAAGAAAATTCATTATTTTTACACGATCGGTGAAGTAAATCCAAAACCTTTCCACGTCTGATTGACAAAATTCATAATTTTTGCAAAACCGAACAAGAAAATTAATTATTTCTACAAAATCGATGAAGAAAATCCAAAATATTTCAATGTCTGATCAATAAAATTCACAATTTTTGCAAAACCGAACAAGAAAATTCATTATTTTTACAAAATCGGTGAAGAAAATCCACAATCTTTCCCCGTCTGATCAACAAAATTCACTGTTTTTGAAAAAGCGATCAAGAAAATTCATTAATTTGACAAAATCGATGAGGAAAATCCAAAATATTTCCATGTCTGATCGACAAAATTCACAATTTTTGCAAAACTAAACAAGAAAATTCATTATTTTTACAAAATCGGTGAAGAAAATCCACAATCTTTCCCCGTCTGATCAACAAAATTCCCTATTTTTGCAAGAGCGATCAAGAAAATTCATTAATTTTACAAAATCGATGAAGAAAATCCAAAATATTTCCATGTCTGATCGACAAAATTCACAATTTTTGCAAAAGCGATCAAGAAAATTCATTATTTTTACAAAATCGATGAAGACAATCCAAAATATTTCCATGTCTGATCAATAGAATTCACAATTTTTGCAAAACCGAACAAGAAAATTCATTATTTTTACAAAATCGGTGAAAAAAATCCACAACCTTTCTGCGTCTGATCGAAAAAACTCACTATTTTTGCAAAAGTGATCAAGAAATTTCATTATTTTTACAAAATCGGTGAAGAAAATCCACAATCTTTCCGTGTCTGATTGACAAAATTCACTATTTTTGCAAAAGCAATCAAGGAAATTCATTATTGAAATCGTTTCTAATTGAAAACTATAATAGATTCCAAATTATTTCCAAACTAGTTAATTTTTGTTTTTATATATAGTTTTTTTTTACTTTTCATGAAAATTTTCCTTTTATCATACAACTGAAATAGTATAATCCTTGTTTTGTCTTTTTTAGTTTTTGATAGTTTGATTTTCTGTGTTTGTGAGATGTGAAATTGAAAAAAATTCTGTAAAGCAAAACTGTTTTTTTTTTTTCTTTTTTTGAAAGTGCAGTCTGCATTAAAGAATCTCAGCATGTGCTATTTCAATCAAAGGATCACGAAAAAATGTGATTTTAGCCGAAATATCATAGGTAAAAGCACAAATTTCATTAAAGGATACCGAGAAATCTTGATTTATAGAAAAAATGAAATTTACATGAAAAGACGGCAGAAAAAACTGATTTAAGTCAAAAAATTTCTTAAAAACACAATTTATGTCAAAGGATGAGATTTACTTCAAAAGATCACAAAAAGACGAGAATTTCAGCAACACACCATTAAAAAAAGCGAATTTTGTAGAGAGATCTGGAAAAATACTCAAATTAACTCAGCATCAAAATAATAGCTGGAATTTTTTAGCTACTATTTTGGTGTTAGTGTTAATTTGAGTATTTTTTCTGATCTTTCTATGAAATTCGCTTTTTTTCAATGATGTGTTGCTGAAATTCTCGTCTTTTCGTGATCTTTTGAAGTAAATAATCTCATCCGACATAAATTGTGTTTTTAAGAATTTTTTTTACCCTGGCAATATTCAAGGTTATTACATTTTCATATGATTGTCAAGTTAACCAAAATATTTGTTGACATGAAAAAGAAAGGTTTCAATTAAGATTGATTTTGTAAACCGTAGAAGTGTTTAGCTTGTAACAAAAAGCTAAAAATTTTTTTTCCTGCAAGCCTTGATAGAAATGAACTGCAGAAAAAACTGCAGTTGGAAGACTGCGGTGAATTGGCCGATTCCACTACAGAATTTTTGAGGTTGATGCAACTATAAAATAACTGCAGTATTTTTTAGGTCGATACAGCAACCACGAAATTACTGCAGTTTACAAACTACAGTAATTTTGTAGTTGTATCAACCGCAAAAATTCTATAGTGGAAATGGCCAATTCACCGCAGTCTTCCAACTGCAGTTTTTTTGTTAAATTTCTGCAGTTCATTTTTAGCTGGGTTATCATGAGACATTGTTAATTTTTCGTGACAGGAGACCCCACGGTGAGGGTCAAAAAAATTTAAAATGCTTATAACTCGCGATCTAATTTTTGTAGCGCGGCCAAATTTTGTTTGGTAATTTATTATGAGACTGTAAATTTTTGGTGACAGGATACCCCCCCACGGTGAGGGTCGAAAAATTTAAAATGCTTATAACTCGCGATCTAATTTTCGTAGCGCGGCCAAATTTTGTTTGGTAATTTATCATGAGACATTGTTAATTTTTGGTGACAGGAGACACCCCACGGTGAGTGTCGAAAAATTTTAAATGCTTATAACTCGCGATCTATTTTTTGTAGCGCGGCCAAATTTTGTTTAGTAATTTATTATGAGACAGTGTTAATTTTTGGTGACAGGAGACCCCCCCCCCCACCATTAGGGTCGAAAAATTTAAAATGCTTATAACTCGCGATCTAATTTTCGTAGCGCGGCCAAATTTTGTTTGGTAATTTATTAAGCTATTGCATAGCTTTTATCGCGTGCTTTGAGCATGGCGACGGAATCTAGGTATTCCGTAACGAGAAAAATCCTAACACTCCGGCTAATGACGTTTCAGTTCGGCAGACTTCGGCGCGGTATTCTTCGATAGACTTCGGCAGACATTGACGCGGTATTTTTGAATAAGTTGATAAAAAATGTTATGCAATAGCTTTACATCGGCAGTCCCCAAGTGCCACACACATTTTTTATTGAAAGCTCTTTAATTACCAGCAAGATGTAAAATTGACTCGAATCTAACATGGAATATTAAAAGATCGAATATCAAAGAATCAGGATCAATATCTTTAATTATTTTTAGCTTATTAAAATCTTTTTTTATGATTGTTTGCAAATATTGCATCGCATTGATTAATTGATTGCTAGTAATAGCATTGCAAACTATAGCATCAACACTAGTCAGCACTAATTTGAATTGAAATTGTAATAAACCATAAGCTGTGAGAATCTCTGTATTTAATATATTTTGTGCTTGCTGTTCAATGTATTTTACCTCCTCGTGGATCATGTCATTATTTTCATGAATAAACTTTTAGTATGAGAAAGCAAAAGTCTGGATAAGAAGCTTCAAGGTTCTGCCACCATACTTTTCAAATCCATTTACTTGCTAATTAATTAAGAAGCTAAAGCGTTTTTTAAAGTGTTTGAGTCATTGAAATGTTGAAGTCATGTTTGAGTCAAAGGGATTTTTAGACTTTTGTTTATATATTTGTTGTGGAGATCTGTCACAATCCATTTCCAGAAGAGTTATAAATTTATCAATTCTGCTTCACTTGTTGTTGTGAAGACATTTTCTACGTATTAACACAGTCTTTAAGTAAACTGATCTAAAAGATTTTAAAGTTTTACTTCTGCTGTTTTCAGTAATGAAGTTATCTTTTTGATAAATTTTTTCTTTAGCTCTCTGAAGAAGTATATAGCGAGGACATACATATTTATTAAATGTTCGGGTGATAATAAAACGATTGTATGTAAAACCTGTTGCAACAAACATGGCAAAGCCTCAGTTGGTAATAACTTCAATGTACTTAGGTTTGAGGTCTACGACAAAGAATTAAACTTTTTTTGATATTTTGCTGCCCTTGTTGGCCTGAATGCAATGTCTTTAAGACTTGGTGAAACATCTGCATGCCCTGCAGTTTTTTTGCTCAGTTAAACTGTAATTGTTCTTGGCTAATTTCAGATTTTAATTATTCCATTCTGTGTCTCTTACTTCTGCCAATACAATTTTAAAACTATTTTGCTGGGTGACCGAGTTTATCTACTATCCTTATAGAAAAATAAAGTTTTCCTTTCAGTTATTCTTCATTGTTTTCACAAAAACATTGTTCAGTGAATCCCAAAGAAGCTGATTTTTGTTTTTAACTATGTTTGAAAGATTTTATTTTTTGATGTAATCAAATGTATTTAATTTTATAAACATTTTGCAATTTCGTTAAGTTTCTCTTTTAGAAACTTTAACTTGTTCATTTTTATGAGTCACAATACTTTTATTACATCACTCATATACTTTTTTGATATTTCTACTGATTTTTTTATTCAATAGAATAAAAAAAAAATCATATATGTATGTCTAGTAAATTTCTCCTTAATAATATAAAACTTTCTTACCTCGTTAGTGAGTAAAGAACGCAATTCCTTATGGTTGATTTAAAATATATTATGCAAAAAGATAACAGATAATTCACATATTACAAACTCTTGGTACAAAAACAAAATGTTATATTATTTACAAAAAATCATTTAGTCCACGTTATGGATGTACGATCAAAAACGTTTTACTTAAAGAGAAAAAAAGAAACATCCAACTACTTAAAGAATTTTTCCTCTTCAATTTGCAGATTTATCATCTGCACACCAAAGGGTATCCAGTAGAAATAAAAAAACTGCAGCATATATTAAATCTAAATAGTTAATAAATTTTAAAAGCTTAATAATGTAAAAAAACTGCTTTTCAGAAACATTTTTTTGAAATTTTGGTTTATTTATTAAAAAAATGGGGGGGCAAATCGGGGCAAATTTTATTTCATATCTTTTAATTAGAAGGTCTATACATTATGAAAACTCAAGAGTTCTTGCTGAACTCAGTTTAACTCGCTATTAAAATTATAATTTCATCTAAAATATTTAACCCAAAAAAAATATATGGTTTCAAACTTGAATATCATAATGAACATGTACCGTATTTACAAAAATATTTCAGGAAAAGAGAGCATATATTTTCGTCTTTAAAAACTATAAAATGTTTTTGAAGTCCGACTAAAAATAGTTTTTTTAGACGTTCGATAAAATGATGCATAGATCAGAAGCATAAAATGAGAAATGCAAAAACCATGAATTCCAAATAAAATACCGGACGATTAGAGAGTCTACAGAAAGAAAGGAACCCGTTACCATATGGGCAGGATAGTCCTCTTATACCAACCAGAAAATGATCAGCTAAATGCGGAATTTAAAATTTGGACTTTTGGCCAGCTTTTTGAGCGAAATACCACACTGTGGTACGGCTGCAATAGGTAGCTTTTTACTTTATATAATTTCATTATATAAAGTAACATTTCAGGAAAGCTACCTAAAAATGCTATAACTCAGCCAATTTTAAAGATACAGATGAAATAAAAAATGCTCTGGAATCTTTGTATCCAGATCAAATGCATAAAAGAAAAATCTTTTTCAATTTCTCACTAGTTTGTGCCTAATTTTAAATAAAAAAATTAAATGGCTGCCATTTTGAAACAAGAGGGCGGATGGAACTGGCTAACGAACTCGGTCCAGGCCTCATTATGTACTATTTGCACATTACGTTACATCCAAATCGATCCATAAATACGCTTGTTATCGCGTCACAAAAATCTGATCGTTTCAAAATGTCAGCCGAACTAGAAATACAAATTGCTATAACTCAGTTATTTTTTTTAAGTTATAGACAAAACACAAAGTGTTCTGGAATTACTTTTTGTTTTAAGTTCTAACACAGAAAAGAAAAATATTTTTCAACTTATGTTACTCCTCGAATTATTAATCAGGATTTTTTCTGATGATATCCGACGGTTTCTTACGATGAAGAGCAGTTTTTATTTTCTCTTTGATTACCGGCAAGATTAACTTGTCGCCGATTGTGTGCGGTTTTCAAACTTTTACGATTAATAATATATGGAGTTAAGATATAAAAAAATCTTCAGTTCTTATAAAAAATAAAAAAAAAAAAAAAAATTGAATGACAAGTATTAAAACTAGTCGTTGGAGGCCACCGTAATATTTAACCATCATGGATATGTATATGAAAATAAAACATGTGAAAACTATTTATACAATGCACTGCAATTCCGAAACAAAATTTAAATATTGTTAATATACATAGTAATGCTCTATTAATGAATTGCTGATGTACCAATTTCGACAAATTATATAAAACGCCAAACTACTCAAGTAATACCGAACTGCGTAAAAGAAACATCCTTATAACTCCAAAAATAATAATAATATAAACTAACAATTTACTGCGTTGGATTAAGCGTCTCATTTTCACTTAAAATATACCTCTGAATCGAAATTTGAATGAAATACAGGGTCATGAAAAATCGAAGAATAAGGAAAACAGGATTACAAATATCTCGGCAACTAATAATTCGATTGACTTCGTTCTGTATGCAAAATGTGTTATTTTATTGCCTTTTATGTCCATTCCTTAGAACAAAAAAATTCGAAAATTTTTATATACCTTTCATCAGAACGAATTTTTCGAGAGTCCGAAAAAATAGTTCCGGATAATCGAGGTTGCTGATATTAAATAGGCTTCGTCCCATTCTTACATACTAACTACATACAAAATTTCAAGTCTCTATCTCAATTTGTTCGGAAGATAGAGCGTTTACAGACAGACAGACGGACGGCAAAATTTTTTTTCTAAAAATATGTTTTTCGGAATCTCCACTATCTAAAACGTATAAATCCGTCAAAATTTTTTTTTCGATTTTCAAAACGATTGCATGACTTACCCTCTACTACGTATGATGGGTAAGTAAAATGCTTTGGTGAGCAATAAAAAAGGTTAATATGTTTTTAAGTATGAAAAAGTGTTTGACACGTGCTTCTAATTGAGTATGAGAGAGTACAGGGGATCCCTTATTGACTGCAGCTCACTGTCAAGGCCAAATTGGAAAAAGTCACATTTGCGATTTTTCCGTGTAACAGAAATTAGTCACAATTACGATAAAAATGTGTAGCACTATGTACAAATGTGTTGTAATTCGAATTCTTTCAAAAAAAAAAAAAAAAAAAAAAGATACGAAACGATTAAAAAATAGAATGTACTATATTGGACTAATCATCTGAAACATTGTTATTTTGATGAATTGAAAAAATCGATGCTTACCAAAAACGATTGCAAAAAAATACCATTGAAAATCGAATTAAGAACAACAAAAACTTAATTACACAGAATTAGAACAAAATTATACAGAATAGAAAAATATTTATTCTTGACAAATGATTGTTCTAGAAGAAAGTTCAGAAAGATATTAAAAATAGTCACGTATCACATATATGTTTAAAATACGCGACATTTATAAAAGATAATGGAAATGTCTTTCTGAAAATATTTTAAAGCAGTTGAACACACGAATGACTGAAGTCGAATCGTTTGACTGGCTTGTAGGAACTTAGCAGTTTAGGGAACTAGGTCTGTAGATCATGTATGTACCATATGAACCCCTTTAATTGCATATAATTAAAATGGCTACAGACTGGAGTCCATGGATTTAAACCAACAAAAATGAGGCTAAGTAAAGTCACAATAATAAATGAGTAAATCCACAAAATTACAATTTCTAGTGTCACCAGAACGGAACGGAACGGAAAGAAATGGAAAGAATTTTTTTTTCTTTTTTCTTTTTCGTTATTTATTTCACTTTGTATATTGTCTCAATTTTTGTTATTTATCTCACTTTGTATATTGTCTCAATTTTTGTTTTAAATTTGGGGATTGCGGTTTTCATCACCTTTCTTTTACTTTTTATTTTTTCAAGATCCATAATTAATAATAAAACAAAAGATCATAATGATTTTACAGTACCTTTTCTATACGCGATGTGAAGACGCGATATAATAATCCAATGAATTCATAGGAGATGGAAATCCCATAGAGCGGAAGCACTTTGAAACCACATTCTTGACACTTATAAAACACAGTCTTTACTCTTATAGATCTTGAAAAGAGTCACTAACATTTATAAAATTCTTCAATCCAAAGGTCCCGGGTGAAAATATCACCATGAAAATTTTTTATTTCTAGAATATTTCAGTTCTTGAAAACTAATACTTGAATATTTCGTGACTGTGTGAAATTTCAGTTATATTCAGATAAATCATTTTCTTATCTATTGATCACAACGCACACAAACAACTAAAAAACACGTAAACATAAATTTTTAATATAAAAATACGAGAGTTACTGTTTTTCTCGTCGACAATAATTCAAACAAAACATTTCCCTTCAGAATAGGATTACGTAACAAGTAGCTGGCCCATATGGCGCCGACAAACTCCCAACAACGTGATTAGATAGAATGTGTTACGATTTTCGTAACAGTGGGGACATTCAATTTAATTAATTGAAGGCATTCTGTAGTTCGTCACTCCCCCGCTTTTATAGAATATCACTCATTTGGCCAATGAGAATGCTCCATGATAGCCTGAAGTAGTCGTTTTCTATAAAAGCGGTGGAGTGACGATGCAGCAAAATAGTCATATTTTTTACAGTGTATTCTGCTCTGTTAAAAATTTAACTCATTTGCAGCAGCGTCACTCCACCGCTTTTATAGAATAACTCTTTTATGAGCAATGAGAATGCTCCATAAAGTAACCGTTTTCTATAGAAGCGATAGAGTGAATATGCAACAGATGGGTTAAATTTTTAACAGTGTATAAAATCGGGAGAGTGAAAATACAGCGAAAGGGTCAAATTTTTAACAGTACACTGTTTAAAATCTGCTGCATTTTGCTGCAACGCACTCCCCTGCTTGTATAGAAAATGGTTACTTGGTAGTGAAAAGGAGCTTTCTCATTGGTTGGAATAGAGATATTATATACAAGCGGTGGGGTGCGTTACAGCAAAATGCAGCAGATTTTTAACAGTGTATGTTTGACCTGCGTGTTTGATGATATTCGACCGCTTATAAATCATCATTAATATTCACTGTAAAGAATTTGACTCTTTTGCTGCATCGTCACTCCTCCGCTTTTATAGAACACACTGTTAAAAATTTGACCCATTTGTTGCAGCGTCACTCCACCGCTTTTATAGAATATCTCTTTTATGACCAATGAGAATGCTCCCTAGTAAAGTAACCGTTTTCTATAAAAGTCGTGGAGTGACGCTGTAGCAAATGGCTCAAATTTTTAACACTTTACAAGATTAGGTACTAAAATTGTTACAGTAGCACACTGCATATGAGTTTTAAATGGCATACAGATGATTACCAAAAAACTGAGTCATTCGCAACTACAGTAGAACGTCGTGAATCCGGATCGGTTTGGTAATTTTTTTTCAAGCTTGAGAAGTGATTGGTTAATTTCCATAGCATTAATTTGTTTCATCATCGTATTCTGAATTTAAAAAAAACTTTTGCTGAAATCTTTTTGGAAGAATCAAGCAAAGTAAACATTTTTACTGTCTGTAATTATTCAATAAGTTTAATATAAAGGTGATTTCTGTAAGTATGTTTTATTTTATTCCATTTTTTTCTTATTCTCCGGATAATCCGGATTAGGTCTGGTCCCAGTTAATCCGAATTATCGGGGTTCTACTGTATAGATAATGTGCATGTTTGTAAACAAACTGACTTTTTTCGCGATAGCTCAACTTGCTGTTGGCAAAAATTTGGTTGGTTGGTTGGCAAATACTGAGACATATGCTACTACCCGTTAGGGAGGCTTTTGTCTCGAAACTCCAGGGTAAACACTAAGCTAATCAGCCAGGGTCAAATCATGTACGCCACAGGCAAAATTTCGAATGAAACTGCATTAGAAAATTCATCACTATGAGCGTGTTCAGCACAACTTACCGGTCACTTACCGACTGTAGACAAGTACGAAATAAAAATCAAGGCGACGTCAGCTGCGATTGAACTTACATTTACTTATATTTGAACAAGGTAGTTTTCATTGGTGAGACAATTCACTTTCGTACTGCCCTACAATCGGTCGGTAACACTGGTTACTTTGGTAAGTTGCGCTGAACACGCCCTAAATGTAATTTTCACGTCGATATAATAAGTTTAATTTTATTGTATTATACGCAGGAAATAATACGTTACAAATTAGTAACTCTCCAATAATTGTTATTTTTGCCAACCATAAGTTGAGAAGTACATCCTTTTTCGGGTGCATGACGTCACATGCGCCTTATCTGCACTGTAAAAAATTGGACCCTTTTGCTGCATCGTCACTCCACCGCTTTTATAGAAAACGATTACTTTACCCTATTATGGAGCATTTTCATTGGTCAAAAGAGAGATATTCTATAAAAGCAGGGGAGTGACGATGCAGCAAAAGGGTCAAATTTTTTACAGTGTATTGCAGTGGTATCGTCACACTTTGATGTCAGTTAGACCGTAATTCAAAGAATTTTAATCTCTAATGCACTTGACTATGACTCGCTACACTGTTAAAAATCTGCTGCATTTTGTTGCAACGCACTCCACCACTTGTATATAATATCTCTATTCCAACCAATGAGAAAGCTCCATTTCACGGCCAAGTAGCAGTTTTCTATACAAGCGGAGGAGTGCGTTGCAAAAAAAAAAAAAAAAAAAAAAAAAAAAAAAAAAATGCTGCAGATTTTTAACAGTGTAGGCATTTTAGAAGTTTTTATAGGAAATTTGTTTTAAACATTTGATACGGTTGTGTAATTTCATTTTCATGGCATCTTTTGTTTGTTGATCTAAGGGCGTGTTCAGCAATGTGACCGGTAAGTAACCGGTAAGATTGGTTAGTTACCAAAGCGTTCAGTCTGCTAACCGGTACGCAACTGATGTCGTTCAGAGGTAGTTACCAATGTGACCGGTAAGGAACCGAACTAATCGAGGAAAAGTCCCGGTTAGTTGGGTCACGTGATTGGTAACATGAAAGTTTGTTTAAATCAAATTGGCAATCTACTATTTCTACATATGGCGCTACGTGACAAAACTAACCAGTGCGTCCAGAGAATCTGTAATTGGTTAGCTACCGGTTACATACCACTCCGGTAAGTTACCGGTTACATTGGTCACTTTGGTATGTTCGCTGAACACGCCCTTAGATATTAAATCAAGGGCGTGTTCAGCGCAACTTACCAAAGTAACCAATGTTACCGACCGATTGTAGGGCAGTACGAAAGAGAAAAAACTAGTGAAAAAGCTAGTCTGTTGAATCGTAGCTGACGTCACACATCGCCTTGATTTTCATTTCGTACTTGTCTACAATCGGTAAGTGACCGGTAAGTTGTGCTGAACACGTCCGTAGTTTCACTTTCGAAATTTTTTCAAGGGCTATTTTAAAATTACAATGGGTGTAATAATTGGATGTAAAGATATTTCATCCGCTCATAGAAATATTAGATTTTGTTGGTGGTGTTTTGATCACAGCATAAAGAAGTTTAATAAGTCAGTTTCGATGAATACGCTGCTTATTGTTGTTTTTTAAACTAAAACTATCGTCTAATTTTCTGTGTTTTAAGATATTTATTAAAATTCTCATATCTGCAAAGTAAAATGATGTTATGTGACATCCAGTGGTGAACTTTGAAAACCCGTCAACTTTTTTTTCATCGTGATCCGCTGTGGTTGTTTATCTAGAGATCGAAATATCAATGTAAGTTATGTTTGGTGTTTATAAATTTAGATTTATTTTATTTATTTTTTATTTTCAGGAGTATTTTTGTCAATGTGTTTCTGATTAACAAATATATATAAGTTTTAATGAATGTTTTGATGAATATCATATTTATTTCATCCCTAAAATTTATAGAAGAGTTTAAAGTAGATATTTCATTATTTATTTTCCTGCAATAAATGCACATTATTGCAAGTAGATGTAAATAGCCGGTTCAGCATTATTTGGTAAGGGATGAATGAGGTTACCACCAGAACACTCTGCCAGATGTGTTGTATGTTTGTGATGCCATTATCAACGTGATGTTTGATAATGGAAATCGTGTTATCTTGAACAAGGGCTGTTTTCTGATAGTTGAAAGTACTTTTTTTTTCTTTTGAATGTTTCGAAACTGTCTGGAAAATTTATTACTATAGGTGTAAAAATCTAAGCATCAGCAGGCAGTCTCTCGCCACTAAAATTTATTCGTTATTTTTCGTCTAAATATTCTGTAAAAATGCTAATAAAATTTAAACTTAGAAAATTAATAAAATTTAGTGGTGATAAATTTTCCGCTAACGGCTAGATTTTTACACCCCTTTTTATAACGTTGAGATTTAGAGCAGAATTAAAGATTAATTCTTTCTTACTTCACCTGGTAATCAAACTAGGGAATCTGATTTCGAGAGAATGCAGTCTAACCATTAGACTAAGACATCATTTTTAGGTGCGTTCGTAATTATGTAAATACGTAGCACCTATTGTTGTCGTTCAGTCCGTCTGTCTGTCCGTCTGCATATAACAACGCAAAAACTACCCAACCGAATCGTTTGAAATTTAAAATACATAATTATTACATAATTTTGTCGAGTCATTTCAAATTTTATGAAAAACGGATGGATGGATCAATTACAGGGACAATCAAAACGATTCCGTTACATTACGGTCAATGGGGAAAAAAGTTTCAAATGCATTTTAATCGTTTGAAATTTAAAACGTATATTTATTACATAATTTTGTCGAGTCATTTCAAATTTTATGAAAATCGTATGGATAGATCAATTACAGGGACAATCAAAAGTATTCCGTTACATTACGGTCAATGGGGAAAAAAGTTTCAAATGCATTTTAATGGTGTTACACTCATTTGAATATAACAGAATTGACATGAATCTATAAAATATGTACTAAAAATATATTTTGTACAATCTGTGATGCAGAGAATATTTATTATTAAATTACAGGGCCACACAAATGTATTCCACTAAATAATGTTATACGGGGAAACATTGTTTGGGGGGGGGGGTGTTTTAATTATATTAAACTACTTCACATTTTATGAATAAGACTAGCGAGCTATGCCCGCTAGCTGGGCCACTTTTTCCAAACGAATCTCGGTATTAAGCAGTATATAATAAGCAAAAAAATTCATTTAATAAGCAAGTCTTGGTGTTCGAATCCTCAAGCACAAAAAAAAGTAAATTAAAGAGCCATGGTCCCGTTAAAAATATGTGATTTCGCACTGCGGGCCACGTGCACTTGAAAAAAAAAGATTGTGGATCGACGCTATGGTCGCTTCGCGCCCATAGTCCCGTTAAAAATATTTGGTTTGCACGGTGGGCACTACGCGCCCTCAAGACATTTTTTCGTATTTTTTAGTTCATCAGAAGCAGATTTTTACGCAGATTCTGAATATGTAATCAGTTTTTTTCTACTTTAAAAACTGTCTGCATGATGGTTTAAGAAAAAAAGCGCAAAGAAAAAGTTTCGATAGTCCTGTTTTATTTCTAAGTTCAATATTTTAGCGAAAACTACGGTAAATATTCTACGGCAAGTCAAAAAAATTGATGCGGAAAAAAACGCAATTAGCAGCGGTAGAAAAAGAGATTTTCGGCTGTTTCTTCTTTTAGCCAAAGGGGAAAAATTCATGTTCTTCACCGCAAGGTGGCGCAGTGTTCTGCTTCGGAGTTCCGTTTGGGAATTGAGATATTTTTCGTTGCGATTCCCAAGGGGTTTTTAATTCATAACTTTTTTAATTTTGGTCCCCGAAAATGCCCGAAATGACTTCCCCGGAATTTTTCCAATCGAAAGACACCTCTCGCGACTTCCAACTCGCCCGCGTTGCGAACTGTAATCGGCTTCAAGCAGACAGACAGACAGAGGCGCACAGATTTTATTAGTATAGACTAGCGAGCTACGCCCGCTAGCTGGGCCACTTTTTCCAAACGAACCTCGGTATTAAGCAGTATATAATAAGCAAAAAAATTCATTAAATAAGCAAGTCTTGGTGTTCGAATCCTCAAGCACAAAAAAAGTAAATTAAGGAGCCATGGTCCCGTTAAAAATATGTGATTTCGCACTGTGGGCCACGTGCACTTGAAAAAAAAAAGATTGTGGATCGGAACTATGGTCGCTTCGCGCCCATAGTCCCGTTAAAAATATTTGGTTTTGTACGGTGGGCACTACGCGCCCTTAAGACATTTTTCCGTATTTTTTAGTTCATCAGAAGCAGATTTTTACGCAGATTCTGAATATGTAATCAGTTTTTTCTACTTTAAAAACTGTCTGCATGATGGTTTAAGAAAAAACGCGCAAAAAAAAAACGCAATTAGCGCCGGTAGAAAAAGCGGTCTGTCTGTGAGTCTGTCCGTCTGTCTATCTGTATGTGCCAAAAAATTTGTGGGCGCTCTATCTCAAGAACTAATGCTCAAAATTTAATAAAATTTTATACTCAGTTAGACCTTGATATGAATTAGTGCCTATTGGTTTTTGGTGAAAATTGGCCAGCAGGTGGCGCTGCTATACTACGTTTTTCATGAGTTTCAAGATTGCTATATCACAAGAACTAATGCACAGAATTTCATGAAACTTCAGATTCTGTGACCCCTTGATATACAAAGACGCTAATTAAGTTTTGGTGTAAATTGGCCAGAGGGTGGCACTGCTATGCCACGTTTTTCATGATTTTTATGATAGCTATATGTCAAGAAGTAATGCACAAAATGTCACCAAACTTCAGATTCCGCGATACCTTGAGATACATAGCCGCTGATAACGTTTTGGTGTGAACTGCTCTATAGGTGGGGCTGCTATGCTACATTTTGCACGATTTTTGCGATAGCCAAATCTGAAGAAGTATTGCAGAGAACTTCATCAAATTTTAGATTCTGTTACACTAGAATATATAACATAATTAGACGTTGATTACATTTTGGCATTAACCTTGCAACAGGTGGTGCAGCTATGCTGCATTTAAAATTTGCTTATCAAAATTGTATGTTGAAAACTTCGTTATAGTAAGTAACGCACAGCTTTTGCTACGCTTGACGCGCAATTTCGGTCTTGTTTAATATGTTGTCATACATTTCTTACAGATGTATGCCGTTTTCTATATTATAAACTTTGCATGTTAAGAACTTCGTTTTAGAATATAACGCACCGCGTTTGCTACGCTTGACGCGCAATTTCGGATTTGTTTTATATTTTGTCATACATTTCTTACAGATGTATGACGTTTTCTATATTATCAACATTGCATGTTAAAAACTTCGTTATAGTAAGTAACGCACAGCGTTTGCTACGCTTCACGCGAAATTTCGGACTTGTTTAATATTTTGTCATACATTTCCTACAAATGTGTGACGTTTTCTGTATTATCAAAATTGTATGTTAAAAACCTCGTTATAGTAAGTAACGCACAGCATTTGCTACGCTTGACGCGCAATTTCGTCTTGTTTAAAATGTACGTATAAGATAGAAGAAAGTTTTGGGATTGGCACATCCAACTAGTTTTCATATAAAATAAAATGTAGTTAATACATAAGCGATACAAAGCGATTATAGGATTTTTGTGTAATCAAAAAAATGTTTTAGATGTACATACCTCGATATATCTGATCTTTTATAAGGATTTTTATAAATGATCATCTGTCATACGAGAAGGTTCTCAAAGAGTATTCGGAACATTTCTGCGTTTTCAAACTAAAAAAAAAACTATTACGATTAAGTTTTCAGCTTTTAATGAGCGTGTGAAAAGAATCTTCAAAGTTTAGTCTTACACGCATTCTTTTATTTATAGTTTGCTTTCACGTCTTGAGTCAGTCAAGATTAATAATAATAAAAACTGACGTTCAAAACAATAAATAAAGAGTGTTTAACACATTTGAACCGATACAGCTCATATCAAAGATTCATGTAGAAAATTTTCGAAGGAAGAGGAGTCATTTGAGGAAAAAAGAATTTAAATTTTGTTTTTAGAAATTTTATTGAATTTAGAAATAAACAGAAAGTTTCAAAGTTTAGAAAGTTTTAAATATGAATTCATTGATACTTATATTTGTTGACATCGATTATGGAATTAATTGCTTGGTTTATGTAAAAGCACCGTTTAATCATCAGTTCTGCAATTGCAATTTTTTTCAGATGGTATTGTTTAAATAATAAATCTAAATAACTATACAAATGTTTATATTAAGAGTAACTATATATATATATATATATTTATGTATTCTTTTAAATTTATACAATAAATGAAATAGTTTTATGCGTATAAGTATTATAATTTTAAATTATGAAATTAAATTTAATTTAGGAATGATATCCGTGTAACATGATTAAAATTAGACGAAAAAACTTTAAAAGTTTTCGCAACTGATAAATAATTTTTTACATTCATTTATACAATTCAAACTGCAGGTCTGCAGATTAGTGGTACTCTACTGTGTTAATTATTAGGATGTATATGTTAAGTATGTTTAAGTTAGGGTGTATATGTTATATACAAGGACATGACATGGACACAAAATCCTTTGAAGCTACAATTTTTTATTTTTATTTATTTATTTATATCAAATTTATTTACCAAATAATTTTCAGATAAATGATAGTATAATTCTTTTAATTTTTTTAAGATTTTATTTCTTATTGAAAACATTTTTATTTTTTGTTAAATGCAGTGTTTCCTTTATTCAAATTATAAAATTCGACATTTATTGTTTTGTCTTTATCATTTTAATTATTCCCACATTCCAGTAACAAGGGCTACATCAGGTTGAGGGAAGAAAGAAAAGAGCGATTTTCCCTTTTTATTCGCCGCTGAAAGGGAATAGTGAATTTTTTCTAAGTTCTACTGTTAGAAGCTGTTCTCTCCCCAGTCGCTCGTATAATTCTCACAGACTTCTTCATATAATTAGACGCCACATTCCATTGTTCTCTCGGCAAGATTTCGAATCCAACATCTTTGGCGAAAAAATGCCGTTTTTTGGCGGTGATCGCTTTATTGGAAACTTTTAGATTTCATTCTCGCAGTAAAATAAATATAAACATACCAGTGAAACTACAAGCTGTTGTTGCTTTAATTGTTTGTTTGGAAGCTAAAATAATAAGAGCACTACTCTGTTATCCCGTCGACCCATTTCGCCAAATTATACAAATCACCAAACTAATAGCCAAATTATACATATTGACATAATTTTCATTTTAAATAACGAAAAACAAATAATTAGTAGGATATTTATAAAAATATTAATAAAAAGACAAAATAAAAATCACTTAATGACATTTTAAACACATGAATCCTATTTAATGTCATTGAATGTGACATTCACGATCATCCATTATTGGCATTTAATCTTATAGTTTGGCGATAATTTTTTGGTCGACGATAACTTAGTAGTACGATAATAAGTTCTTAAAAGAACTGTTAAATGGTAAATTAAAGAGAAAAGCAGAAGTGCGGCCAACTCAAGACAAGTATAAGAGTATGAGTTTCGGCGGGAATGCGGTGGAAAAAATTCCGATGAGATTTTGGCGCTCTAAATCTGCTCTCCGTCATGTGACGGAAGGCAAAGATCCCAGCATCAAGAAAAGGTTGCCGATGTGGAGTCTAGTTATGAGAAGTCTGTGTATATTCCGTATATATTATGTCTGAGAACTATTAATTTAGGTTGAAATGAAGTATGCAAAAGGTAAGTTTATGGAGGCAATGAGAACAAGTTTGATGTTCCCATCAATTACTAGGCGTTTTAAAATAGAATTAAACACACACACAAAAAAAAAAAAACATGATTATGACGGAATTTTCTTTTAAACTGAAAACTGAAAGTTTCTTTCAAAATGTTCATCCATGCAAAATGAATACAACAATACGGGAGAAAAAAAATATATTAAACATTTACATCTGTTAAGAAGGGAATGTATTTTTTTTTTTCGTTCCAAAGCGATTACGTCTTTGGAAATTTTACCATATACCGCTTTTTCGACTTTTTGTTTCCATTACAGGGAATATGGATTAATAATACTAGTGATAACTGAAACATTTACATACAACAAACAAAGATTCATTTAAAAGTGTAAATATCGTAGCCTACGGCACTTCTGCATAAGTGGAGATTATAAACATGAAAAAAAAGACTAATGTAATCAGTAATTTTTTTTGGTCAGAACTCTTCCATAAAATTAAAGATCAATGTTCTGTAGAAATTCACTTGAGCCGGGCCGGGTTCGGGCCGAATTTTAAACTTTTTTCCGGACCGGGCCAAAATTTTAACTTTCGGGCCTGGAAATTTCGGCCCGTGCAGACCTCTACTTCCAACGGCATTCATATCTGCATATTGAATTATTTAATTTTTATCTTTTACTTGAAGCATTTTATGGTGTGAAATTTAAATTTAAATGGTCGTGCAAAAATTCATAAAAATCCCATCTTAATCCAGACATTTCGAAACACTATTCGAATATGAATTTTTTCTGTATAATTATGTTTCATATGAAGGAATGTTCTGCTATAATATAGAGTCATTTCCATATTTCATGTAGTAGTCTATATGCAGTTGTAAATCACTTATCTGCAGTGGCTCAGCCAGAATTCGGTTCTGGAGGGGGAGGGGGGTGTTTGCGTTTTTAATAAAAGTGGTTGCCAGTTATTTGAATCGCCGGTTAATGGAATCAGTACAAATTAAAATATTCACTGAATAATAGTTAAACTCAAAGAGCATTTGCGTGGCAGGAAATCACCATTATTTTAGCATAATATTTCTCAGAAAAGTGATTTAGTTCAAATAACCAATCTTAAGTAGAATTTTCACCTTGAACTGAATCACCTAATTAAATAAAATCTGATTCAATAAAGCGGCGTATTCCGAAATACGCGAAAATATTTAAATATTAAGTTTGGTTTTGATTCATATAATTGCAATTATAGCGATCTTTATTGGCTCTGGGAGGTGTTTTAACCCCAGAACCAACCCCTTGGCTGCGCCATTGCCATCTGCATTGCAAATGTCAGTATACAAAAAATTTCAGGATGTTTGGAAATTTCTTAAAATTTTCTTTACAGCAATACCTAATATAAAATAAGAATAGAAGAAAAATATTTTTTTGTAAAAACAAATAATAAATAAAAACGTTCTTTTATAAGCATTTAATGTTTATCTTTAAAATCGCGTTCGAATCTTCGCCACAATTCACAATGTTCCAAAATATCTCCGTTACAATGTGTTAATTCAAAATGGTCCCGGAATGTGATAAAATTTATCGTTTATATTTACGCTTATAAAGAATCACGATATCTTTTAAACATGATAAATTTCGCTATGTTTCTTTTAAATATATAGTAAAGTATCTATTCAGAATTTAATCGTTTTCTCAGTGTATAATAAAATTTTAATTAATATTACACAGTTTGTTATAAACATAATAATAATTAAAAAAAAAAAAAACCTTGTTGTTTTCGATGTTTTATTTTCTGCATACAGTCAGCTCTCGTTAATTCGAAATCGGATAATTCGAATCTTCTCTTAATTCAAACTAAACAGGAAGTTCCGAATTTTTCAATGGCAGAATAACGTTAACAATTTTCATTTATTCGAACTCATTTTCTCTTGACTTTGTTTAATGCGAATTAACGATATTCCACTTTTTCATTTTTTCCTTACTTTCTCCAGATTCTCGAAAAAGTTTTCTTTCTTTCATTTTTTGTCAGAATTGTTCTGAACAAGTACATATAGTCCCATGTATTTTACATCTGCCTTTTTAATTGCCTCGTCTGTCCGTCTGTGTGACACCTCCACCCCATCTTCATTTCTAATTCTTTAATAAGCTTATGTATTTATACCTTTTTAATTTAACCCATTAGTGCCTAGCGTCCCATTTTTGGGACAGTTTAAAAAAATTCGAGTAAACACATTTCACACGAGTAAATAAATACTTTCTTTCTTTCTTGAGACAAAGTCCTCGATAAATTAAGATAAAAGTTTTTCTTGCTTTAAAAGTGGTAGGAAAATGCAAAACTTGAATTTTAACGAAGAAAATAACTCAGGCACTAATGGGTTAATATTAAATCATATTCTAATGATAACAATCGAAATATATTTAAAAAATACTGTATCATTGATTTATTTTATAAGAGTACCCCTTTAAACACATTTTCTTCTTATACTTTCTATAATTCGAACATTTGTTGTGGTCCCGACAATTTCAAATTAACGAAAGCCAACTATATTTGAGTTTAGAATATTTTATTGCTGCTGATTCAGAAACGATCGGTATTATTTTGAAAGGCGTGGTTTCACGCAGAATTCATACCTGTCTGTCGTCACTCGCACATATTTGTAACCATCAGTCAATTTCTTGATTCCTCTTGCTGAAACTAAGTCTATAGGCGTATCATGCATTCCTATATTTAAAAATATTGCTTTGGGAAATCAGTATTCTTAATTTATTTTTTGTATGCAAAGAATTAGTCTATTTTTTCTTAGTTCTCGGAATATTTTTGAAATGTATACTTTACTTTATATCAGGTATTGAAGCAGTTCGTCAGATTTTAGCGTATAAAATGCTTAATGATGCATAGAGGTTAGAAATACTTAGAGAAGAAAGGGAAAATAAAAATCTTTTAAGAAAGAAGTGAAAAGAAAAACAGGTCGTTGGGGTGCCCACCGTAATACTTACCCATCATCGATATGCATAGTATAAAATATGAAAATAAAACAGGTGTGAACTATTTACAAAATGCATCGCAAATCAAAAATAAAATGTAAACGTATATTTAAATATTTTTAACACGAAGTAATGCTCTATTAATGAATTACTGATGAACGCATTTCAACAAATTATATAAAAACACATAACTATTCAAGTAATACAGAATTGCGTAAAAGAAACATCCTTATAAGTCCAAAAATAAAAATAATATTAACTAACAGTTTACTCCGTCGGATTAGGCGTCTCATTTGCAATTGAAATATATCTATCTTTGAATTGAAATTTGAATGAAATACAGGGTCATGAAAAATCGAAGAATCTGAAAAACAGGATTACACATATCTCGGCAACTGATAATCCGATCGACCTCGTTCTTTAGGCAATTTTTTTTATTTTATTGCATTTTACATCTTGTCCTTAAAATAAAAAAAAATCGAAATTTTTATGTACCTTCATCAAAGCGAATTTTTCGAGACTAAAAAAAACTAAAAAAAAAACTTAAACAGTTGAATGTAGATTTTGCCATTGCAAATTTTAGTTTCGCCTCCGATTAGAGGAAAAAAAAATCGATAGAGGTTTTTTAGAAGGGCGACCGCGTTTAGAATGCAATGAACTAACTTCATTTTTCTTGTGTTTATCAATATAATAGCAAACAGAACCGCGTGAAATACACAATTGATTAGCAATTTCTCTCTGAGACATTGGAATTGCGGAATAATAAAGAGATACAATTTGACGTGCTACTTCTTCATTGACTAGATTCATCAAAAACGGATTTTTTCTTTAGTTTAAACGCTTTTTTATAGACTCTGTGAAAAAGGAAATGCATTTTAACAATAAAACGAGTGGAATCCCGTCGAATTCGACGAATGAAATGTTTAAAAGACCCGATCGATTTGGCTTAAAAAAAAGCAAAAGTAATTACATTATTCAATCAATATATAATAAATATATTTCCAAACTTAATGTCAAGTTTTCTAGTTACAATTTTGCATGCAAATTGTAAATCCAAACTGCTTATATTCTGACTCATTTTAAAATTCATTTTTGATTTTAAACGCGTCCAAACGACAGATCCTCTTATTTAGGAACTATATAATGCGACGTATTGGCTAGTTTTTTGATAAAGGCACAATATATTTTTAAAAAGGCTGCCAAAAAGGGTATTTAGAACAGAATTTCCCGAAGTTGTCAATGAAAAATTGAGGAAATATAACAAATTGCGTTTTTTTTTTTTTTTTTTTTGAGTCATTTTTAAATTCATTTTTGTTCTCAAACCCTTCCAATTTACAGGCCCTCTTATTTAGGAACTATGTAATGTGACGGATTGGCCAGTTTTTTTGATAAAGGCAGAATATATTTTTTAAAAGGCTGCCAAAAAGGGTATTTTGAACAGAATTTCACTGCATTTTAAGTTATCGTGATTAAAATTTGAGGAAATTTAAGAAATTGCGTTTTTATCGAGTCATTTTTAAATCTTTTTTTTGTTCTCAAACGCATCCAATTTACAGGTTCTCTTAATTAGGAACTATAGAATGTGACGGAGTGGCCAGTTTTTTGATAAAGGCAGAATATATTTAAAAAAAGGCTGCCAAAATGGGCACTTTGCACAAAATTTCCCAAAGCGATCATGATTAATGAACTGTGGGTATTCAAATAACAAATTGGTTATTTTATGACTCATTTTTAAATCCAATTTTACTCTGAAACGCATTCAAATGACAGTTTTTTTGTTACTTAGGAACTATATAATGTGCGTATTCGTCGATTTTTTGATAAAGGGTGAATATATATTTTTTAAAAGCTGTCAAAGTAAGCACTTCGCAAAAAAATTTCCCAAAGCGATCATGATAAAAGAATTGAGTCTGTATTCAAATAACAAATTGTTTATTTTATGACTCATTTTTAAATTCAATTTTCCTCTCAAACGCATTCAATTGACAGTTATTTGTTATTTAGGAACTGTGTAATTACTGTGTATTGATCAGATTTTTGATAAAGGCTAAATATATATTTAAAAAAATCTGTCAAAGTGGGCACTTCGCACAAAATTTTTCAAAGCGATCTTGATTAAAGAATTGTGGATGTATTAAGATAATAAATCGGTTATTTTATGACTCATTTTTAAATTCAATTTTGCTGTCAAACGAATTTAATTAACAGTTTTTTGTTATTTAGGAATTATATAATGAGCATATTGGTCAATTTTTTTAAATAAAGTAAGAATATAATTCAAAATTTATTGCCAAAATGGACATTTGAGTAGAATTTCGTTTAAGATGATTTTGATAAAACCAGTTCTTACAGAAAAATGAAATTAAAAATTTTTTAAAAGCGGCTGAATAAAGTAGTTAAACTGGGTTTATCTCTAATCCTTTTTTTTTTTTTTAGATGAAAACTTTTCGAAATCTACCTCCGCCTATAGGCCATGCCGAAAGGGATTTTTTTTCAAAACGAAATTTTATATTTGTATTTAAAAAAGAAAATATTCTCTGACGAAGAACCTCTTTGGAAAAGGTTTGAAAGTACCAAGATTTTTAAATAAAGTTAACTTTTAACATCTATAGTTGATTATTTAATCGTCTTTTAAGTAAGCATGAACATTTTAAAGTTCATATTATTCATTTTACAAAATTTTATCTTCTCGAATCGCTGTAATCCGCATATTGTATCTTCTTAACCCTTTGGGGACGAGCGACACGTATACATGCCGCAAAAAGACTTGAGAGTCCTTGTTTATCCCCACCCCTAAAATTTGGCTTCTTTAATTGGAGCATTTTCTCGATTTAAAAAAGACACACATTTTTGTTTTTAAAAAACGGCGACAAAATATCAAACGTTTTGTAAAAGGCTCCCGCCGCGATTGGGTTAAATCGCTGTAATCCACTGAAAAGCACAAAATTTCTATTTGTTTTTCTCGTCCAAAAAATCGGAAGAGTTGGCAGTTATGATTATTAATAAATATTCTTATATTACTTCGGTACTACTTAGTTATCCCGTCAACCAAAAATCTATCGCCAAACTATAAGATTAAATGCCAATAATGGATTATCATGAATTTCACATTTAAATACGATTCGCATCTTTAAAATGTCATTAAGGGATTTTTATTTCGACTTTTTATTTGCATTTTTATTGATATTCTTCTAATTATTTGTTTTTTTTTTCGTTATTTAAAACAAAAATTACGTCACTGTGTGTAATTTGGCTATTAATTTAGCAATTTTTACAATTGGTCGACGGGATAACCAAGTAGTACCATTATTTCTCTTGTATGCGAACAGAATTTAACACATTCAGTTTTAATGATCTTTGGAAAAACAAGTTGGAAATTGCACGTGAACGTAGCAAATGAGGTGCGTTCGTACGATAACGAAGTTATAAAAATATTCAGATCTTGCTGATATAGCAGAGCGTACTCCGGATACAGTATAGTAGTCGAAATCTTTACGTTTATGTAAATATGCAGGAAGTAATTTTTATTACACCGCAGCAACGTATATCTTATTCATAAAATGTGAAATAGTTGAGTATAATTAAAACACGTACCAAACCATGTTTCCCCGTATAGCATTATATAGTGGAATACTTTTGTGTGGCCCTGTAATTTAATAATAAAAATTGTTTGCGTCACAGATTGTACAGAATGCATATTTTAGTATATATTTCACAGATTCATGCCAACTCTATTATGTTCGAATGAGTATAACATCATTAAGATGCATTTGAAACTTTTTCCCCTTTGACCGTAATGTAACAGAATCCTTTTGATTGTCCCTGTAAATTGATCTATGCATCCGATTTTCATAACATTTGAAATGACTCGACAAAATTACGCAATAATTATATGTTTTAAATTTCAAATGATTAAAATGCATTTAAAACTTTTTTCCCTATTGACCGTAATGTAACGGAATCCTTTTGAATGTCCCTGTAATTGATCTATCTATCCGATTTTCATAAAATTTGAAATGACTCGACAAAATTATGTTATAATTATGTATTTTAAATTTCAAACGATTCGGTTGGGTAGTTTTTGCGTTGTTATATGCGGTCAGACGGACAGACAGACGGACGGACTGAGCGACAACAATAGGTGCCACGTATTTACATAATTACGAACGTACCTAAAAAGTAGCCGAAAAGCTATACTTTTGTTTGCAAAGAATGTTTAGAAATGCTAATTCCAATATTAATATTAAAATTGGAGAAACCGCTTTAAAAAGAAACTAAATTTTTTAAATGTTTTAAAATTGGAAATGGCGTTATTTATAATAAAAACAATAATAAAAATGTGAAATCTTTCCTTAGTATTTTAGATTTTCAACTGTGACTTCATTCTTTTATAAAGTTGTGCTCGATGTGACTAACTTTTGAATTAGAAATTTGAATTATTCAAGTAATCATCAATAACTGTAGTTTTATTATGATTTTGATAATAATATGAAAGATAAATATTTATTGGCACTACTCTGTTATCCTGTCGACCAATTTCGCCAAATTATACAAGTCGCCAAACTAATAGCCAAATTATACATATTGACGTAATTTTTATTTTAATTAACGAAAAAAAAAACAAATAATTAGAAGAATATTAATACAAAAATTAATAAAAAGTCGAAATAAAAAACACTTAATGACGTTTTAAGCTTTTATTTTAATTAACGAAAAAAAAACAAATAATTAGAAGAATATTAATACAAAAATTAATAAAAAGTCGAAATAAAAAACACTTAATGACGTTTTAAGCACGTGAATCGCATTTAATGTCATTGAACGTGACATTCACGATCATCCATTATTGACATTTGGTCGACGGGATAACCTACTAGTACTTATTTATTTTACTATATGTAATTTTTTCCCAATAAAAATAAATTTGAAAAAAAAAAAAAAAAAAAAAAAGATTTGCAGTACGACTCTTTAACGAGATTAATAATTAAAGGAGAAATTTACACCTTAGAGGAGACTTAGGAGGAAATGAACATCAACCTGGTAAGAAATGTGATATTCCTAAATATATCAATTATCATATGTCAGAATATTTAATAATTAATAACATATATATATATTTATATATATATATATATTTAATCAGAAATTGTACAAAAGCTATAGTTATTTTCAGATTTGACTAGAGTAGAAACATTGTTATTAAGTAGTATTCACTTTAAGCACATACATTAATTTTTTATTAAGGCCCCTAGAATATTTGATATTTCAGATCATATCATTTATTACACGTCAGAATTGTTTTGAAGCAGCCCAAAAGTGTAAAACATGAAACCCATAGACATTATTGTTATTTTTTTTTCTTTAGGACAGGGTAATGGATACATAAAAATTAAGCGGATACTTATAAAAACAATTACTGATCAATAATTAGAAAAATGGACGATTTTGAAAAAAAAAAAAGATGGATGCCACAAAGGGAAAATCCACGCTTCCTCCCCTTCTACCAATTAAAATTTTTCCTTCGTAGTTGATAATTTTTAAAAGTAATACAAACTACTCAGGGGCGTGCGAAGAAAAAGCTACGCACGGGGCAATGTGTCAATTTGGCACCCCCTTTCCCCAACTTTTTCTTGTAACAGCCCAAAAATGACGTTGGTATTATATATTTGGCGCCCCCTAAATTTCCGCGCGCGGGGCGACTGCCCCTTTCGCACGGCGCTGAAAAGATTTTTAGCAAAGACTGAAACTAACTAAAATCTATATGAGGAAAGTGCTTTAAAAGATGCCAATAGATTATATTCTAGCGGGGGAGGGGGGGGGACAACATTATGATGCTATAAGCTCACATCTATATTTTAAATCAGCTAAAGTACACATTAATGAGTCTTATTTTTTTGTTTTTTAAATTTCGCAACAAAGAAAGCTTCAGCAGAAATTTTGTTGATGATTAATTTTTGTTTTTAAAGTGCTTATTTAATGATAAAGTTTCCATTTTAGCCATATCGACAAATTACTTTCGCTTTTCTACTATTTCTGTTTTATTATTATTATTAATGATATATTTTGAAATATCAAATTCCATAGGGGGCGGGACTTGATTGATAAATTGTTTTTTGTGCTTTAAGTGTGTTCCTAATGATAATGTTTATATTTTAGTAACAAATCTGAAAAATACTTTAGCTTTTCTACTAATTGTATTTTATTATTATTGATATGTTTTGAAATATCAAATCTTTTATGGGCGGTACCTTATTGATAAATTGTTCTTTGTGCTTAAAATGTATGCTTAATGATAATGTTTCTATTTTAGTATCAAATCTGAAAGTTACTTTAGCTTTTGTACAGTTTATTACTTTTATTCTAAATATTATTGTTAATCTGACAGGTGATAATTGATGCATTAAGGAATATTGCGTTTCTTTGAGGATTCCACCCGCCCAAGTCTCCTCTAAGGTGTCTCTAGCGTTTAATTATTAAACTTATTAAAGAGTCTAATTCCAAACTTCTTTTTTTCTGTTCATTTTTAACGGCAAGGACTTGCACGGAACTAAATTAACATTAACCTTACTTACTAAAATAATAGTTATAATAAAAGCGCAGACATTAATGAGTAATTGAGAGATTGAAAATCCTAATTCAAAAGTTATTCAACGTTTCAACATAAAGTTATAAATGATGATGAAATCACAATAGAAAACTTTTCTACCAAAAATTGAACCGACTTCAAAAACTACTACAAAGTGAAAAATAATTTTTTTACATAATAGTAATAAGAAATTAAATTAAGAGCATAGTATTTACCATGCGTATTATTATATTTATGTACATTAATTTGATTTTTTGGAGTCGGTGCCAGCCAAGCCTTTATTCTTTTAGGATTTGCATTGGATACTTAATTTAATTTTTGAAATTGGCTTGGCTGGCACCGACTCCAAAAAATCAAATTAATGTACATAAATATAATAATACGCATGGTAAATACTATGCTCTTAATTTAATTTCTTATTACTATTATGTAAAAAAATTATTTTTCACTTTGTAGTAGTTTTTGAAGTCAGTTCAATTTTTGGTAGAAAAGTTTATTTTTCTCTTTTTAGTTAAAAGTTAACGATTTTTTGAAGTCGGTTAATAAAAATTTTAATAAGGAATAAAATATTGTAAATTATCCATGGATGTAAATTTTGTCAGGAGTGGGGTTCGAACGTATGCTCTCTTTCCAGCACCAGAGCTTAAATCTGGCTCCTTAAATCGCTGGGTCATCCTGATTGCGCTCCAATCGGTGAGCTTATTCAAAGTCCTTGTTATTTTTAATTTGCGAAAAATCGCCAATTTTATTAAAATTTGCCTAATTACTAAAAAAGTACTGAACCAATTTCAATGAAATGGAAGTGGTACCAATTCGAGAGTAGCCTCTTTTATTTAACAAAAAAAACCAAATTAATCGGTTGGATAGTTTCAGAGTAATCGGTGAACATACATAGAAAAAAAATACATACGCGTCGAATTGACAACTTCCTCTTCCTTTTCTGAAGCCGGTTAATAATAAAAATTGTAATACGGAAAAAAATTGTTAATTTTACATGGATGTAAATTATGTCGGGAGTGGGGTTCGAACCCACGCTCTCTTTCGAGAGACCGAGCTTCAATGTAACGCCTTAGACCGCTCGGCCATGCTGGCTACACTCCACTCCACGAACGTATTCAACGCTTTTAATTAGCGAAAAATCACTAATTTTATTAGTTTTTGCCTAATTACTAAAAAAGTACTGGACCAATTTCTATGAAACGGAAGTAATACCAATTCGAGAGCATCGTCTTTCATTTAAAACCAAAATAACAGAAATTGGTTGAATAGTTTCGGAGTAATCGGTGAACATACATAAAAAAAAAAAAAAAAAAAAAAAAAAAAATACATACGCGTCGAATTGATAACCTCCTCTCCTTTTTGGAAGTCGGTTAAAAATCTTCCATGTTAAGGTGCGATTTCGCATTTTTATAATTGCGAACGCATTTTCAATGTTATCGTACTTTAAAAATTCATTTTTTAATCGGTTCCTCCAATTTCAATATTAATATTAGAATAGGCATTTAAAAGAAAATCAATTTCCTGTAAAGAAAAGCACAATTTTTAGGAATTTTTTTTTTCCGAAAACATCATTAATATGAGGATGTTTTAATATCTGTTCGCATCCAAATTTAATAAATAGTATAAGAATACTACTTATTAACTTCATTGCTGGTCAGCGACTGCTTTTCAAGATTTAATATAAGAGAATATGCAAGAGAATGCAACTACAATTTTTTAGCAATTGAACCATAAAATATAAGTAGGAAACTTTAAATAAAGTAAACCGTCATGCACTTTTGATATAAGATTCTCGTTAATTATGCACTGACTGTCCGGGATTTAGGTCTATGTTGGTTTAGCTGAAATTCCTTTGGCTAAATCTGTGCTCTAGAATTTGCTGCAGGCATCGTTGAAGCTGCTTCGGGTGTTTTCTAGACAACATTAGACCTTCCATGGCCGGAGATGCACCTACGTGCATCAAGACCCGGGGTTATAATTTCGAACACATACTTTTTTTGTTTCTTTCATGTTTTTTTTTTCTTACTTTTCTACTGTACGAAGGATAATAAAGATATTTTCTCTTCTTAGTCGTGTCCTGTCAATAAACTTCCCCTTGCGTAAGTCCGTAATTAGTTCATTTAAAAACACAAATATTTAAAAGATTAATCACACATGAAGTCCTTAACTGAAGAATCTGTTATACATTTTGACTATTTTATTTAACACAACACAAAATAATAAAAACAAATGCGTACTTTCACTATTTAAAAATCATCATTTCATATTTCCATACTACAGACTACAGCTTACTGTACACACTTAATGTCGTCAAAATTTCAAAAACCTCCCTCTTGAGTTCTGCCGTTGCCACTTTTACGAACTCAAAAGAAAACTTAGATTTAGTAAAAGATTCTGTCCGCGGCTGTTCATGACAAGGAATGAGGTCTGTCCTAGACAATAGAGTTTGCCCACAACCGGGCATGACCATGACAGAGTCAGTTCAGGGTAGTAGAGTTTGTCCGCAAGATTCCTCGACTCTTACACTGTCCTTCTTGCATTTTGTGTCATCAATACCGCGCCAAGAAAACGTTTCCGACCATAGGTTGCTATACAAATCTGAACAATTGTGGTGTCCTCTACCACTCCTTAAAGTTTTTCCCAACATTTCTGGGACCCCCTGTATAAACAGATAAAATTATTTTTATACAAATTAGATATGTGTTACGTGAGTGGAAGAGAATTGTATTTAACTAGTTATATGAATTTTTATCTTAATTATGTTTTTAAATAAAATAATTTGGATTATTTATGGAAATTTGCTCGAATTGTCACAAAATTTCTGAATGGACTTTTCTCTTACACATTTTTATTTCGAAGAAGTTTGTAGAAAAAGTAATTAAAAAACGAAATTTTGTGTCTTTATTTTTATGAAATTCATTAATAATTAAGAAGAGTGATCATGGAATTTAAATTTTTTTGAAAAGAAATTAATTATTCCTTTTGATAAATTAATTTAAAACAGCTTCATGTTGCTTATGAATTTCTAATTGCAGGTAGTTTTAATAGAGTGCTGCCATTTTTCAATTACATGAAGCAATTGAATTTTGCTCAATCCTAATTATTTTTTTTATGTATTGCCGTTGGAAACTATTTTTTTAATTAAGATTTCCCGCTAACTATTTCGAAACAATTATTATATATCTCGAAGATTTGGAGGAATGCAACATGGAGATTATCGCGTTGAAACAAGGATAATGAAAACAATAAAAAGAGACTGTCTGAAGTAGTTCTAACGTATGTAAAGAAACAAACAAACGAGCAAATTATTTTTCAATAGCCAAAATATAAAAAATAATAAACTTTGACGAGAATTCCTGACGTAAAGCCGCAAGTAGGAGAAAAGGCTACATCACATGTTTTTGAATGGCCAAAGTGTCGCAGAGAGATAATAGGGGTACCACTCCATCGAGAATTCTATTTGTTATCAGAATGTACTAAGACATTTTGAAATCGAAATCGCGTACATACTGAAAGTTAAACTTATTTTGAACATTCCAATAGTAACAGCCACATTTGATACCCTGTCTGAGTTCTTGGCTTCAGGGCAGTGCGGTAGAATTCACAGCTTGTATACTTTTTTTGGATTTTCAAAGAGCATAAAAAACTCAAATTAATGCTAAAGGTAAATGCACATCTCAATACATGCATTAGTCTAATTCTGAAACAGAAACGTCGCTGTCATGTTTGAATCGTCATCAATTTTTTTAAGAGTTATCTGAAGGGTGGATCCTGGGAATCCTCGAAGCAGAAAAATTTGAATGATCCAATGCGGCACGCGACTCGGATCAGGGATAATTTATAAGATTAAATAAGACAAAACATATTTTCGTAAATAGTAAAGTCAGTTTGCTTCGACTGTAATCAAATTCTTCCCCCACTTTACAACCCCCCACCCACACACACACACACCACTAACCAATATCATATAATAGTAGCCAGTAAATTTTCAAATCATTAATAAAAAAAAAAAATAAAAACAATAAAGAAAGAAAGAAAGAAATCGGGTGATACCGGAGATATTATGTTTTCAATGGTCAAAAAATGCAATTTACATCTTTCCGGAACTCTATAATTCCCTCCCCACCCTGCCTGAATTCAACACTGTTCGTAATACCTTAAATTTCTAAAGTATCATGTGCAAATAGAAATATGTTCAGCTCAGAAGTAAGCATCTCTTGATTTCGACAAGTTTTTTTTTTTTTTGTTTTTTTTTGTTACATGAATAAGGCTTTTTTGTATATCCTTGCAAGTGTAGCATACGAGGGGACAATTCTTTTCAATCCTCTATTTCATGTCTTGCTCCAGCTTTGTCCCTCAGATCTGAGAGGATTGCAGAACAACAGTTTACAGCTTTCGAACAAATACATTCAACCCAGAAATATTTAAAAGAAGTAAATTGTAAAATAAAATTAAGCAAATCATTCCGCAGTATCGTAAATAGCCAATATCCAGTCTACGAATCCGCAACTGACGGATTCAGAAATTCTTAAAACAAAATTCTACCCGTCTCGGTAACTTATCTCGCACTATTCCCTGCGAGGACGATGGGAAGAGGACAAGTCCATTCCAAGTGCAGGAGGTAAGGGTAGACGGTCGGCGCTAAATCGCACAACGCCTAGGGATAAACAAACAGAAGCTCCTCCCGTCACGGCAGGAAAAATTGTCTTTTCAAGGACGAATGTCCCCCTTTTGTTTGTCACTCCTCGGCCCCTATCTTAAGTTAGTAACCATAGTACAAGCCACGTGACCGACTGACCGCACTTTTTTTCCACAACATTTGAGAGATCTAGTTGATCGAATAACGCTGTAACTCATACTCTTGCATGGGTAAATTTGTTTTGCGGAAGTGCCGTGGAAAAAAAAGGGACTAGCGTCCTCTAATACTATGACAACGAAGGGAAAATGAAAAAAAGCATTTGTCCTTGAAATGCGATTTTTCCTGCCGTGACTATAATAAGCAAGCGTCGTCTGCTGGCGAATCCTTTAAAAATACGTTTTTCAGAGCTCTTTAAATTAATTTAAAATTTCTTTTTGCTTCAATGAATTGAAAACATTCTGCACTATATTCTTATAATAATAATAATAATAATAATAATAATAATAATAATAATAATAATAATAATAATAATAATAATAATAATAATACCTTCTTATGACTATCCAAGTATTTTTATTTTATATGGCATCATAAGTTAGTAAATTTAAAATATTTTTAAAAATAAAATTAATGATAATAATAAAAGAGAAAGAGAGAGCGGTGATATACTTTAACGCTAAATATTGAATTTATGTGCTTTAACGTTGAATTTATGTTTTGTACCTTGATTTAGGACTAGCCTCTTTTATCATTAGCGTGGTTTATTTATTTGTTATTTATTTATTGTTTTATAAAAGAAATTTATTTCAGATTCACTAGTTGTCATGCAACAAATTAAAAAAAATAGGGCAGGCCAGAGAAAAGTCCATGTTTAATTAATTTTAATATTTAGGAATTCAAAGAACTTTTTTATTCATTATTTTTGCATCTCATTAAAAATCAAGAAAAGTTTAATTGGAGAAGCTCTTAGAATTTTATTTTCATTCTAATATCTTGAATTTATATTTAATAAAAGAGAGAAGTGAAAAAAATAACAATATTAACAATTACTTTCCAATAATTTTAGCTATCAATTACTTTTAAATACCTTTATTAAAATCTTGTGACGTGGCTTGGAGTGTCGCCGGTGACGCGTCGGTCAAATTAGAACACAGTTTAAGTAAAGTTAAAATTCAACACTTTTATTTACTGTATTTGGGAAATGGGGAATGGAGCCAAAGTTCAATATTTCTAACAACTAAACACAATACTATGAGATTAAACTGTAACTCATACTCACATTTACGACTGAGTCCGGCTGAAAGCACTAACCCTGGCTCTCCTTTTCAGGTCGCGGTCTAATCTTACTTTAACCTGTAAGAAATCAGCCCGTGGCTGCACAAAAATCTTTTATTTTCAAACACTCACAGTGCTAAGCAACTCTCACCCGACTAGATTGCTGAGACTCTTCCACCTTCAACTCTTAGGCAACTCTTAAGGTCCACGCACATAGCACTAACTTCTTGCGTATCTTTGATCTTTCGTGTCGGCGCTTTGATGTATAAATTGCACTTCTAGTGCACTGAATCTGAACTTCAAGAGAGAAATCTAAGGCGATATCAGTTGACAGCTTTACGACTGAAGATAAGGCAGTTAAAAGTTCCCCTTCCTTTGTCAATTTGGTGGGGTCAGTCCCTCAAAAATCATTTAAAGAGATTTCACCCTTGTTTCGTTCGAAAACAAAGATTGATTGATTGCTCTTTTAATGTAATAAAAACTAGTGCTGTTCGCTCCCAGCCATAGCTTAAAGACTCTTAGGCTCTCCCAGCTCACCTCGCCACACACCGCTTTGATGGCTCACCTCGCCACACAACACAAGCTATCTCGGCTCACAACACTTTGCTGGCTCTTCTCGCCACACAACACAACACTCACACCTACTCCAACTCACAGCTTTTATGCATTGCAAACTGAATACGGAGTGAGAAATTTGCATAAAACTCATAACCGCAGTTAACTGTAGACTGAGGGCGTCACACATACTCCAGAAAATTAAAGTTGCATAAAGGATAGATGTCGCTTTTGCTCCACACATGTTAGAACCTTGACGTCACGATCTCACTCAAAATACCAGAGTGCCTTTATTACAAAGGGGCACTCCCTCACAAGTTAACATGGATTTTAAAAGATAATTTTAACATCAACTAAAGTTTTAAACAATATGCTTCGAGTCATAATAAAGTTTTATTCATAATTATCCAATATTATATTTTTTTCAATATACCTTATTATACGATATAACTTATACAAATGCATTTTCTATATCTGAAATAATTTTAACGTAAAAAATGTTTTGGAAAGGCATATTTTTAATTATTACTCTGATTTTCACATCATTACTGATTATGTTTCAACACTATTTGTTTGATTTTTTAATTATGTGTTTATTCATACATTTTTATTTCAAAAATATTTTTTAATTAAAACAAGTTTTTTTTTTAAATATATATATTATAGATGTATATATTTTTTTATAAGTGCTACAAAGTAACAATAGCAGGCTTTTTGTAATTTTTATTTAATCATTTTTATTTCAAAATAAATCGTTTTATGTAAAACATTTCTTTTACGTATTAACTGAAAGTGTCAAAAATTATTAAATATCAAGACAGTTGTGTTTAATTTTCTGTTAAAGCAAAATGTGCCATATGTTGATATTTTACAGACAGAAAAGTATTTTTCTCTCACATTATATTATTTTCTAAACTAAAAACATGGTATTAAGTATTCATTATTTATATTTCAGCATTCTTGTTTTTTCAATTATATTTTAATTGAAAAAAGAATACAGTAGAAACCCGCTAATTCGGATCCCGTTAATTCGGATCTCCGGATAATCCGGACCGGTTTGGTTATTAAATTTTTTTCACTTTTGAGAAGCGATTAGTTAATTTCTATAACATTAACTTGTTTCATCGTAGTATTCTGAATAAAAAAACATTTTATGCAAAATTTTCAGAAGAATACCTTAAGCTTTCTTATTTAAACTCTTATTTAAGCTACACCCAACGAACTACTTATGCTCAAAGAAATTCGCGACAGCATGGCTCGCAAAAGGTAAGGAAACTGGCACAGCAGAATATTACAAATTATTTATCACAAATTAAATATTTTTACTGGCTGTAAATATTTAATAAGTTTAATATAATGGTAATTTTCTGTAAGTATGTTTTATTTTATTTCATTTTTTTTTTCTAATTCTCCGAATAATCCGGTATTTTGGTAATCCGGATTAGGTCTGGTCTCAATTAATTCGAATTATCGGGGTTTTTAAGTACCTCATTATTTGGATGTGAACTCACACAATATACACTGTAAAAAAATTCTGTAAAGATACTAAACATTTTCTAGGAAACTGGGATTCCAAGAACTTTTCATGTAAACGATAACAGGAAAAATCCGTGTAACTGATTCTAAAACTAGAATTTTTGCTGTTACCGTTACAGGAAAAGTTCTGAGAATCCCAGTTTCCTAGAAAAAGTTTAGTACCTCTACAGAATTCTTTTTAAAATGTACCTTATTTTATGGATGATGGACAACATCATATTCCATGTATATGACATTCAAAAGTTTTCATGCGAAAACTATTTTTTTATGAATTTTTAAAGATTTTTTTTTAAAATAGTGTTAGGTTTAATTGCGCGAAATCCTTCGGCCAGAAGGTGAAATCAAATTTTCGCGCTCTGTTCTGCAATGCGCACTTCTAAATGCGCGACGAACGCGTTAATGGCATGAAAACAATTAGCTGTTGTTCTCATTTTGCAGCAAAACTATGTTATCTTTCTTACCAATGGGTATTTCTCCAAAATTTTAAGACCAGCAGTAATTCTTTTATACTGTTAAAGGCAGAATGCGTATCTGTCGTGGTAGAAGATGACAGTAATAATAGATAAATTCCTTTTTTTCTATATTGATTTCCTTATCTTATTTGAAATTTTACTCTTATGTATAACACATTCCCTAGCACGTGATATAGCGCCAACGTTAAGGAGCCACTCAAGCGCCAGCGCGTGATGTGGGGTGATGACGAATAGCCAGTCATGCGCAGGCGCGGGAAAATTTTTCACTGATTCTTTGTTATAAAAAGTAAATCGGCTTCTGGGAAAAATCCACTTCTACAGTGCGGCATGAACTATCATCACATCTTCATGTAAGCGGCAGCGAACATGTTAAAATAATATAATACATAAATACATTAAATATAAATACTCCACTATATATTTGAATAAATATTTATAAATGCATTTACCCCCATCCCCCCCCCCCCCAAACACACAAAAAATTCTGTGTCTTTACAGAGCACTTAAATGTCCTGAATTTGTTTAACTGTTTTTTAGACTAATATTAATTATTTTTTTTTTATTTCATCAAAAATTAAACGACTCATATTAAAAGAAATAGCTTTTTTTAAGCAAAGTTTTATCCAATGTTGTCAGCTTTAGATTATATTTTACTCAAATTATCTACCAATTTTTCATAAAATTTATCTTCTAAATAAACAGCACTCAGGTATCTGCCATAAAATAAAGCAAAAATGGCGAGTAGTAAACGTGTTGTAAATCAAGCTGTCTATTACGACTCAAATCTTGCACCGTCTCAGAATAAACGAGTGCATTTAGTTCAAACTCGTGTTACATATCATCTTAATTTTACTGCGGAGACTCGCACTTACAATTGACGCAACTAATTGCTCTTCTTACTCTTGGTTAAAATTGGTGAGATAATGTTTAACCTCTTCAGTCCCGAGAAAAATCTGCTGCATAGAAAAATTATTTTATTAGCAAATTATGGTGCATTTAGGCTTAGAAAAAAGAAAATAAAATTAGTTTTTTATTTTTAAAATTTTTAAATAGTTAAAATTTATGTACCCATATGGGTACAACAGGTCGCAATTGAGTAAAAATGTCATTTTTTAAACAAATAAAACCAATTTTGTTTTACAAGAATAAAACTATTTATTGTTTAAAAGTTATATCAATTTAAACAACTTAAATGATTTTTTTATCTAAAGCTATGTATTGCGCGAAAATATTATACACATCGTGTAATAATTGTAATGCATATCTTGCTACTATACATCTATCTGTGCATCTGATGTATCTGTGGCTTCCAGTAATAAGCAGGTATGGCACATTTTTGAAAAAAATTGAGATAATTTGGGAAAATGTAGCTTTAAAAGAGTGCTTTAATCTGCCATATTACTGAAAAAAAATTGAATACTTCACGTCATAGGGCGACTATAAATTTTCATTTAAAAATTGAAAAAATTTTTAATTGGTTCTCAATTAATAAAAAATATTTTTATATAATTATTTTGGCAAAAAAAGAAAAGCTCTTATATCCTAATTGAATGTAATGCAAATTATTAAGTTCTAATCTATTTTATAAAAGTAATGATAAAAAGACATTTGAAAACTTTAAACGTTAATTACACAAATTATTAAAAATGTTCCTATCCTGATTATTACTGGAAGCCACAGATAATATACACATACTACTACACATACCACTATACATATACTACATATATTTTAATAATAATCTTCTAATAAAGTATCATTTATTATAGACTTTTTTTGACTAATACATGAGGGCTTGTACAACTATACAACCTTTCAAAACGTGTTAAAAATTTTTAAAGTTATTAAAAATTATGACATATTTTAGCAGTAAATTCAGTATATTACTTCATATTATTTTAAAAAATAAAAAAGTCCTTTTAAATTGTTTTGTAAAACTAAATTAAATAATTTATTCGTTCCTAAAAATATTTTTTTAATAACCAAGTGTACACATTAGTTACGTAGAAAATTAGTTTCTTTTCTGGAAATGTATAGTTAAGATCCATTGTACCCAAATGGGTACAACATATTTACAGATGTTTTTCACATCCATGCACATATGAACAACATTTATAAAGAACTCCAAATCATTCTTGAAACATTATAGTTTATAAAAAATGCAATATATTGTTTTTAATTCACTCAAAAATTTGTATTATTCACATACTTTGACGTGAAGTCGTTGGAAAATTGTTTATGTCATCCATCTTGAAAATGTTCCATTTTTAAAGTCACATGGTTCCTCCATCTTTAAACATATAGCAAATTTATTGGTAATATAGGACACTGTGATGTATCTGAGTAATGCTAGCAGAAATCCATGCATTTATAAAAAATTTTTGGGTGTAATTTTGTCTTTTGTTTTAATGTACCCAAATGGGTACTCCAGGACTGAAGAGGTTAAGTCATTATAATTACTGTCGTTACATTTAGATATCGAAGAATATTTTTGTTTTTTAAGGAATTTTTTTTCTCATTTGTCACAGATATAAAACGTTAATTTAAAATATCGAAGCCATATCGACAGACTTGAGAATGATTCCTGTATGTTTAGTTAAATATAAAATATAACAATTATGTATGTATTTATTTAAAAAATTCTTCCAATGTCGAAGTATTTCCATAGCTCCGCCTAAAACAACACCTTAAAACGGTTTTTATTAATTGTTAAACATATTGTTGTAAATATTGATGTGTACCAACGCGAACTTTCGGCATTTATATATAATATGCAGAACATATAAGGAACTTTTTATAAGAAAATAGTAATTTTCTCTTAACCTTTAAATAAGATTTTAATTTTTGTAATCGCTATTTTAAACAGATTTTATAAATATAAAACTATACAAAAATTTCCCGATATACATCTTTAGTATCTATATAATAAACAATTATTGGCACGAAATTCTGTGCAGTAGTTTTTCAGAAAATCAATTTATAAGAATATCGGAAAAACATATTTATCTCATAAAATATCAATATTTTTCTATCATTATACATATTTTTTTTTGTTACATTTCTAATTGTTTTATAAAAGTAGTTCTCAATAAACGAACATTTTCGAGACTTTTAAAACTACACATGTAAAATGTAATTTATGAATGATATATTATTTCCAAAGTCTGTTGTAAGATAGGCGGTGGTTTGTGGCGAAAAATAGTTTAAAAAAAAGTTAAATTTTTTCCATAAACAAATCTTGAGATTGTTAGTGAATTTTTCAATTGTTGTCCTATTGTCAATCGTATGTACGCATCTGACAGCACAAATGTATGTGTAGCTACATGTAAGTGTATTCTATCCGCGCCTCTGTCACATTCTGGATACAAGGCAGGCTACAAAATTGACACAATTGCGCCAACTTATGAGCAAGATGATAATGCCAGTATGCAAGATTGTAATATAACATTATCAACAATGACAAAAAATATTCTGCGTATTTCCTGTGCATGTTTTCTCATACTGTATTCACTCTTGGAAAATGCCCCTTATTTATCTGACGTACTATATCGTATTAACGTAAACATTTTTTTCACACTGTAAATCTTGCAACATGTATGTCTACATACACCAGATCGCAATGGATTGTTGTAATTGGTTAGAAAATAGATAACCCTTAAAAATAGAGGTATTTTTTCCCTTTAAAATTACATTATTGTTGATAGATATTATGATAAATGGCTTTTGCTTTCATCCCAAAACCGTCTATTGTATAATAATAATGTTTAGTTAAAGTATTGTCCTTTGATAGGGTTTACGCCTTTACTGCCTTTTCTGAGTACGAAAATTAACTTACCGTACTTTCTAACAATGTCTGGATCGAAAATAAAATTTATTATTTATAACATCTGAAATATACCGTAAAAAAGAAACTGCATATCTTTATATTCCTGCAGTATCATACTTTTTCTTACGGCTGTGAATAATTTTAAATAATAGTTCGAAAATAATTTGGTAATTTCAGTGATAAACAGGTATTTTTTTTAAACTTTGCTTTCAGTTTTCTTAATATTATTCATTCGCTTATGAATTGACATGAACTGAACAGCGTTTTTCCTATCAGAAGTTTTCTGTCAACAAGCTTTAAAATAAATACATTTAAAGCGGAAAAAATAAATAATAATTTTTATTTGTTACAATGGTGCTACTAAGTTACCCGTCGACCAAAAAACTATCGCCAAATTATAAAATTAAATGCCAATAATGGATGATTGTGAATGTCGCATTCAATGACATTAAACTCGGTACACATGTTTAAAACGTCATCAATTGGTTTTTAATACCATTTTTTATTTGTATTTTTATTTGTGTTTTACAAATTTAGTCGTTCTTTCGTTATTTAAAATAAAAATTAGTCAACATGTATAACTTGGCTATTAATTTGGCGAAAATGGTCGACGGGATAACAGAGTAGTACCGTTACAACTGCTTGTTTAACACTAGAACGACCAAGACCGTCATTTTGACGGTTTTCAAATTTCGTGCTTAAAAATTTGATATAATTTATGGCGAGTTCCAAAATTTTATGATACGACTTTTAATAAAACATAAGAATATTTAAATATTCATATTCAATTCCTTCACACCCACTTTAATTTTCGTAATAAGTATGACCTATACCTATTTATACCAAGACCCGTCAAATTGACGGCTTTGGCAATTAACAAACTCATCCCGAAGGGATGCGGACTTCCCCATTTTCCAAATGGTCTAGCCCTTTTCGCCCATGCGCAGTCTGCTCCAGACTTCATATCAAACGTATTAGTAACTGTTAAATGTAATTAGGACGCGATCATTATCAATATGATAACGTTCTTAGTGAAAAGTGCAGTCAGTGAATAGTATAATCTGTATAAAGTCTAATCTGGGGAAAAAGAATGAATATATTTTTATGAAAAAATAACATTTATTTTTTGTAAATTCTAGTCAAAAATGAAACGATTTCGATGAAGAAAAAAATTATTCGGAGAATACAAAGAACTCACTAGTATAAATGAAGACTGTTCGGACACTAATTCAAGTAATAATATTGACTCTGAAAATTCTGGAGATGAAATTGAAATACGAGATATTGAAGAAAGTGAAGAAGAAGAATATGAAAGTGAAGATTCAGGGAGTGAAGATGAAATTCCCCAAAAGAGCCACAAACGCAGAAAGCGATTGCGAATAATTTCAGATACTGAATCGGACAGCCAAAAAGAAACTGAAAAAAGACAGGAAAAAGAAATTGCTCTCGACGGTACTGAATGGGAACAAATAGAGAATGGTTGTGTTGGTAGACTCCCACCACATGCTATATTCAAGAATACTTCAGGCCCAACTGGTTATGCAAAACGAAACATTATGCTTGGTAATGTTAGCAGTACATTTAGACTTATAATTGATAATCGAATGATGAAGCATATAAAAACTTGCACTGAGCTAGAGGCCAGAAATGTTCTACAGAAGGACGATTGGATAATTGCTATTGAAGAATTGTATGCGTTTGTAGGTATTTTGTATGCTCGAGGAGCCTATGAAGCGAGAAATTTGAAATTATCCTATTTGTGGTCAGAAAAATGGGGACCTTCTTTCTTTCGCGAAACTATGAGTAGAAATAGATTTCTAGAAATTATGATATTCATTCGTTTTGACAAAAAAGTGCGAAGAGTGTTCGCTTACGAACTGACAAGGATTTGGATTAGCTTCCGAAATTTTGAAGTCCTTTATTGATAACAGCCAAGCTTGTTACAAACCAGATAAGAATATAAGCGTAGATGAGCAATTGTTTCCCATAAAGGCACGATGCAGATTTCTGCCTATATTAGGTAAAGACGAACTTAGACCATCAGGAGGACATTTGAATGAATTTGTAGTTTTGAATCTTGTAAAAAACTACGTAAATTGTGGGAGGAATATAACAACGGATGATTTTTTTACAAGTATGCAGCTCGCAAAGAAGCTACTGGCCAAAAAAAACAAGTCTTGTTGGAACTATACGAGCAAATAGAAGAGAATTGCCAAAAATAGCTAAAGTTAGAAAAGATAACATGGCTCTTTTCCCCACAAAACTCTACAAATCAAATGATATTGTTTTAACGGTTTACAAAAGTAAGCCTCGTAAAAAAGTACTACTTCTTAGCTCAAAACATAAATCTGTAAAAATTGCTTCTAATCGAAAACAAATTCCTGCAACTGTGACATTTTACAATGAGACAAAGTTTGGAATAGACGTAGTTGACCAAATTTACCGCAAATATAGCGTAAAAGCAGGGTCACGTAGGTATTTTATAATGTATTATGCAGGTATTTTATAATATTTTGGACTTAGCAGCAAGCAATGCGTGGATTTTATATAAAGAGACTTGTGATAAAAATATAACTAGAAAACAATTTTTATTTCAATTATCTGAAGAACTCTCCAGTGAATATAGGAGCTGCAGAAAAAAAGCCTCCTCCCAAAAACAAGAACGGAAATCAATGGATTGTGTTCTAGAAAATTCACAAAATATTCCTTATGATCGCAAATCTTGCCAAATTCGATTATGCAACAAAAACAAAGCGATTTATACTTGCAGTGTATGCAACAAATATGTTTGTGGTAAGTGTTCATCTAAGATAACATATACTTGTAAAATATGTGCCTCGTGATTATTTCATTCATATCAAATATGCTGTATTATAAATGCAAATAGGAAGTGTTTTTTAATTAATAATTAATGAATTAATACATTAAATGTTATTTTTGTTAAATTTATGTATATTTTATTTACATTAACTAAGTCAAATATCTTTGTGGAAAATGTTCATCTAATATAAGAGACACTTGTAAAATATCTGCCTTATAATTAGTATTTCGTGCATATCAAATGTGATATACTGTAAATACAAATAGAAACTGTTTTTGTTTAGTTTCTTTATGTTTATCATTAATGAATTATTATATTAAATATTGTTTTTGTTAAATTATATTCTTATATTTACATTAACTAAGTTTAATATGTTTGATGCAAATGTTAATCTAAAATAACATGTAAAATTTGTCCCTCATAGTTTTTTCATGCATAGCAAATGTACTAAAAATGCAGATAGAAACTGTTTTTTTATTGAATTTTTATTAATTATTAATGAATTATCATATTAAATGATGTTCTTGTTAAATTACATATTTTTATTCACATTAACTAAGTCAAAAGTTACAATGAAGGCCGTGATGAAAAATCCGTCAATTTGACGGACGCGGTAAAACTAGGTATATATGAAACTCCGGTAGTTCTAGTGTTAATTATTCTAATTATCTCTATCTAGAACACTTAAAAAAGACAGTGAATGCATATAAAGGGTGTTCATGTCTTATATGTAAATAAAATCCCTGTTTCTGTGTAGAGCAGGACAGTTAAACTAGGGGGGTTGCAATATCTACTTATAAAACGTATTTGTTATCACGAATATCCAAGTTGGTAAAAAGAGTGTAGCTGAATTTGGGCTTTTTTTAATTATTCAAATGAAGGCTTCCTTAGCGTTTTCACTTAACATCCACGTTTTTGGTCGTTTTTAAAATTAAATATTCCTAGTATCACAAATACGATACACCTATTAATATTGCCTGTTAGCTACCATGATCAAACTCGAGTCCCCCGTTATTTATAAGGGATCGTATAAGTTTAACCGTGGTACTACACATTTTTTTACAAATTCCTGTGTAATTAAAGATTTCATTTAGCCTTTACATTACCAATTGTACCCACATTTATCTGGGCTTTTAAATTAATATTTTCTTGTATCATTAATGAATTTATCACTTAGTAATTAATGTTATAGTTTGGTGATCTGTGTCTGTGTTTCTTTTTTTTTTATTTTTATTCGCTTCCCTCCCTTTCGCTCAGTTGTGCATCATGGAGGCGGGGTTATATGGCAGAAGTTGTCTTCTTTGCTATTGATTTTTCCCTTTTTAGGTGAGTTCGTAATTATGTAAATACGTAGCACCTATTGTTGTCACTCAGTCCGTCCGTCTGTCCGTCTGTCTGTCCGTCCGTCCGTCCGCATATAAGAACGCAAAAACTACCCAACCGAATCATTTGAAATTTAAAATACATAATTATAACATAATTTTGTCGAGTCATTTCAAATTTTATGAAAATCGGATGGATAGATCAATTACAGGGACATTCAAAAGGATTCCGTTACATTACGGTCAATGGGGAAAAATTTTTTAAATGCATTTTAATCGTTTGAAATTTAAAACATATAATTATTGCGTAATTTTGTCGAGTCATTTCAAATGTTATGAAAATCGAATGCATAGATCAATTACAGGGACAATCAAAAGGATTCCGTTACATTACAGTCAATGGGGAAAAAAGTTTCAAATGCATTTTAATCGTTTGAAATTTAAAACGTATAATTATTACGTAATTTTGGCGAGTCATTTCAAATGTTATGAAAGTTGGATGCATAGATCATTTACAGAGACAATCAAAAGTATTCCATTACATTACAGCCAATGGCGAAAAAAGCATCAAATGCATTTTAATGATGTTACACTCATTCGAACATAATAGAATTGGCATGAATCTATGAAGTATATACTAAAATATGCATTCCGTACAATCTGTGATGCAAAGAATTTTTATTATTAAATTACAGGGCCACACAAAAGTATTCCGCTACATAATGCTATACGGGGAAACATTGTTTGGTACGTGTTTTAATTATATTCAACTATTTCACATTTTATGAATAAGATATACGTTGCTGAGGTGTAATAAAAATTACTTCCTGCATATTTACAGAAACGTAAAGATTTCGACTACTATACTATATACGAAGTACGCTCTACTATATCAGCAAGATCTGAATATTTTAAAAACTTCGTTATCGTACGAACGCACCTCATTTGCTACGTTCACGTGAAATTTCCAACTTGTTTGAATTTTGATTTTAAATGTAAAGAATAAAGAATGTTTATTAGAAATGTTTATTAAGCAAAAATATATTACACAATGTTCAAATTATACCGATTAATAATCAAATGATCATTTATTAAAATGTTGAAGCTCTTAAACTTACATTTATAATATTTTTATATTTGAAATGTAATAGAAAAGTAATAGATAAATATTGTAACAGAAGTAATTTATTAAAGCCTTATAAAACACTGATATAAAAATCAGTTGATCTTTGTTGTAAGATGCTTTGTAATTTTTGAATTATTTAATTTATTCAAATTTGCATAACAATTAAATGGAACAAAATTAAATTTTAATTATATTAAATAAAATGTAACTAGCATTTTTATGAGATAAAATAAAATTTAATTTCAAATAATGATTTTTTAATTCATAATAAGGTATTTTTTGCTAATTAAATGATCTTTTTTAAAATGCAATAATTCTATACTTACATAAAAATATTTTTATGTTTAAATCGTATTGCTGATAGATAAATATAAAAGTAGCAGAAATAATTTATGAAAGATTTTATTTTACGCAGTCTTCATACATATAAGAATTCCTATTAATTCATAAATTACATAATTATTGTGAAAACAAAAAAGGCAAAACTTAAAAGTAAGTCTCTATTAATATTTAATTCATCGTTTAATTAACCTTCTCAATTTTGAGAGAAATTTAACGTGATATCTCAAAAAAAAAGAAGACAAGTTGAATGTAGATACTGCCATTGCAGAATTCAGTTTCGCCTCCGATTAGAAAAAAAAAAAAATAAAAAAAAAAAGTCGATAAAGGATTTTTAGAAGGTCGACCCCGTTTAGAATGCAATGAACTAACTTCATTTTTCTTGTGTTTATCAATATAATAGAAAAAAAATCCCTTTCGGCATGGCCTATAGGCGGAGGTAGATTTCGAAAAGTTTTCATCTCAAAAAAAAAAAAAAAAAAAAAAAAAAAAAATGCCTATCTCTACTTAAATGCCCATTTTGGCAATATATTTTGAATTATATTCTTACTTTATTTAAAAAATTGACCAATATGCTCATTATATAGTTCCTAAATAACAAAAAACTGTTAATTAAATTCGTTTGACAGCAAAATTGAATTTAAAAATGAGTCATAAAATAACCAATTTATTATTTTAATACATCCACAATTCTTTAATCAAGATCGCTTTGAGAAATTTTGTGCGACGTGCCCACTTTGACAGATTTTTTTAAATATATATTTAGCCTTTATCAAAAATCTGACCAATACGGCACATTACACAGTTCCTAAATAACAAATAACTGTCAATTGAATGCGTTTGAGAGCAAAATTGAATTTAAAAATGAGTCATAAAATAAACAATTTGTTATTTGAATACAACCTCAATTCTTTTATCATGATCGCTTTGGGAAATTTTTTTGCGAAGTGCTTACTTTGACAGCTTTTAAAATATATATATTCACCCTTTATCAAAAAATCGAAGAATACGCACATTATATAGTTCCTAAGTAACAAAAAACTGTCAATTGAATGCGCGTCAGAGCAAAATTGGTTTTAAAAATGAGTCATAAAATAACCAATTTGTTATTTGAATACCCACAGTTCATTAATCATCTCGCTTTGGGAAATTTTTTGCGAAGTGCCCATTTTGGCAGCCTTTTTTGAAATATATTCTGCCTTTATCAAAAAACTGGCCACTCCGTCACATTATATAGTTCCTAAATAAGAGAACCTGTAAATTGGATGCGTTTGAGAACAAAAAAAGATTTAAAAATGACTCGGTAAAAACGCAATTTCTTAAATTTCCTCAAATTTTAATCACGATAACTTCGTGAAATTCTGTTCAAAATACCCTTTTTGGCAGCCTTTTAAAAAATATATTCTGCCTTTATCAAAAAACTGGCCAATACGTCAAGTTATATGGTTCCTAAATAATAGGACCTGTAAATTGGATGGGTTTGAGAACAAAAATTAATTTAAAAATGACTCATGAAAAACGCAATTTGTTATACTTAATGAATTTTTTAATGATGAAAACTTCGGGAAATCTGTTCAAAATACCTCTTTTGGCAGCCTTTTTAAAAATATATTCTGCCTTTATCAAAAAATTGGCCAATAAGTCGCATTATATAGTTGCTAAATAAGAGGATCTGTCATTTGGATGCGTTTAAAATCAAAAATGAATTTTAAAATGAGTCAGAATATAAGCAGTTTGGATTTAAGGTTTTTTCTCCAACTCCTATTTTTGTTTAATTTATTTTTGCTATAAGAATTGGTTCTATGAAAAACTTGTCAATATAAAAGTTGTAGATATTATTCTGAAGATGTAAAATAAATTTAATTAGATTTAATTGCTTAAGAATTGAGTAAGTTATGGGTTTATTTCTTTTTCCTCCCCCCTTTTTCTTTTCGTTTTTAATTTTTTTCATCGGTAAAAATTGGTCCTATCAAAAACTTGTAAATACAAAAGTTTTAGATAATATTAAGTACATTTATATAAAATTTAGTTGGATTTGATATCTTGAGAATTGACGAAGTTATGATTTTTTTTCTCCCAAAAACCATGTTTTTTTCGCCCCTTGAGCCCATTTTTAACTTTATCAAAAATCTGTCACGCATAAAATTTTTCCTCATCTTTTAGAAGTAATATAAACTTTAAACCGATTCGATATCTATTTTAATTAAAAAGTTATCGCATTTTTTCTGTTTTCACAAAAACCCTCCTAACTTTGACCCCCTTGGTCCGATTTTGCCCATTAACGAACTTAACCGAGATTTTATGCCCCTTGATTTTATGTAAAAGTTTGATGAAGATCTGAGCATAATTATGGAAGTTATCGTGTCTAGAAGAAAGTGATATACACCGATAGATAGATAGATAGATAGATAGATAGATAGATAGATAGATAGATAGATAGATAGATATATAAACTTTTTTACTGATGGTAGTTTTGGGGTCTAGGAGTCATGATTCGTGTAGATCCGCAAAAATTTTTCAGAAATTCCAACATGGGAGACAATGCAATAGGTAGTATTTCATACGAAATCTACCTAACAGAACGGCGTGAAGTACCCAATTGATTAGCAATTTCTCTCTGAGACTTTGGAATTGCAGAATAATTAAGAGATACAATTTGACGTGCTACTTCTTCATTGACTAGATTCATCAAAAACGGATTTTTTCTTTAGTTTAAACGCTTTTTCATAGACGCTGGGAAAAAGGAAATGCATTTTAACAATAAAAGGAGTGGAATCCTTTCGAATTCGACGAATGAAATGTTTAAAAGACCCGATCGATTTGGCTTTAAAAAAGCAAAAGTAATTACATTATTGAATCAATATATAATAAATATATTTCCAAACTTAATGTCAAGTTTTCCGGTTACAATTTTGCATGCAAATATTTGCACATCTTCACTTAAAATTGTAATCTGAGTGCCGGCGAAATCCAGAAATTTTATTTTATATGCACTACAGAAAAATAAATTTATATATAAAAAAAAAAATATTAATAATTATTTTTACTTTGACGTTATTTTCACTAACTGAAGTCATCTGAAAGTAAAATCTGAATCTCAGTGTCCATAATAAAAAGAAATATTGAAATGTAATATCGTTATGAGTAAAAATGCGATGTTTTAAATAGTGACGTCATTTTCTCTTCAAATGTTTTTTAAAAGTTACTCTTATTAGTAATATGAAAAAGGCGTCTGTAATAATATTGTAAATTCATTTTGTCTGGTTGCTGAATGCCATCATTTTCCTCCTTTGAAATATTTCTTACTTTGCTTTAGACATTAATTTTTATCATAAATTATTTTCTGTTATTTTATTTACATTATTAATATTATTTCTCAGTAAATATATTTTTTTACTTCAATTAGTGCATAATTATACGCAATCATTTTATTGTGGTTAAATTTTACGAAAACAATTAATTTTTTTCTTTTAAATGCGAGGACATGTTTTCTGATGAAATAAAGTTTCTGACTTGTGGAAAGTAATAATGGAAAATAAATTTTTATTATCGAGAGAAAAGCTAAACTAAGTTGCCACCATTTTGAAGAAATATCGTAAAAAAGCATTTAAAATTAAAAATAAAGTATAAAAATGGAAATAAATAAAAAAAATAGCTAAAATGGGCACAACTACAAAGAAATAGCCTTCATTTAAAAAAATAATTATCAAAATCGTTTCAGTAGAAAATTCAGGGCTGATGACACGACATTTTTAGCTTGTCTGAAAGAAATAGCATCGGAGGCTAAAAAAAAAGTTTAAGTTTATTATAAAACATCTCCAAAGATGCATCAGCCTATACATCGATGCTTCTAATATGCATTAATTTAAAAAGTCTAGACAGAAATTTATTAATTTTAGAAGCATTTAAAATATTTTAAAAGACGTTTTTTAGTGTCGCCTCCATGCGACATTACTTCTTAAAACACTTAAAATAAACGTCGAATGCTAATAATGGTTGTTCGTGTTATTTATTATCCATACGATATCTTTCAACATCGCAAAGCAGGATGAGCACAATGACCTTAAGATACTTAGACTCCAAAATAGCAACCTTTTCGTAGGCCGACATGTGTGCCTTCCGTCACGTGACGGAGGGCAGATTTAGCACGCCAAACCGGTTTTTCTCCCGCCGAAACTCATATTGCTATGTTTGTCTTGAATTGGACCGCACTTCTTCTTTTCTCTTTGTGAAATCTGAAAGTTGCCAATATAGCGATCACCGCCAAAAAACAGCATCTTTTCGCCAAAGATGTTGAATTCGAAACCATGCCGAGATAACAATGGGATTTGGCGTCTACGTATATGAGAAAGTCAATGGATGAGCACTAAATCGCACAATGCTCCAGGTTATACAAACTGCAAGCTCTTCCCACACTCTAAATGAGTGTTATCTTTTGGTTAATTCTAAAATAACAACATCTTGAAAGATTCTCTAAATTATTTTTTCTACTTATATTGTACTTTTTACCCCCGAACAATAGATTTAAAGCACTCTTATGTATTCTTATAATAATAATAATAATAATAATAATAATAATAATAATCATATAGTTATTTCTATGACTACCCATAAAATTTTCATTTGATGATATGACATATAAGCTAGTGTATTTGCATAAAAATTCTTTAAAGTTAAACAAGTTGGAAATTGCACGTGAACGTAGCAAATGAGGTGCGTTCGTACGATAACGAAGTTTTTAAAATATTCAGATCTTGCGGATATAGTAGAGGATACAGTATAGTAGTCGAAATCTTTACGTTTCTGTAAATATGCAGGAAGTAATTTTTATTACACCTCAGCAACGTATATCTTATTCATAAAATGTGAAATAGTTGAATATAATTAAAACACGTACCAAACCATGTTTCCCCGTATAGCATTATATAGTGGAATACTTTTGTGCGGCCCTGTAATTTAATAATGAAAATTCTTTGCATCACAGATTGTACAGAATGCATATTTTAGTATATATTTCATAGATTCATGCCAATTCTATTATGTTCGAATGAGTGTAACATCATTAAAATGCATTTGAAACTTTTTCTCCGTTGACCGTAATGTAACGGAATCCTTTTGATTGTCCCTGTAATTGATCCATTCATCCGATTTTCATAACATTTGAAATGACTCGACAAAATTACGCAATAATTATGTTTTAAATTTCAAAAGATTAAAATGCCTTTAAAACTTTTTTCCCTATTGACCGTAATGTAACGGAATCATTTTGAATGTCCCTGTAATTGATCTATCCATCCGATTTTCATAAAATTTGAAATGACTCGACAAAATTATGTTATAATTATGTATTTTAAATTTCAAACGATTCGGTTGGGTAGTTTTTGTTTTGTTATATGCGGACAGACGGACGGACAGACAGACAGACGGACAGACAGACGGAGAGACGGACGAACTGGGCGACAACAATAGGTGCTACGTATTTACATAATTACGAACGCACCTAAAAAGAGAGAGAGAGCATAGCTGCTAACTTTTACGCATTTTTTCTACCACGAAAAATTTATAGTAAATATTATCTCATTTAATCGTCGAAAAACTTATGATTAAATAAATGGGAAATCTCTGTACAATTTTAGTGATAGCAAAAATTCGTAAAAGTTGGTAGCTATGGAGGGAGGAAATATACTTCAATACCAAATATTTCATTTATATGCTTTACGTTGAACTTTTATTCAAGTATATTTGTGTACATGTACCGCAATATAATGTATGCATAAATAGTTTCCCCCCTAGAGACCTGAAAAACAAAAACTTTACGATTTAGCTTGATTTAAGACTAACATCTCTTAATATTAGCATATTTTATTTATTTGTTATTTCTTTTTCTTTCTTTTTTTTTTTCTTTTACTTTGATGAAAAATTATTTGAAATTTACTAATTTTAATGTCATGCTATTAATCGAAAAATCATATTCAATTATTATAATGATATAAAAATTCAAATAAAATCTTTTTTTTTTCATTTTTAGGTGCGTTCGTAATTATGTAAATACGTAGCACCTATTGTTGTCGCTCAGTCCGTCCGTCTGTCTGTCTGTCTGTCTGTCCGTCTGTCTGTCTGTCTGTCCGTCCGCATATAACAGCGCACAAACTACCCAACCGAATCGTTTGAAATTTAAAATACATAATTATTACATAATTTTGTCGAGTCATTTCAAATTTTATGAAAATCGGATGCATAGATCAATTACAGGGGCAATCAAAAGTATTCCGTTACATTACGGTCAATGGGGAAAAAAGTTTCAAATGCATTTTAATCGTTTGAAATTTAAAATACATAGTTATTACGTAATTTTGTCGAGTTATTTCAAATTTTTTGATAATCGGGTGCATAGATCAATTACAGGGGCAATCAAAAGTATTCAATTACATTATAGTCAATGGGGAAAAAGTTTCAAATGTATTTTATACGTTTGAAATTTAAAATACATAGTTATTACATAATTTTGTCGAGTTACTTCAAATTTTATGAAAATCGGATGCATAGATCAATTACAGGGACAATCAAAAGTATTCCGTTACATTACGGTCAATGGGGAAAAATGTTTCAAATGCATTTTAATCGTTTGAAATTTAAAATACATAGTTATTACATAATTTTGTCGAGTTATTTCAAATTTTTTGATAATCGGGTGCATAGATCAATTACAGGGGCAATCAAAAGTATTCAATTACATTATAGTCAATGGGGAAAAAGTTTCAAATGTATTTTATACGTTTGAAATTTAAAATACATAGTTATTAAATAATTTTGTCGAGTTATTTCAAATTTTATGAAAATCGGATGCATAGATCAATTACAGGGACAATCAAAAGTATTCCGTTACATTACGGTCAATGGGGGAAAATGTTTCAAATGCATTTTAATGGTGTTGCACTCATTCGAACTTAATAAAATTTATATGCAACTATAAAGTACATATTATAATATACATTTTACATAATCTGTGATGCAAAGAACATTTGTTATTGATTTACAAGGCCACACAAAAGTATTCCATTACATAATGGTATAGAGAGAACATTGCTTGATGAGCGTTTTAATTGTAATTCACTATTTACAATTTTATGAGATTGAGATATAAGAGTAATATTTTTAAAACTTCGTTATCGTACGAACGCACCTCGTTTGCTACGCTTCACGTGCAATTTCCAACTTGTTTTTTCTAATCTTGTTAATAAACAAGAAAACTTTAATTTCGAGAATCGCCTTGGATCTTATTTTTCATAGAAATACTTTGAATTTATGCTTAACGAAAGAGAAAGAGAGAGAAAAATATACATAATTCTTACTTTCTAATTATTTTAGCTATCAGTTATTTTCCAATACTTTTAGTTAAGTGTTATTAGCTCACAGGCTATCATAGCCTGAGAGCTTATGTGCCCGTCCGATCTGTATGTACGTTCGTACGTTCGTACGTACGATCGTGCGTAACGCGATAACTCATGATAAAAATATCGGATCCACTTGAAATTTTGTATATAGGTATATCCTGATAAGGGGCTTCCCTGATTAGTTTTTCGAGTTCATTCGATATGTATAAAAGGGGGAACGGGGGGCTCATGCCCCTCCCCTTAATTGATATAAACGGGATTTTCATGCAGAATTAACAGTTTTCGTTCAAAATTTAGATATAGGATCATTCTGATGAGGCGTTTCCGTGACTGTTATTAGGTGTTCATTGAATAAGTGTCAACAGGGGGAACGGGGGGCTCATGTCCCTCCCCTTAATTGATATAAACGGGATTTTCATGCAGAATTAACAGTTTTCGTTCAAAATTTAGATATAGGATAATTCTGATGAGGCGAATCCGTGGCTGTTATTAGGTGTTCATTGAATAAGTATAAACAGGGGGAAAGGGGGTTCTAATGCCTTTCCCATTAACATGTATAAATGGATTTTTCAAGCAGAATTGTCAGATTTCGTTCAAATCTCTGAATAGTTTTCGAAGTTTAGTGGTTAAGTATAAAAGAGGGGAATAACTCCTCTTAAATTATATAAATGCTAAATGGGTTTTTATTAAGAATTATCCGATTTGCTCTGAATTTTGGATATAGATTTTTCATATGATAAAGCATGTCCTTGATAGTTTAGGAGGTTCAATAATTGAGTATAATAAAAAGAATATTGCCCAGTTAAATTGATGGCATTGAGCTCACAGGCTACGCATACTAATTGTACATTACAGCCTTGTATTTTCGTTAGTTCCGTTCGAAAAAAAAATAAGAAGGGGAAACAGCTCTCCCCTTTCTCCTTTTTAGCTCACAGGCTATCATAGCCTGAGAGCTTATGTGCCCGCACGTTCTGTACGTACGTCCGTATGTGCGTAACGCGATAACTCATGATAAAAATATCGGATCCACTTGAAATTTTGTATATAGGTATATCCTGATAAGGCGCTTCCCTGATTAGTTTTTGGAGTTCATTCGATATGTATAAGAGGGGGAACGGGGGGCTCATGCCCCTCCCCTTAATTGATTTAATGGGTTTTTCATGCAAAATTAACAGTTTTCGTTCAAATTTAGATATAGGATCATTTTGATGAAGCAATTTCGTGACTGTTATTAGGTGTTCATTGAATAAGTATAAAAAGGGGGAACGGGGGTTCTAATGCCCCTCCCCTTAATTGATATAAAGGGGTTTTTCAAGCAGAATTGTCAGATTTCGTTCAAATCTCGGAATAGTTTTGGAAGTTTAATGGTTAAGTATAAAAGAGGGGGACAGCTCCTCTTAAATTATATAAATGTTAAATGGATTTTTAATAAGAATTATCCGATTTGCTCTGAATTTTGGATATAGATTTTTTATGTGATAAAGCATGATGTTGATAGTTTAGGAGGTTCAATGATTAAGTATAAAAAAGGGGAAAGGGGAGAGCTGTTTCCCTTTCTTAATTTTTTTTTCCAACGGAATTAACCCTTGAAAATATAAGGCTGTAATGTACGATTAGTATGCGTAGCCTGTGAGCTCAATGCCATCAGTTTAACTGGGCAATATCCTTTTTATTTATACTTAATCATTGAACTTCCTAAACTATCAAGTACATGCTTTATCATATTAAAAAATCTATATCCAAAATTCAGAGCAAATCGGATAATTCTTAATAAAAACCCATTTAGCATTTATATAATTTGAGAGTAGTTACTCCCCTCTTTTATACTTAACCATTAAACTTCCAAAACTATTCAGAGATTTGAACGCAATCTGAAAATTCTGCTTGAAAAATCCATTTATGCAAGTTAAGGGGAGGGGCATTAGAACCCCCGTTCCCCCTGTTTATACTTATTCGATGAACACCTAAAAACAGCCACGGTATCGCCTCATCCGAATGATCCTATATCTAAATTTTGAACGAAAACTGTTAATTCTGCATGAAAATCCCGTTTATATCAATTAAGGGGAGGGGCATGAGCCCCCCGTTCCCCCTGTTTATACTTATTCAATGAACACCTAATAACAGCCACGGTATCGCCTCATCCGAATGATCCTATATCTAAATTTTGAACGAAAACTGTTAATTCTGCATGAAAATCCCGTTTATATCAATTAAGGGGGGGTATGAGCCCCCCGTTCCCCCTGTTTATACTTATTCAATGAACACATAATAACAACCACGGTATCGCCTCATCCGAATGATCCTATATCTAAATTTTGAACGAAAACTGTTAATTCTGCATGAAAATCCCGTTTATATCAATTAAGGGGGGTATGAGCCCCCCGTTCCCCTTGTTTATACTTATTCAATGAACACATAATAACAGTCACGGAATCGCCTCATCAGAATGATCCTATATCTAAATTTTGGACAAAAACTGTTAATTCTGCATGAAAAACCCATTTATATCCATTAAGGGAAGGGGCATGAGCCCCCCGTTCCCCCTCTTATACATATCGAATGAACTCCAAAAACTAATCAGGGAAGCGCCTTATCAGGATATACCAATATACAAAATTTCAAGTGGATCCGATATTTTTATCATGAGTTATCGCGTTACGCACGAACGCACGTACGAACGTACATACAGAACGGACGGGCACATAAGCTCTCAGGCTATGATAGCCTGTGCGCTAAATAAAGAATACTGCCCAGTTAAACTGATGGCATTGAGCTCACAGGCTACAAATACTAATTGTACATTAAAGCCTTATATTTTCAAGGGTTAATTCTGTTCGAAAAAAAATTAAGAAGGGGAAACAGCTCTCCCCTTTCCTCTTTTTTTATACTTAATCATTGAACCTCCTATACTATCAAAGACATGCTTTATCTTATAAAAAATCTATATCCAAAATTCAGAGCAAATGAGATAATTCTTAATAAAAACCCATTTAGCATTTATATAATTTAAAAGGAGTTATCCCCCTCTTTTATACTTAACCATTAAACTTCCAAAACTATTCAGAGATTTGAACGAAATCTGACAATTCTGCTTGAAAAACCCATTTATATAAATTAAGGGGGGGGCATTAGAACCCCCGTTCCCCCTATTTATACTTATTCAATGAACACCTAATAACAGTCACGGAATCGCCTCATCAGAATGATCCTAATCTAAATTTTTAACGAAAACTTAATTCTGCATCAAAATCCCATTTTTATCAACTAAGGGGAGAGGCATGAGCCCCCCGTTCCCCCTCTTATACATATCGAATGAACTTCAAAAACTAATCAGGGAAGCGCCTTGTCAGGATATACCTACATACAAAATTTCAAGAAGATCGGATATTTTTATCATGAGTTATCGCGTTACGCACGAACGCACGTACATACAGAACGGACGGACACATAAGTTCTCAGGCTATGATAGCCTGTGAGCTAAAAAGGAGAAAGGGGAGAGCTGTTTCCCCTTCCTAATTTTTTTTTTCGAACGGAATTAACAAAAATACAAGGCTGTAATGTACAATTAGTATGCGTAGCCTGTGAGCTCAATGCCATCAGTTTAACTGGGCAATATTCTTTTTATTTTTATTTTGTACTACACTAAATTTGGATTTAAATTTTCAAATATATTTAAAAAAACAAACTATTTTTTAAGCCCAAATAGAAAAATATATATATATATATATATATATATATATATATATACAGGGTGATTCAAAAAAGATGGGAAAATTTTTAAGAGGGGATAGTACTCATAAAGACAAACAATATTAAATGGTAAACTAAGGGTCCCAAACGTTTCCCGAAGGAGATAGGCGCCATCAATTTTTAATGTCCAAAATTTGAAATGATTATAAAAAACGGAAAAAGTGATCGATTCGTTTGCGGTTTTCACAAAAACTATTCGCTATGTCAGTATTGTCTTGAAAATAAATTATAAAGATAAATTTCAAAAAATGCCTATAGAGGGCTCTTTAGACTTAGGAGCAACTAACAACTATTTTTTACCATTATTTTTTGCATCTCATTAAATTTTTATAAATCTTTAGGCATAAACTTAAATTTTGAGCTTAAAATCTGTGGTTAAGTAGCGCAAACTGAACTGTGTTCAATGGGAGTGGGTAGGTTCAAATTTCAAATGATTATAAAAAACAGAAAAATTGGTCAATTGATTTGCGGTTTTCACTAAAATTGTTCTTTATGTCAGAACTGTCTTAAAAATAAATTATACAGATAAATTTCAAAAAATGCCCACAGGGGGCGCTTTAGACTTTGGAGAAACGTACAACTATTTTTTACCGTTATTTTTTGCATCTCATTAAGTTTTTTTAGAAGCTTTGACATAAACTTAAATTTTGAGCTCAAAATCTGAATCGTTGAGAGTGGTTAAGTAGTGCAAACTGAACTGTGTTCAATGGGGATGCGGAAGTTCAAATTTCCAATTATTATAAAAAACGGAAAAATTGGTCGATTCGTTTGCGGTTTTCTCTAAAACCATTCTTTATGTCACTATTTCCTTGAAAATAAATCTTAAAAATAAATTTAAAAAAATTCCGTTAGAGGGCGCCTTAAACTTTAGAGTAACTAACAGCTATTTTTAACCGTTATTTTTTTAAATCTAAATAAATGTTTTAAAACCTTAGACTTAAATTTTGAGATCAAAATCTGAATCGTTGTGAGTAATTAAGTAGCGAAAAATTGAACCGTGTTCGTATAGTGGGCAGGGTAACATTTCAACTCCTGAACACAGTTCAGTTTGCGCTTCTTAATCTCTCCCAACGATTCAGAATTTGAGCTCAAAATTTAAGTCTAAGCTTTTGCAAGCATTTAATTAGATACAAAAAAGTAATGGTTAAAATAGTTGTTGGTTACTCTAAAGTTTAAGGCGCCCTCTAACGGAATTTTTTGAAATTAATTCTTAAAATGTATTTTCAAGGAAATAGTGACATAAAGAATGGTTTTAGAGAAAACCGCAAACGAATCGACCAATTTTTCCGTTTTTTATAATAATTGGAAATTTGAACCTACCCACCATTATTGAACACAGTTCAGTTTGCGCTACTTAACCACTCTCAACAATTCAGATTTTGAGCTCAAAATTTCAGTTTATGTCAAAGCTTCTAAAAAAACTTAATGAGATGCAAAAAATAGCGGTAAAAAATAGTTGTACGTTACTCCAAAGTCTAAAGCGCCCTCTATCGGCATTTTTTGAAATTTATCTTTATAATTTTTTTTTTTAAGACAATACTGACATAAAGAATAGTTTTCGTGAAAACCGCAAACGAATCGACCAATTTTTCCGTTTTTTATAATCATTTAAAATTTTGGACCCTAAACTTTGATGGCGCCTATCTCCGGAAGACGTTTGGGACCCTTAGTTTCCCATTTAATATTATTTGTCTTGATGTGCACTATCACATCTTAAAATTTTTCCCACCTTTTTTGAATCACCCTGTATATATATATATTATCTGATTCGCATTTAAATTCCTGTATCAGAAAAAAGTTACATAAATTGTACGTTTTTATAGCAGCTTTTTTACATGAAAATAATATATTTTCTCTGGAAAATTGCAAAAATGGTTAAGATAATTCTTCCATAAATACTTTTGTATAAATCTATTTATTTTATTTATAAAATTCATTCAAATAGTTAAGTAAGATTTCGATGAAGGTATGTGAAAGTTATTGATAGCTAAAATTATTAGAAAGTAATTGTTAATATTATTACTTTTTTCACTTCTTTTCTCTTTTATTTAATATAAATTCAAAATATTAGAATGAAAATAAAATTCTAGAGCTTTTTTAAAATTAAACTTTTCTTGTTTTTTTAAATGAAATGAAAAAAAAAATGGATAGAATAAAGCTCTTCTTTGAATTTCTAATAATAATTAAACATGGATTTTTCTCTGACCTGACCAAGCCTTTAATTTATTGCATGACATACTAGTAAATCTGAAATTAATTTCTTTTAAATAAAACAATAACTAACTAACAAATAAATAAACCATGTTAATATTAAAAGAGACTAATCCTAAGTCAGGGTAAAAAATATAACTTCAATGTTAAAGTATATAAATTAAATATTTAATATTAAAATATATCCTCCCCTCTTTCTCATACTATTATTCTTACTAAAAAAATTATTTTAAATGTTACTAACTTATGATGTTAGATCATAAAATGAAAATATTGTGGGTAGTCACAAAAAGAATACATTATAATTTTTATTATTATTTTAAGAATGTAGTGAAGAATGTTTTCAATTCATTGAAACAAAAAGAAATTTTAATATAATTTAAAAAGCCTTGCATGGCGTATTTTTAAAGGATTCGGCTGGAAGGAGCTTCAGTCTGTTTGTCCCTAAGTGTTGAGCGATTTAGCGCGGACCGTCCCAGGGCTGTTGTGTTTTACCGTTCTTCTCCAGACAGCGCTGCAATCACGGACTCAAAGTGTTTCGTCTGTGAGTAAAATTATACTATAAAATTTGCCTTATTTAATCGGAGCATTTTCTGCATTTAATAAGGAACAAATTTCTATTTTTAATAACCGGTAATAAAACATTAAAAATTTTGTAAAGCGTTCCCGTCGCGAAGGGTTCAAAGGTTGTCTGTCATTTGCAAACATGGTTTCCAATAAATCGCCTGCCCATTGATTTAGCAGTCGATTTATGCTAAAGACTAGAACATATACTTTATATTAATTAAAAAATTTCTCTTTTATTCTATAAAAATATTTCTACTAATATTTTATGGTGTGAGACATAATTAAATTTTGATAAGCAGTAGGAGTGAAATTAATAAGTATTCTTATGTTATTCATTTTGGATGCGGACAAATTTAAGGCATTCAGTTTTTAATGCTGTTTTTAAAAAAATAGCCGAAAAATATACTATTCTGTAAAGGAAATTAAAATGCTTCAAATTGCTAAATCTAATATTAATATTAAAATTGGAGGAACAAAGAAAAACAATGAATTTTTAAAGTATGATAAGATTGAAAATGACACTAGCATTAATAGAAACAATAATAAATATGGGAAATCACATCTTAACCCTTTATTGGGTCATGGTAATATACTTACCACTTACTTTTTGTTAAAAACTGATTGATTTGCACCGGGATTTTCAGTGAGATGATTTGTGTTTATATCAATCTGACGGAAAAGGTGCAATTTTTATTTTGAAATAAATTTGTTTATTGATAGATAATGGTGGCAGTGAAGCTTTTCAACATCTTAGCCAAAGAATTGATTTGCCCGATAAAAGGTTAAGATGTTCGACTTTCAGTTGTGATTTCGTTCATTTATAAAGCTATGTTGTAACTTTGCACAGGATTCTTTTCAATGATAATCCCATTTTATTGATATAAACGTGTGCTGATTAGTTTTTGGCATATATCGTCCAAGAGGTGGCGCTGCTATACTGAATTTTTCTCAATTTTTGCAATAGCTCTTTCTCTTGACCTAATGCACGGATTTTCGTAAAGCTTCAGATTCAGTTACCAGCTGAGTTAAGTTGTAGCTTATATCACTCAAGAGGTATCGTTATTATATTGCATTTTTTTACTTTCTTCTATCTTTACAGAAAGTATTGCATACGTAAAGAATTTCGACTTCCGGTTTTCGATGGATTTATATGGTTCATAATGTCCCGAACAAGATTTGCTAGTTTTTTTGAAAATGTCTGCCTGTGTGTCTATCTGTCTATATGTGTGAACAATTCTGTGGGTGCTTTATTTAAAGAAACAGTATTTCATAAACTTTAAATTCTGTTAGACTTTGATATAAACTCATGCTGATTAGTTTTTTGTTTGTATCGCTCAAGAGGTGGCGCTGTTGTGCTATATTTTATCGATGTTCGATTTGATGATTCGAAAATAAGAACATAACTTTATTTTAGACCCAATTGATGAACTAAAAAATGGTTCAAGTCTTTTTGTCATTTCAAAATCGGCCAACTTTACTTTAGCACAATTATGAGGAGCTTGAATCAAGGAACAAGTTATAGCAGTTCTTTTACTTTTTCATTTATATAACGAATTTAACAATAAATTTTATTTGTTTACAATTCTTTTGTTGCCACTTTACAAAAAGTAAGAAAATATAGAAAAATAAGGCATAATTCTTTTATAATGCGTAAGTTACGTAAATGAATTAGACATAATAATGAAAATATATTTAATTTATTTGATTAATCGTGATTCTGTTTCGTGTTACTCTATTACTATTTTCATCTGAATCTATACATGTATCATTTTTAAATTTATTTTTAAAAATGCGCCTGTAATGAAAAAATATGTAAAATATAATAATTTAAAACAATAATATTTTTAAGATTAGTCTTTTAAAAAATATATTCTGCAAATCTACAGATAATAATTTATTTTTATGTTTAATTTCTGGTCAAAATATTAAATAGTTTTTTCGACGTAAAGTATACGGCACCATGTAATTTATGTGGCCTAGTTGAGGATTTGATTCGGTCATCATAATAAAAATGGCATTTGTTAAAAGAACGTGGAAATCATATTAGAAACGATAGTTTTGTCAGATTTTTTTTCCACTAAGGAAAAAACCTACTCCTATGCACTGTGTGCAAAATATTTCTCTACTGAACTAATATCTTATATCCAAAGAGTTCTTTAGAGATGCGGACTCAAAGCAATACCTGAGTGGCTGTTTAAAAATATTTTTTCTTATAGGTTTAATGTTTAACCCTCCAAGCGTCTTGCAAATGTGTAAATTTGTAATGCTGTTTTCTCTGTATTTTCTTTTAAATGGTAATAAAATATCATTCTTTCAATATTACATAAAAAATCTTATTTAGGAATATTAATGTAATCCTTGAGTCTTAATCATTCTTCAATGCTTTGAAAATTCATTAAATTTATAGAATTATAATATCTTAAACATTGCTTATATTGCAGTGAAAACTGGAGCTCAGTGTACGGAATATTACGGGCCAAACGCTTAGAGGGTTAAAAATGTTTGCCATTCATTTTTATGATGCTCAAGTTTCAGAAGAATCCGATTAAATTCGGGTATGTGGAACATCGATGAGTGACAATAGAAATTTCAATATAGCTTTATAAAACTTGCTTAAAATTTAGATTTAAAAAGTCTAGTTACATTCGGTCTATTTGAGTTTTAGAAAAATTGCGATTCGCTCCTCAGAAAATACAGGTAATCGACTTCAAAAATCTGACTTTGAATTAAAAATTAATAGAGACTTGTTTTTAATTGTTGTCATTTTTGTTTTCACATTAATTATGTAATAATTCGTAAATTAAAAGCGATTTATATATATATATGTTACAAATTTTGAATTTTTTTCCCCAAAATTAACCTTTATATTATATTAATTTCCTTATGACAATATTCCGTACTTACTTTAACTTATTAAATTAAAATCTTGTTTCTAGATCTAATCTATTAGTATTTATGGAAACGATATAAATTCTTAATTCGTCTTTAAAAACATTTATTCCAATACGCGTAAATTTAAAAGATGGCTCTAAATTAAAAATATTCTTAATTAAACTTTATTTCTTAATATTCCAAATAAAAACTCATTTTTTCTAAGATTTAAAACCCTTTTCAAGAAAGTCTTATTAAATTTATTCCAAAACCATACCTTTTAAAAAATATCATTATTTTTATTTATCTATTTATTTATTTTCCCTCCTTCAACATTCGATATGTGTGCATAACAATAAATTCATTTTTTTTTCTTTTTCTGTTAAAATTAATCGTCTGCAAAAAATATCGTTTGCACAGGATATTTGAAAATCTGAGTCGATTATAATTTAGTTCAATAATATATTTTTTTTTAATTAAAATTATCATCTGTAGAATACAATCTCGACTCTGGGCATGAGTTATGTTTACATGGGAAAATGATGGTTAGAGAGTAGAGAATTTTTTAGAACTTTCTTTTTAGATTTAAGAACGGAAGCCTCGAGATGAGAAGGAAGATTCTTGGTTTTTTCTTAGATGAGTACGGCTTACGGCTTGTAGAAATAAATGATGGAATATTCTTTTGAAGTTTCGGTTAAAGACAGTTTGCAAAAGGAGCCTCCCCCTCTATCATGACTACAGATTAATAAATTAACTTGCAGCAGCCAATGAGTAATTTACTGGATCGTCTACATTAATTTATTTTGTTTTTTCCTCGCTTGCCATGACTTCTGTGCTGTGAAAGGGGAACCCGGCGACCATGTTTCTGGTTCCTAACTTTAAAATGTTACATACATAAAAAGTATACGAGTAATAATAATCAAAACACTACGAAAAAATTCTCACCGAAATTTTATTTGGCTCAAATATCTCGAAAAATATCTGTCTATTCATCAATTTACAGGAAATTGTCTTAGACGTAGTCGTATACGTGTCGCTCGTCCCTAAGGTGTTAATAGCTGTAGAATGGAGTAGTGAACTTTTCCTTTCAAAACGGAGCGTTAGACATCGCGATACTATTACAAGAAAGATGCGCATCCACCCTAGACACTTTTCCCTGTCGGTAAGAATTTCCAAAAGTTCTAGGAATTTCTCCTTCAACTGTCGCCTTTGATACCGATTTTTGGAAAGCATGCCATCAGCTCTTGTGGCCAAATGAGAATTGATGCATGAGAAAAGTTAAATCCGTGCAGAGAAAAGTCAAATCATTTTTTTTCTGTTTTGTATTTTTCATTATTTGTAATTGCGTATAAAGTGCTCCTTTATTTGTTAATTGTCGTTTGTGAATAAAATATGTCATCAAAACCAAAAAATTGACAATAGTGGGAAAAAAAAGAAATTGGTAGAAAACTTTGAAAATTGAATGTACGGAAGCAGCTTTTGTGAAGGCTGGTGAAATAGGGAGAACGACACTGAATAACGTTTTAGGGCTCAAATCGTGTTTATCAGAAAGATGTTATCAATCAAAAGAGTAAGCTGCAGAATTTTTTCAATATTTAGGAACATTGAGAAAGATCTTTTCACTTCGATAAAGTATGCCAGATCCAGAATGTTCTGATATCATGGATTATCGTAAAAGAAAAGTCTTTAAATATTGCTGCTGAACTACGAAAACCGAATTTTACTGCCAGTTAGAGTGGGTTACAAAGGTTTACCTTACGGAACTTTTTACTGTTAATTAGTGAAGCTCTGGTGTTTATGATAGTGTGCAATAATAATAAAAAAGAATTGAAGGAGTGCGTATTAACAGGTATACCATAGAGTGTGTATACTATAGCTTTCTTTCGGTGTCCCTTTATAAAAACCAGAAGGTATACAACGTATACCTCCGTGTACCCTCCACTACATCCCTATTGATAAGCATTCTCATTTATTTAATCATGATTCTATTTATAATTACTAACTCATTGATATATTTTTTCTTCTGAAAATATAACTGTTTCTTTATTTATATATTTGCAAAAATGTGTCCGTACTGGAAAAACATGTTATATAATTAATTAAAATAATCATTTTTTAAATTTATTCTGAAAAAAAAAAATATTGTGCAAATTTACAGATCATAATTTGCTTTTATGTTCAATTTCAAGTCAAAATAGAGAGTTATAGAGATTCAACAAATAGAGTCAAATATAATTTCAGGTATGTATATATATATATATATATATATATATATATACAGAGGGAGAGCAAAAAGTCGGTAAAAACTTTAAAAATTCATAAAAACCGAAAAAATAACCGAAATGAAAAACGGTTTGCAGGGTTAGCATCCATAGGTCACGGGGATTTTTTAAGACAGAAATAAAAAATAATTTAAAAAACAGCCGACAGATGGCGCTGGTACTTGCGATTTCCGCGGAAATATGCGAATGAACCGGTTATAAGAGCTTGCGCTCCTAATCCACAACTAGTTCACCGTTGTAAGCCGTGAACTTGATCAAGGATGCTCACTGCGAAGGACAAAGCTTTGTTGGTGAAGTTATTTTACATGAACAAGGAATCAGCGACAATTGCTTTGCGTAGATTCCGATTTCAAAAGGATTTGAGGACGGGAAAGGGGCCTTTAACAGCGGCAGGCCTCATAAAGCTTGTTCGGCGGTTTGAGGAAACATTCTGTTCTTTATTTGGGTATCTTTTCTTTGATTCGGGTACGTCAGCGCCACCTATTGGCTGTTTTTTGAATTATTTTTTTTCATGTCTTAAAAATATCCCCGTGACCTATAGATACTAACCCTGCAAACCGTTTTTCATTTCGGTTATTTTTTCGGTTTTTATGAATTTTTAAAGTTTTACGGACTTTTTGCTCACCCTGTATATATATTGCGAAAATATATATAGTTAAGTATGTATATGGTAAAAAAATATAAGTTTTGAAGAAAAAAAATTTAAATTTGTAATATATATATATATATTACAAATTTTAATTTTTTTTTCATCAAAACTAACCTTTATACTACGTTAATTTACTTATAATAATATTCCGTTCTTACTTCAACTTATTAAATTTAAATCTTGTTTCTAGATCTAATCTATTAATCTTTATGGAAACGATATAAATTCTTAATTCGCCTTAAAAAACATTTATTCCAGTATGCGTAAATTTAAAATTATGGCTCTAAATTAAAAATATTCTTAATTAAACTTTATTTCTTAATATTCCGAATAAAACTCATTTTTCTATGTTTTTATCAACCCTTTTTAAGAAAGTCTCATTAAATTTATTCCAAAACCATACCTTTCAAAAAATATCATTATTTTATTTTATCTATTTATTTATTTTCCCTCAGTCAACATTTGATAGTGTGCATATCAATAAATTCGTTTCTTTTCTTTTTCTCTTAAAATTAATCGTCTATAAAAATCGTCTGCCTAAGATATTTAAAATTCTGAGTCGATTATAAATTGGTTAAATAATATTTTTTTAAATAAAATTGTTGTCTGTCAAATACTAATCTCGACTCTGGGTGTGAGTTAGGTTTACATAAAAGAATGATGGTTTGAGACTAAAGAATGCTCTAGAATTTTCTTTTTAGATTTAAAAAGGAGGAAGCCTCGAGAGGTAATAAAAAGAAGGATTCTTGGGTTCTCTCTTCCATGAGTACGGCTGGATGTAGTAAATGATGGAATATTTTTTTGGATGTTTCGGTAAAACTTCGTCTGCAAAAGGAGCTTTTCTCTCTCTTATAGCTACAGTTTAATAAAATAAACTTGCAGCAGCCAAGAAGTGATTATTTGGATCTTCTACATTCATTTATTTTGTTTTTTCCTCGCTGGCCATGACTTTTGTGCGGAGCAAGGGAAACCTGGCGATGATGTTTTTGCCCCCCCCCCCCTAACATTAAAATGTCACAATCAATTCAAGAGTCGACAGGATCGCTAATGCCTGTGCTGCCTTTTTCGGATTTTTAAAGAAACTTGCTACGGAACGAAGTGTTAATAAAAACTGTGGATCGCTGAATAACTTGCCCGTCATTATTGGATGTGTTCTTAAACAAGAACTGCCATATTCTCTTGATTTCTGGAGTGAGAAAGACAGAGGAATTGTTCCTGTAAAGAGTTTTGGGTCTGTATGATTTGAAAGAATTAGTACTTGCTTTGAGTTTGCTTGTGTGTTCCATGACGATTGAGATCCATTCTTTCATAGTCGAGAAAAAGTAGTCCTCATGATGATGAAAAAGAAGAAAAAATAATAATAATTACAAGACCATTTCTTGTAAATTGGTGAATAGACAGATTTTTTCGAGGTAGTTGAGCCCAATAGGATTTCGGTGAGAATTTTTTCGTAGTGTTTTGATTATTATTATTTGTATACTTTTTATGTATTTATTTAAATTAATTATTCTCTGTTTGTCAGGTTTATTTATTTGATTATTTGTCTGTGAATCTTGTTTACTTACCTATTTATGAGTATTATTATTATCATTATTATGTGTTGGAGATTGAAATATTTTTGTTCTTAAAGATTTAATTGTGGAGTATGATGTTCTTAAGACAATTACTGTTGCATATTAAAGACTATAATGATATTTTTATGCACGTTTAAAGATGGGTTTGTAATAATAATGAAATATAAAAGAACTTAGAAGCTCAAGTTATTTTTAAAAAGTACATTTTCTAATTTATTGATATTTGTTTGTTATCAAGAACTATTCTAAGAATGCCGTATTTTTATGATGATGTTCCTATTACTAGACATTTGAGCTCGAAAACTAAGTTAACATTTACGTTTTTTCCTTTATTTGTTAGAATTTCTGTGACGGTGAGCTTTGGTTCCCGGATTCTTATAATTTATTTAAATTCAGTAAGAAAGATGGAACTGTGCAAAGCTGTTGCTAGAGTTTTGACTAATAAATATGATTAATTTTTTCAGTAAATTTTGTGATTTTAAGTAAGAAATTACCTATAATTAAAATTTTTGAATCTGTTTATGATCTATAAAATAATAGAATTAAAAGTTGATCCCAATTTAAGGTATAACTATGATATTTACAATTTCTATTTTTATTAGATAAAATCTCTGGTTAAAGTTAGCAGCTAAATATAGTTATAATTTTCACGGTAATTTTGATTCATTTTTTAAAAGGGAGGGTAATATTTCTGTGTAAGGCAATCAAAATGTAAACATATCCAGTAGACAAAGCCCTCAAGATTGCGAAAGCGCGAACTCGTGAATTTCACCTTAAAAGTAAAAGACTCTATGATCGAAATTTTGTTGAATTCCCATTAAAAATACAAGACTCTGTAATTTGTGAAGAATTTAAATACCCTAACACTCGAAAATTAGAACTTACTTTCTCTGGACCATATAAAATTATAAATAAATTTTCTGATGAAACTTATGAAATAGATAAATTTAATTATGAGACAGGACAGAATTCCGTTATTGTGCATGTTTCTAAATTAAGACCCTATTTTTCACCCGAAGATTTTAAAATGTTCCATGAGCAATCCAAAAACAAACAAAACCTCAGATACAATCACAATCATTTGATCAAACTAAAGTCAAGACAGTAGATTAAATTTTAATTCTTATTCTTTAAATATTTTATCACCATAATTTTCAACATTAGCAGGTATGTTCTTGGTGGCCAACAAGAATATTACTTGTTTTTGGGAGTTTTGGGGGTTAAATTGGGCTCCTTAAGGCATAAGGTGTACACTTTGATTGTAAAAGCTTTCAAATTGATGTTGATAAATTAATTTTAAGTGTATTTAAGTCTAACTATATTTACTCATTTTTTTGACATTAGTATTATTCTATTTATTCAGCAGATATTTATGTGATAACACTTATAATATTTGATGATTTTACTGAAACCTATAACTTAATATGTGATTTTCAGTGATTGTGAAAACTGAAGATATTAAAAGTTTTTCAAAAAGCAAACTATTTTTATTTCCATTTCTCAATTAAGTTTAACACCTTTTCTTCCTATTTGTTTTATTATTAAAGTTTATAAACCATGTGTAGATAAAACATTGCTCTACATTTGGCATTTGAAAACTTATAACCAAATTTGACAATTTTGTAAAAGAGTATCAGAGAGGAACTATTATAAGGAAATACTGGTTGAGAGTCCATTTTCTAAATAGTTAGATTTTATTTTATTTGGATTTTGGAATTATTATTTTTTATGTATACTTTCGGCTAGCAAAAAATACTTTCTTATGCTATTAGAAGATAAGAAAAATATTTAGTTGCTATGTAATTTTTTTTATCCTCAACCAATATTTTCCCTAGCAATAATAAACAAATTTTGATATTTTCTTTTGATTATACCCTTGTTTTACTATTATTATTATTATTATGATTTCAATAATGAAGTTTAGTATTAATTATACTCTTATTGAAAAATATTAGGATATGGAGTCTTATTATGCTACTTATTATTATTGTTATTATTATTATTATTTTAAATTTTTCTATATTATTTATTATTAATTTTTGAAATGATAATATTTATTATTAGAAATTTGAAATATTATTAAAAAAATGTTGGAATCGAACAAAAAACATAGATTAAAACCAAAGATTAAACAAGATTTGAAGATCTTTAATTAAAGAGACTGTATATCGATAAAGACTCTTTTATATATTCTTAAAAGAATTTTTCACTGAAGGACTTTATTTAAAATAAACTACTGATTAAGTCAGTGAAATTCTATAAACTCCCATGAAGGAGATTTCTTATTGCTTTTATTATATTTTTAAAAATTCTTGCTTATTAATATTTATAACTTATTTACTTTTATTGTATGTATTATCTCCTATGCACTTACAAATAGTAAATGATATTGTAACATTATTGTATTTCTTTCAGGGAAATGCTCCTACCTAAATTTAATTCTATTTAATTTTCTCTTAACTATTTTTTTAATCGCTAATATTTTTTATATTGCGTTAATTTTCTTCTCTTCCATCTCTTGGCTTCCTGAGTTTGACAGTTTTATTCCAAAATTTAACTTTTCTAAATTATTAGATTTCTGTTGTCTGAACTTGTAATTTCATTTAACTATCAATTTCATGCAAAGTTTTGGGGAGGGGGGATGATATTACAAATTTAAATTTTTTTCGCAAAAATTAACCTTTATACTATATTAATTTCCTTACAAAGATATTCCGTACTTAGTTTAACTTATTAAATTAAAATCTTGTTTCTAGATCTAATCTGTTAATCTTTATGGAAACGATATAAATTCTTAATTCGCCTTAAAAAACATTATTTCCAGTATGCGTAAAATTAAAAGATGGCTCTAAATAAAAAATATTCTTAATTTCACTTTATTCCAAATAAAACTCATTTTTTCTATGTTTTTATCAACCTTTTTTAAGAAAGTCTTATTAAATTTATTCCAAAACCGTACCTTTCAAAAATTATCATTATTTTATTTTATCTATTTATTTATTTTCCCTCAGTCAACATTTGATATTGTGCATATCAATAAATTCATTTCTTTTCTTTTTCTCTTAAATTTAATCGTCTATAAAAATCGTCTGCCTAAGGTATTTAAAATTCTGAGTCGATTATAAATTGGTTAAATAATATTTTTTTAAATAAAATTGCTGTCTGTCAAATATTAATCTCGACTCTGGGTATGAGTTATGTTTACATAAAAGAATGATGGTTTGAGACTAAAGAATGTTCTAGAACTTTCTTTTTAGATTTAAAAAGAAGCCCCGAGAGTTGGTAAGAAAAAGGATTCTTGGATTCTCTCTTCCATGAGTACGGCTGGATGTAGTAAACGATGGAATTTTCTTGGATGTTTCGGTAAAAGGTCGTCTGCAAAAGGAGCTTTTTTTCTCTATTATAGCTACAGTTTAATAAAATGAACTTGCAGCAGCCAAGGAGTGATTATGGATCTTCTACATTTATTTAATTTGTTTTTTTTTTCTCGCTGGCCATGACTTCTGTGTGGAGAAAGGGAAACCTGGCGATGATGTTTCTGCCCCCCTAATTTTAAAATGTCACACGTATATATATATATATATATATATATATATATATTAAATTATAAAAAAGTATTACCTTTATTCTTGAAATTACTTGACTTATTGAAACATTTTCTGCCCACCTTGTTGTTTTGTATTTCCAGAAGCTAATCAATCAACACACTTGTAATCCCACTCCTAAAAGGCTAAATGTTTTTTATTTTTTGGAAGCCAACTGAGTTCGAAAAAAGCCATATTTCTTATATTTTACGTCAAAAAGTCCCATCTGGAAACCGAATGGAATAAAATGAACCAGCCAGAAACCAATTCGTATTCTTTAAGTTGCAACACAAGTCATAAAAAGAGACCAAGATGATAATGTAAACTCTATGGGAGAATTATTTTCAAATATCACGCTCAAATTTTAATATTTTGACATACTTTTTTTTGCATAAGATAGCTGAGTACGACCTAAAACAGGCCTAGTGTTTACTTTTTCAATTTTGGTTTCATTTTTTTTTAACTACTTTAAATTTGAAAACAAGTTTAAACTGGTTATGAAATTGAAACTATCATAATATAAGAAAATCGAAAAAGTAAAAACTAGGCCGGTTTTAGATCGTTCTCAGGTATACTTTGCAAAAAAATCATGTCAAAATATTAACATTTGATCGAGTATTTTGAAAAGGGTGCTCCCGTAGACTTTACATTATCATCCGGGTCTTTTGCAGTGTGGGGCTTTAAATAAGAAATTTCACAAATCGCACAATGTCGAGAAATTGTCTAAATACATATTTAAAAAACTTTCTTTTAAATTTTTTCTGTTTTAAAAGTATTTTCAACGATTCACAATTTCAACAATTTTGTTTATTTTTAAAAATACTGTTGAAGTAGTGAAATTGTTGCATTTCAATGTTTAATTAAACGAAAATGTATGCATGTAATGTAAAAGAAAAAAAAACTCTTTGAACTGCATATTTAATAAAAATTAAACAAAAGTAGCGAATATTTTACAATTTTTACTGTTGTTTTAAATATCGATATATCTGTCGAATTTTTTTTAAAGATTTTATTATATAATTACTGAAATCTGCACTTGAAGTTTTAAATACATCTAATATTAATTATACACATTAATAATACACCTTACATAAATAATACACCTTAATTTTTTTACTATGATATTTTGTGTAAAACAATGAAATCTAACGCAGTTTCATATACTTCCATTCTTTAAAAAATAAAAAAAAAACTATGCACAGATTTATGAGAAAAAAAAATTATAATAAAAAACAATGTCACAAAAAGTTTTTTTTTTTCTTTTTTTGTATTACAAGTACAATAAGTAAAAGTGAAGAAGAAATAAAATTTTTTAAAAGAATGATAAAAAAAAACTATATTTATTCAATAAATAGAGTTAGTTTTAATTTCAATTAATGCATGTATTAATGCATCTTTCTAAGACGATGCCTGCTTAGACGCTTTAACTGTGCATCGAATTATTTGACGTTTAATGGTGAATCGACAGCCGTTAATATAAAAAAACATTGAAAATTAGGGAAGTGTGATGAACAGCGAGATTAAATGATAGTACGTCAGTAGTTTTCAAGTAGTTACGACTGTTTTCAGCCACAACTTCTTGAACAGGCTTGCATAATTATTGATAAAACTTACTAAAACAACTCACAATGAAAATTTAGAAAAACGGTTTAGTCAAAATACCCGGGGGGGGGGATCCAAATTTAAAAAGCCATGGATTGAAAACAGTCACTGTTAACTACCAGTTTAATAACCTACAGTTTAAGAAAGCATGGTCCAAACAACATGCGTTGAAGCGCGGATTTTATTTTACCTGTTTTGTAAATACATTTTCCATTGTCGTTAAAGCAATGCAGTTGCAATCAACTGCATTCTAACTTTTTAGCATAGTAAAAAAAAAAAAATTCGCTTTGAACTCATTCTTTTAGTTAAAACCAACTGCATCACATAGAAAAGAAATATTATAAACGATTCACAAAATGCAAATGATTTGATGCTCTGTTCAAACGTTCCTTTGAAACAAAGGCGAAATTTTGTCACCCCCACTAGTACCCCCTCTTGCTGCAACTGCTTACAAGGGTTGCAGCGTCTGTAAAATTTTTACACTTTCCTGCCACGATTTTAAAAGGAAAATATTTAATGAAAATTGTTGTTGTAGATGCTAAAGGAATCTGATAAAAAAATTTTTGATTTAAAAGACTGGTAGAAAAATACGAAAATTTTAGGGATGTTGCGGTTGCTTAGCAACACCGCAAGATATTAGTTGAGAAATTTTAAGAACTTGAAATAAGAAAAATCATTTACTCAGTTTTCGAAATCTCAGTTTTAGTTAACTAATAACAAAGAAAAAAAGAGGGTGGGGTGGGCCGTTGTTTGGAATTCCTTGTTCTGAGGTTTAGTGTAATTTTATTTCTATAGAAAAGATTCGGTAACACTCAAAGGTGACCGGTATTCGTAGGTTACCGTTTGTCGGAGTGACTTTTGTAGGAGGTTTCACTGTTAATGAAGGATTTCGCATAAGATAAAATTTTTATGACAATAATTCTGCTCATTTGATTATCTATTAATATGATTTTACCATAAAAATAATTTTATGTAAGTATATTATTATTGCATTTTAATAAATGATCATCTAATTATTAAAAGATAGCTTTTTATGAATAAAAAAAATCGTTATTTAAAGTTAATTTAAATTTTATCGCTTAAAAATGCTAATTATATTTTACTTAACACAATTATAATTTAATTTTGTTTCATTTCATTGTAATTAAAATGTAATTAAAATATTTAATAGGCAGAAAAAATTACAAAGCATCTGATAATATAAATCAAGTAATTTTTATATCAATGTTTTATAAGACCTTAATAAAATAATTCTGTTATGATATTTATCAATTACTTTTCTAAATTACTTTACTATTACTTTTCTAATATAAAAATATTTTAAATGCAAGTTGTAGGACTTATTACCTATTAATAAATGTTGATTTAATCATTAATCAGCATATAATGCAATTTAAATTTATATTATCTATTATTTATACACTTCTGATAAATATTCTTGATTAATTCACTAATCGTGAAATCCAAATTCTAAAAAAGGCCAAAACACAACTTCTAGCATAACCCCGCCCTCTACGATGCACACTGAAGGGAAAGGGAGGGAAGAAAAAAAAAAAAAAAACAGAGATTATGAAAATTATCAATATTACATTAAGTGAGAAATTCCTAAATAATACAAGAAAAAAAAAACTTAAATACTCCAAAAAATGTGGGTATACTTGAAAATATAAACTTTAATTAAAACCTTCAATTACAAAGAAATTTGTAAACATTGCCTCTGCCAAACTTATAAGGCGCGTTATAAGTAAAATAAAAATTAGAGTATGAATTCGATAGCCAACAGGCAATATTAATAGACATACCGTATTAATTATGAATGATACTATAAATATTTAACTAAAAAAAAAACACTCAAAAATGTGAACATTTAGGGAAAATGCTTTTAAGAGGCCCTTTAATTTGAATAAAAGCCCAAATTTAAGTACACGCTTTTTAGTAATTCTGGGACCCGTGATGGCAGACAACCTTCGACTAGTTAGTACTGCAAATACCTAATTTTAAACTTCACTACCCAAAAGTTGAGTTCCTTTCTTTAAACACGAACAGCCATGATTGGCATTCAGCGTCTTTTTTAAGTGTAATCCTTAACTTAGGTTACTGATTAACACAAGCAATTATTACAATCAAATATTACAGTAAATTTTTTCCTTTCTGAATGTATTTATTTTAAAGCTAGTTAAAAGAAAACCTCTGCTAGGAAAAAAGTTCTTCAGTTCATTTCAGTTCACATGCGAATGAATAACATTGAAGAAACTGAAAGCGAAGTTTCTCAAAAATATCTGTTAATTACATAATGTACCAAATTATTGTCGTATCATTATTTAAAATTATTCATATCCACAAGAACAAGAAAGTTATTGCAGGAATATAAAAATATGTAGTTTATTGGTTTTTTACGATATAATTCAGATTTTTATAAATATTACACTTTATTATCGATCCAGATTTGATAGGAAGTGCTGTTGGCTAATTTTCATTTTCAAAAAAGTCAGTAAAGGCGTAAATCTATATCAAGAGAAAATATGTAGTTTATTTGTTTTTCACGATATAAATCAGATTTTTAAAGATAATATACTATATTGTCTATCCAGATTTATTAATAAGTGCTGTTGGCTGATTTTTCTTTTCAAAAAAGTCAGTAAAGGCATAAACCCATATCAAAAATAATACTTTAATTTGAACTTTATTATTTTACAATAAAAAACTTTGAGATGAAAGCAAAAGCCAGTGATCATAATATTCATCAACAATAATGTAATTTTCAAAGAGGAAAGTTACTTCCGTTTTTAAGAACTATCAATTATCTAATTATAGTGGTACATATCTATAGGCGATCTCAATTATATAGAAATGTATTGTATAACATTTACAGCTTAAATTTTGAATTAAATTGTTGTTTTAAGTTTCCAAATGTCCCCAAAAAAAAAAAAAAATCGCCAAGAAACTAAAAATAAAATGCCAAAATTGAAAAACGTATTAAAAATTATTAAAATTAAAAAGTAACGGATGATAAAATTTATTATTTCAAAACAAAAATATAAATAAAATTCTTTTTCCGAATGTCAAAATATTGTCGCAGTCTCGAAAAAATGCTTAAAATAATATTTAAAGAATACTCAATAATTAAAAATAGCAGAGAACAAAATTTTCTTTAGTTGAGTAAAACATTTTTATCGGATTTTTTTCTTTTCATGAATAAAAATCGCCGTAGAATGTAAAGAAATCTAAAAATCGCTGAAGCTCAAAAATTGTAGATCACGCAACGTATTGTTTTATGCTAGAAGTCTGAAATAGAATTGCTTTTACCATGGGAAAAAGTCGTGAAATTTTTTAAAAAAACCGCTTCATGAATTCCAAATAATTTTTATTGAACAAAGAACAAAATTTAACTTAAACATTACAACCGGGTTATTTTTAATTTAGAAAAATTGCTTGAAAATGAAAGCAAGCAAAATAATTAATAAATAAAACGCAAATTAAAAATAGTAATAATTATAAATTACTACCCGGCGTTAAGACACATAACAAGATACATAACATTTCCATATCAAAAATGTTGGTAGTATTACATTTAAGGCAATTTTCGCTTTATTAATTCTCCGACAATCCGTAACAGGTGAAACCCGCCGCAAAATTCAATATATGATATTTGTATATTTAATCTTCTGAAAGGTCTAAATTGGTTAATAAATTAAATAATTATCATTAATTTAAATTAGTTGGTCACCTCTACATTCTTATTGATTTTTTCTTTTTATTTATTTATTTATATATATTTTTTTTTTTTTCATTTTGTAAGCAAGTATTTCTGGTGTCATTAGTTTTTGCTGACAAGAAAAATTTCAGTCCAATTTATAAAAATTAAATTACATACTGATGTAAAACATTTTACTTACCCATCATATGTTTTTAGATACTGGAGATTCCGAAAAACATATTTTTAGAAAAAAAAATTGCCGTCAGTCTATTTGTTTGTCTGTCTATCAGTCTGTCTGTTTGTGTGTGTGTCTGTAAACGCTCTATCGTCCGAACAAATTGAGATAGAGACTTGATATTTTCTATGTACTTAGTATGTATGAATGGAACAAAGCTTATTCAATATCAAGAACCTCGATTATACCGAACTAATTTTTTCGGACTCTCGAAAAATTCGTTCTGATGAAAAGTATGTATAAATTTTTAATTTTTTTTTATTTTAACGAATGGACGTAAAAGTAAAAAATAAATAAATAAATAAATAAATAACAAAATAACAAAAATAACAAAAATTTTGCAAAAAGAACGAAGTCGATCAGATTATTAGTTGCCCAGACATTTGTAACCCTGTTTTCCTCACTCCTCGATTTTTCATGACCCTGTATTTCATTCAAATCTCAATCCAAACATACATTTTAATTGGAAATGAGATGCTTAAAACGACTCAGTAAAATATTAGTCAATATGATAGTTATTATTGGAGTTATAAGGATGTTTCTTTTACGCAGTTCGGTACTACTTGAGCAGTTTGGTGTTTTATATAATTTGTCGAAATGGGCTCATCGGCACTTCATTAATAGATCATTACTATGTATATTAAAAATATTTAAATCTATACTAATAAAATCCGTGTGTTTCTGTCTCTCTGCTTGAAGCCGATTACTGTTCGCAACGCGGGCGAGTTGGAAGTCGCGAGAGGTGTCTTTCTATTGGAAAAATTCCGGGGAAGTCATTTCGGGCATTTTCGAGACCGTGGGACCAAAATTAAAAAAGTTATGAATTAAAAACCCCTTGGGAATCGGAACGAAAAATATCTCAATTCCGAAACGGTGCTCCGAAGCAGAACACTGCGCTACCTTGCGGTGAAGGAATGAATTTTTCCCCTTTGGCTAAAAGAAGAAACAGCCGAAAACCTCCATTTCTACCGGCGCTAATTGCGTCTTTTCCCGCATCAATTTTTTTGACTTGCCGTAGAATATTTACCGTAGTTTTCGCTAAAATATTGAACTTAGAAATAAAACAGGACTATCGAAACTTTTTTTTTGCGCGTTTTTTTCTTAAACCATCATGCAGACAGTTTTTAAAGTAGAAAAAAACTGATTACATATTCAGAATCTGCGTAAAAATCTGCTTCTGATGAACTAAGAAATAAGAAGAAATGTCTTATGGGCGCGTAGTACCCATAGCGCCGATCCATAATCTTTTTTTTTCAAGTGCACGTGGCCCACAGTGCGAAATCACATAATTTTAACGGGACCATAGCTTTTTAATTTACTTTTTTGTGCTTGAGGATTCGAACACCAAGACTTGCTTATTAAACGAATTTTTTTGCTTATTACATACTGCTTAATACCGAGGTTCGTTTGGAAAAAGTGGCCCAGCTAGCGGGCGTAGCTCGCTAGTATACGTTTAAATTTTGTTTTGGAATTGCAATGCATTTTATAAATAGTTTACACATGTTTTATTTTCATATATTATATTATCCATATCCATGATGGGTAAGTATTACGGTGGACCCCAACGACTTGTGTTACTCAGAAAATTGTTGGAAATACTTTTCTTTTTATAAATGTATATTTCAGTATTACTGTTTTATGGGGAAATATGAATAATAAAATTATCTTTAAGCAAATTTAGGTGTTTTTTCTTTAAAAATTAAAACAGATTATTATTATTATTATTATTATTATTATTATTATTATTATTATTATTATTATTACTCAAATAAAAAGTAACTTTATACTTAGAAAATAAAAGTTCGCTTTTAAATAATCTACCTTCACATTAGTTTTGCCTTTTAGTATTTTATTTATTTATTTTTTCAAAAATCTCATAAATTTTTTTATATGTATTTATATTATTATTATTGATTGTCTGTAAAATTTAAAGGAACTTTTCATAAAATTTCAGTCTGCTTTCGATTGAAAGCATGCAGTAGAGATTTTGAACGGCTCGCGACGGAGCGTTTTGCTTAATTTTTAATTATTTACAGTCAGTTATTCGAAACAGAAAATTTTGTGTAACGGAATCGCTATAATGTTTTTATTGAATAACCTAAACTTTACAATAAAAAATAGTGGTGAGAATAATGTGGGATCTGAGCACCTTAAATCGCACGTATACGGGTCTCTTGTCCCCCAATCATATAAAGCTCTCATAGTTGTACCCTCGTCTACGATATTTTCGATTTACGTAGTTAATCTTACCGCCAATTGTGTGCTTAAATCGGAGTATTACTGTATAATAAATTAGTTTACAGTTGCACTTTTTTTCACCGAGTCAATCATTTCTAAATAATAACCTATGTAATTGTTATATTTTAACATGTTAATATGCACCTCCCCTTTCGATCAGAAAAAGGGTTAATCTTTACTATTTGGGGCGTGGTGGGTTCTGCACTTTAATAATTTATGCTTATTTTTTCCTAATCATTTAATTCGAGTTCGGATTATTATTATTATTATTATATTAATATTGCTATAGAATAATATACATGACAAAACAAAAACAAAAACACTCTTTTTTTTTTATGCTGGCTTAGCAAATGATTCGGTTGTAGCATAAAATTTAGGTGGGGTGGGATTATAATTTTTGATGATGAATTAGTTATGTGTAAATACAAAATAATAAATAAGGCAGAAAACTTTTCAATAATTCAAGTAATGGTAATATTTTTTTTTAAATAAATTAATATATTTTTCATTTTAACATTTTTTCCACGATTTTCAAATTTATAATTTTAAACAATTGTAAAATCTTGACTTTTTAAACTTTTTAATTTAAAGTATAACTTTAAACTTTGTAACATACAGTAATTTTTTTTCTTAAGCTTTGTTGATTATATACTTGGGTATAAAATCTTTTAAATTCCATAGAAAAATAATAATGTCGAAAATTTTTTAATTATTTATTTATTTATTAGAATAAAATAATAAATGTGAAAAACAATTTACACGAAAACGCAATTTTCAGAACAAATTAGAAACAAATCAGTTTGTTACCCAGATTTTTTATGCCCGGCAAGGGACATTATTAAAATGTTTCATTATTATTAACATATTTTATTATATTATTAATATATTTCATTCAGTTAGTTCTAAAGTTAAAGTTAAATTTTTGTAACAAATAAGCTAATCTAATTGAATAATAATTAAAAATAAATCAAGCAATATGGTAATATGAATACCCTAAGAAATTACATTCCTTTCAAGTTAAATCGAAATAAATCTTAATCTTTTTATTTATTCATTTTTTATTTTACATGCCACTTATCACTTTGTACTCACTCATAATAAGTATAATGCAAAATCTGCAAATTAAAATGATCTAGATTCCTTTTTAACAGAAAATCAAGTTTTTAATGTATTTTATATATCATATTTTTTTATTTCTTTATTTCTTTTTCTTATCTTTTTTTTATGTTTACTTCATTTAATTTATTTGTTACAAAAAATTGACATTTTAGATTACACTAACTTAATGTTATACATTAATAGATGCTTCTTCTCTTGCTTAAAAATAAAGGAAATAAATTGATTTGTTTTTAATTTATTTTTCTAATTTTGTTTTAGCTTTTATATTTTGTCACATTTGTTATTTTAATGTATTAACAAATCAATAAACAAGCATTTTTCTACATTATTCTTACGTTATAAAAATTAAAATGTTGTCTCCCTCAATTAATTAACATTGCACCTTACGCTGATGAGACCACATCGCGTACAGAAATTTTACTGCCGGGTTTTTAAAACAGTCATTTTACTTGTGAAATATTTAAAAAAAAAACACCCTAATTAAAAGAGTTAAATATTATTGTTTCTTTATTAATGGTGCCAAAAAGAAATTGCACATTCACATTTTGACGATACATGTATGCATCATAAATCTCGAAAGGGTGGAACAGTTAGAATACATTTGAAATTAAAAAGTTTAAAATATCAAAATTTTTCTATTGCTTAAAATCATGAAAATAAATGTTAAATTGAATTACATTGTACATTCATTGTACTGTTACATTGAATTACAAAAAATTATTTCATTTACTATTCATTATTAAAAAAAAATTGCCCTACTTGTTATTTTGTATTTGCAGTAACTAATCAATCTTCCCCATCCAAAATTTACTCCACTTCCCCATTCTTTGCTGAGCCAATTTAAATTCACTCGGGGACAGGGGGGGGGGGGAGGCGAGACTTTGCGTTGCTCTCGCATCATTCTCATGAAAGAACTTCTGTCCGAGCAATGTTTTCCAAGCCTTGTTTGAAAATCTAACGAATTGGCTTGAGGCCAATCCGTATTCTTGATTACGAAATATTTTGAATACTTTATTACAAACTGAACCGTATAATTTAATATATACAGATTTTCTTTATATTTTTTCTGGCTCAAAAGTATTTTTAAGATTTCACCTTTACAACAATTATGTTTATCTTTAAATATACACTTCAAATGGGGGAAATAACTGCATTTCAATGCTCAACTAAAATTAGAGTTACGTCAAAGAAAAAAAATAAACTGCATTTTTAATTAAAATTAAAAAAAAAATTTAAGAAAATTTTGAATATTTTAAAATTTTTACTATCATTTTAAATATTGATATATCTACCGAATATTCTTTCAAGATTTTCATATGTATATTACTGATGCCCGCACATAGATTTTTATATACATCTAATATTATATTTAATTAATTTATTTTTTACAATTTTATTAATAACACGTTTACTGAAACAATGAAATCTAACACATTTTCATATACTTTCATCCTTATATATATATATATATATCCATGCGCAGATTTTAGAAAGAACCGATTTTATAATAAAAAAATTATGTCACAAAAAAATTTTTTAAAAGTAAAAAGCATTTAGATAAATCTTTGAATAACAAGCATAATACGAAGAATGAAGTTACAAAAAATGATAAAAAGCTAGATTTGTTAAACAAAATCAAACAAATCGGATTAGTTTTAAACTATGATTAATGCATGTATTAAGTTCGGCGTTAAATTGCACAGCAGTTAGGAATAAACAAACTGAAGCTCGTCCCACATTAATAAGTGAGCGAAATCTACGTCCGAATCCATTAAAGACACGTCAGGCAGAGTTCTTTACATTAATTTTAAATTTATTTTACTTCAATGAATTGAAAACATTCTTCGCTATAGTTTTAAAATAATAATAATAAAAATAATAATAAATATTAATATATTTTTCTATGACTACCCATAACATTTTTATTTTATGTTATAACATAGTTAAAGCATTTAGATAAATCTTTGAATAACAAATATAATACGAAGAGTGAAGGAAAAAAATTATATAAAGCTAGATTTGTTAAACAAATCGTGTTATTTTTAAATTATGATTAATGCATGTATTAAGTTCGGCGCTAAATTGCACAGCGATTAGGGATAAACGAGCTGAAGCTCCTCCCACACTAATAAGCAAGCGAAATCTACTTGCGAATCCTTTAAAAAAACGTCATGTAGAGTTCTTTAACTTAGTTTTAAATTTATTTTACTTCAATGAATTGAAAACATTCTTCGCTATAGTTTTAAAATAATAATAATAATAATAATAAATATTAATATATTTTTCTATGACTACCTATAATATTTTTATTTTATGTTATAACATAGTTAAAAGCATTTAGATCAATCTTTGAATAACAAGTATAATACGAAGTGTGAAGAAAAAAGAGGTAAAAGCTAGATTTATTGAACAAATCGGGTTATTTTTAAATTATGATAAATGCATGTTTTAAGTTCGGCGCTAAACTGCACATCGATTAGGGATAAACAAACTGATGCTCCTCCCACAGTAATAAATGCGCAAAATTTATTTCCGAATTCTTTAAAAACAAGTCATGCAGGGCTCTTTAAATCAATTTTAAATTTCTTTTTGTTTCAATGAAAAGAAAACATTCTTCACTACAGTTTAAAAAAAAAAAAAAATATTAACATATTTTTCTATGACTACCCATAACATTTTTATTTTATGTTATAGCATAGTTGAAAGCATTTAGATAAATCTTTGAATAACAAGTATAATACGAAAAGTGAAGGAAAAAAATGATAAAAAGCTAGATTTGTTAAACAAATCGAGTTAGTTTTAAACTGTGATTAATGCATGTTTTAAGTTTGGCGCTAAATTGCACAGCGATTAGGGATAAACGAGCTGAAGCTCCTCCCACACTAATAAGCGAGCGAAAAATAGTTCCGAATCCTTTAAAAACACGTCATGCAGGGCTCTTTATATTAATTTATATTTTTTTTGCTTCAATGAACTGAAAACATTCTTCACTATAGTTTTAAAATAATAATAAATATTAATATTTTTTTCTATGACTACCCATAACATTTTTATTTTATGTTATAACATAGTTAAAAGCATTTAGATAAATCTTTGAATAGCAATTATAATACAAAGAGTGAAGAAAAAAAAGATAAAAAGCTACATTTATTGAACAAATCGGGTTAGTTTTAAATTATGATAAATGCATGTATTAAGCTCGGCGCTAAATTGCACAGCGATTAGGGATAAACAAACTGATGCTCCTCCCACACTAATAAATGAGCGAAATCTACTTGCGAATTCTTTAAAAACACGTCATGCAGGGCTCTAAATCAATTTTAAGTTTCTTTCTGCTTCACTGAGTTGAAAACATTATTCGCTATATTCCTTAAATAATAATAATAATAATAACAAATATTAATATATTTCTCTGTGACTACCCATAACATTTTCATTTTATGTTATGACATTATAAGCTAATAATTTTTTTACAAAAATAAAATTAATAATAAAAAAAATATAGAAATAGAGAGAAGTGAGGGGATGCTATATTTTAATACTAAATATTTAATTTAACATTAAAGTTATGTTTCGTATCTGGACTTAGGACTAGCCTCTTTTAATATTAGTATTTGTTATTTATTTCTTGTTTTACTTAATAAAATTAAGTTTTTTGTATACACAAACTGCTATTTTTTATTATGATTACTATACAGTCAACTTTTGATTTGAACGCCTTCATTTTTTGCTTCATTTTAGTAATTGTGGTAAAAACGAGTTAATCTTGATCATCATATTTGAAAAAATATACATATACAGGGTGTCCCAGAAACCCGACCATGGGTTGCTATGTAAATTTGAATCCTTGTGATGACCTCTACCTCCTCTTACAGTTTGTTCCATTATTCCTGGGACATCCTGTATATTTGTAGTTCTGTTGTACTTCAGCTGC